>CM056049.1:465884077-466296577 GCA_029574335.1 Rana kukunoris
CAAGAAAAGTTCCGGATCAACACCTTTATGTCATTTGTGACAACTTGGTTGCTGAACTTGAGAGAAGAAAAATTGCATACCACTCTTCTTTGGAAAGTTTAAATTCATTGCGGATCTTTACAAATATTGAGCCATCAGCAATATTACATCATGCAACAGAGCTTTGTTCTTCCTACAGCAAGGACTTGGAAAAGGAGTGTTTTTTTGATGAGTGCCTCCACTTTCGTTCCTATCTCCTAAGTTCTTCTGCAGAACATACCTCTGTTCTAGGTATGTCCCAAGTGATGAGAGAGAAAGGATTGCAAAGTATTTATACAAATGTAGACATTGCTCTCAGAATGTTTTTATGCACAGCAGCAACTAACTGCTCAGCTGAGCGTTCTTTCTCAACTTTAAAACGTGTAAAAAACTACTTGCGAACCAGAATGGGAGAGGAAAGATTGAACTCACTGGCTGTGTTGGCAATTGAGTCAGAACTCACAAAATCTTTGGACTTTGACTACTATCAACAGCTTTGCCACACAGAGAGTTCGGCGAAAACCACTCTAGTTTGATTTTAGCATACTCTCTGATTCAACAATTTGCACTTATTTCAGTTTAAAATAGTTATATATATTAGTTATAAGTTATTAAAAAACATCATCATGTCAGTTTCATGATGGATTGATTGCAATTTGCACTTATTTCAGTTTATGTCTTTATTTTAAGTTAATTAAAGTTATCTAAGTTATTAAAAACATCATCATGTCAGTTTCATTATGGAGTGATTGATGTAAGTATGGAGTAAATGGTGTGTGATTGTGTGTGCTAATTCAGAGAGGAAGAGGTGGAGCCTAAATAGGAAGGGGTGTGGTTTACAGATGACAGGGTGGATCTTAAATAGGAAGGGGTGTGTCCTTAACAGGAAGGGTGGGTCGTATTTAAATTAGGGGGTGCACAAGTTTAGTCAGGCCTAGGGCAGCACAAAACCTAAATACACCTCTGGGGGGGGGGGTACAAAATATGACAATGGATCCGTGTTTAGGAATCAAGCATGGAAGGTTGGTTAGCTTTATATTATGTATACAGGTAGAATTCAGTCTATAATGTGTAGCAGGGAGAGTAATGTGTCCTTGGTTAACCCGAGTTAGTTACACATACTGTGTATTCAATCCAAGTATGGTTAACAGACACAAGAGGCCATTACAGTGTTGATATCATTAGATGGAATACTAATGCTTATCCAGGTAGCTTTTTGTACGTTACTGACTTGTTGTCTGTAAACATTCAGCCGGGTCTCCCTGTAGTATCATTTGCTGGCAAGTCTTCCTGATACTGGTCTATGGATACAGTGACATAGACGTGTATCCGTTGTCCATTAACGGGATGTCCATGGATTCAAATTGGATGGCTGGATTAGCCGTAGTTTACATATAGCCCCAAACTGCTTCGTTGTAGTCCACAAGCTCCTATATGTTCAGCCGCCTCTGGAAGTTGCTCAGTTCTTAATGCACATGAAAGACATTATGTGACTGCGCCCGGCGATGACGTCAACGCGTTTCGCTTGACTCAGTAGCTTAGCTTCATCTCGGATGTTGTTTAGGCAACAGTCGCAGAGCCCATTTGTACCGGCAAGGCAGCTGGTGGTTATCACTAGGGGGAGGAGTGTGTAGAACAGATCGTATCCTGTCATAGGAGTTATTGCGTTACTGGTTCATGGAATTGCTTCATAGTTCAAAATTATAGTATAGCCGTTTATGATCAAACTGTATCTGATCAGAAGATAACAGGTTGCAAAGTTTTAGAGCGAGGTCTGCTATTTCAAACGGTAATACTCCAGAGAACAGACTAGCCGCTTTTATCAATGTTTAATCATATGGGTATAGGAATGGGAAAAGAACAATTAAAGGGGAAGAGGATAGAAAGAGACGGGGATTGACGACAAAAGGAAAACACGAGAGGATGACACAGGAACAAAAACATATAAATAGCCATTTTTTGGGGGGAAACTGGGAGATGAGGTAAAAAGCCAATTTTTTGGCCGGTGATGAGGTAGAAAGTATCATCAAATTCTAGAAAGCCTTTTAAAGGGGAGAAGGCACATGAAAGAATAGAGTTGTGTTTGTACATTCTAAATATTCATATATATTCAGTTCAATAGAATCAGCAAACCAAAAGTACATGCATAGGTCTCATGGAGAAGATATTGATTATGAGCATGTTAGCGCCCAAGGTGGAAACCCGGCGTGTGCGGGAATTAATTTGTCATGTTAGGAAACAAAAAACAGAAGGGAATGACCAGTGGGACAAGGTTAGGTCAGGGGTCTAGGAAAACTTGTAGGTTTAGTTATTGAGGCCGATAGGCGCTAATGATTTGAAGTGAAAAATCCACCATTTTTCCCTTTGTAGGTTAAAATCGCCCCGTCTGTATGGTATTTTCAAGATGTAAATACCCTTTACCGTTAGACCCGTTGAGCTCCTATCATAGAATTGCGCAAAATGTTTTGCCAATGGTTTGTCTGACAACTTTTCTTTATCATTAATTTCCCTCAGGTGTTCACTGAATCGGATCTTCAGATAGCGTTTTGTTATGCCCACATAGATCTTAGGGCAGGGGCAAGTAATGATTTAGATGACACGTGTGGATGAGCAATTAATCAAGTTTCTAATCTCGTAAGATTTGTGTCCAAGGGTATCAGTGAATGTAGAAGTCCAATGTACATGGGGGCAGACCTGACATTTACCACATGGGAACATCCCCAATGTTCGTGGGTAATTGGATAGCCAGGTATTGTCCGGCTCCCTGATAAATTCGGATTTAATCAACATGTCACTGATGCTCCTTGCACGACGTGCCACTAACTTGGGTGAATCTCTGACTATTGTGGCCATGGCTGGTGTGTTGACCAATATGCCCCAATGTTTCTCCAATATGGCACGTACTGAGTTCCACTGTGATCCGAATGTAGTGATGATTTGAATCGGTTGAGTAGAATCTTGGGGGAACTTATCAACCTTTCTTTTCTTCGTCAGGAGGTCGAGTCGATCGCGGATCGCGGCTCTTTTCTTGGCTTTTTTAAGTTGGCTGTGTGAGTATCCGCATTCGCGGAATCGCACGTATAGTTCCTGGCTTTCCAGTCTGTAATCCTGAATGTTAGAGCAGTTCCTCTTTATTTGAAGGAATTGCCCGACGGGAATTCCATTCTTAAGCCAGTGTGGGTAATGGCTTGTCGCATGTAGCAAGTTGTTTGCTGCTGTATCCCTGCTAAAGGTACAGGTATTGAGTTGGCCCTGTTTAATTGTGATCAATAGATCTAGAAATTATAGTTTTTCCGTATCAAAAGTATACGTAAAGGCGTATGTTTCTTTGATTTTGGTTCAATTCCGACATAAATTGATGAAGGGAGTCAACAGATCCCCGCCACAGCAGGACATCATCGATGTACCGCCACCACGTAAGTACGTGGTGGCGGTACATCAGAGATGTATATACATCCTCCTCTTCCCAGAGGCCGAGATGGAGGCAGGCCTAGACAGGAGCCCAGGCCGCCCCATCGAAGCCCCCCTAATCTGATGATAGAAACTGTTTATAAATTGGAAGAAGTTGTGGTGTAACGCAAAATCCAACATGTCTACAATAAATTAATTCTGTGATCCAGATGTAGGGTAAGTGGAATCTAAGAATGTTTCCACTGCCTTGATGCCAATCAGGTGGGGTATTGACGTGTACAGTGACTCAACGTCAATGCCGACTAGCAGCACCCCGCCCGGTTGGACACCAGTGTTGAGATCATTAAGCTTGGCTAGGACATGCTAAGTGTCTTGTACAAATGATTTTAGGTCTATGACCATCTCTTTTAACAGTAGGTCAATGTATTTGCCCACTCATTCAAGAGGGCCTTGACAGGCTGACACGATCGGTCTGCCTGGAGGTTCCTGTAGATTTTTGTGGACTTTTGGAATGATGTAAAAAGTTGGAATGTTATATTCCTGTATCCTTATGTAGTTATATTCTTTTACCGTCAATAGGCCCTCATCTTTTGCTAGCTTCAGTTCCTGATTCAGTTCATCAACAACAGAGAGCAGGGGGTTGTGGTCTAATTTTTGATAAGTGGATTCATCGTTAAGTAGACGTTTAACTTCACATTCATACTGCCCTGGATTAAGTAAGACCACATTGCCCCCCCTTATTACTATTCTTGATGACGATATGTTTGTTGTTTTGTAGGTCTTTTAAAGCTTGGTGTTCACCACTGGTTAGGTTGTCACTAGATTTACGGGACCAATCAATCTTTTCAAGGTCAGCCTGAATCATATCCAAGAACAGATGTAACCATCTGTTCTTAGATAGTGGAGGCATTTTCAGTGATTTAATTCGTAAGTTGACCTGTCGTATTAACGTGAGTGGTTCCTCCTCTGGTATGAGGTTATTATCCAATAGGGAGTTGAGTATATCAAGTATTTTCTGCTCTTTAACTCCCATTGGTTCAGGATTTGTTAGGATCAACTCAGCATGAGTATATAAGGAGCGAAAAAATACTTTACGTAAAAACAGGGTAACATCCTTAAATACCATGAATTCATTCATATTAGCTACTGGGGAGAAGGACATTCCATTTTTTTAAAGTTTTAAATGATCTGAATTTAAGAAATCAGAGAGATTAATGACCTTTAGGTCACTATGTTCCTGGGCCAGGTCTTGGTCAGTAGTTTTTATTATTTGTTCTGACTTCTGGTGTAAGTACGTTCCTGAGACGTTTTGGGTAGTTTTGGTTTTCTGGGGACTGGTTTTGGGGACTGAGTGCGTTCTTGCCCCAACTCCCCCCCTTGTTGATCTAAAAAAATAACAGTTTTCTTAGGCTCCTCCTCCGTGTCACTATGTGATTTTGTACGGCGATGTCTTGATTGTGATCGTGACACTCGTCCCTTGGATTTGCTGCGACCACATTGTATAGTACGGGGGGCTTTTCTTTTGATGTCAGGACAGCCACCTACCTGGTCTTTTATTGTTGTACACTCGTTTTTATGCACTAGGACATAGTGCTTTATTTGTGAGTACCTTTCTTTTATAATAAATTCTATTGCCACTGTGATCATACAGAGAGCACTATGTGTCGTCTTTATACCTTTTCATGACACCATTTTACGTGAGAGAGTGTTTCGGATGACCATCTACCACCTGGAGTTTGTTTGGATAAAGAGAGCTTCCAAGGAGACATCACTGAACCTTTAAACCCCCCTTTTCTTGAGAGATAGCGCATTTGACCTGCTGTTCACACACAGGTCCATCTGTTCAGGTGAGCGGCATGTACTTCAATTTGAGGACACCAGTTTGCTGTGTTTGATTAGCTGTTACATCTGAATACCTCAGTGAGGCGCAAAAGTCAGCTAGACTACTCCGATTGATCACTCTATGGACTGGATATATTATTATTTTGATTATTATTGTGTTTTTGGTTTTGTTTTGTAGCGCTGCACTTCTTTTTTTCTACGTTGTATAGTAAGATCAAATATTTCGTTTTTCTCAAAGTCAGATTTATCACGTCTATATTTACCCTGTTTAGTAATATAAACTCTGGACCCTGGACCCCTGCATTCATTATATCTGGTCTCCCAGAGTAAACAAAACATGCAATTATTTTAGTAAATATAAACTGCTACAGTAAATACCCTTTCTCATCAGTAGTATATAGCTGTCTTGTAACTTCAAGCAGTGTCTGGTTAAAACCTGTAGGAGGATTTTTCATTTTCCTCTGACTGACCTATGAGGCTAGGACCCTGACCCTCTTCCTGGACACTGCTGATTAGCCCTGTGCTGATCACATGCATAAAAAAACTCTCTAAAAATTCACACTGAGCATGTGCAGAGTGACTCCAAAGGCTCTGTGCTATCAGGAGATGGATTGGGGACAGTGGAAAAAGGGGAGAATCACTGGATACTTTTTACACAAAACGAATGATAAACCCATTAGATTCCACGAGTATAACAAGAATGCTTTACTGCATATACAGACTGATTTTACTGTTGTGGGTTTAGTAACACTTTAAGGATGTTTCAATGAATACGAAGCTGCATTTACTTCACTTTTTATATCTACTTTGATATTTGGTAGCTTAAAGTGGATGTAAACCCAATGTAGAGTATAAGATTTCCTATCATCTGTGCCCAGTCTTGCCACACAGAGTTAATCCAGATCTGAGTAATCCTCTTTCAATGTCCAGTAAAATGAACAGCCTTCAAGATAAAAACCTGCCTAAATAAAGTCAGTTTTCTCTCTTCTTGCTTTGAGTGACAAGTTATTCACATCTAGCTTGGACATGTTTATCATATGTTATGTTTATCATAACATGAGGTATAAAAAGTGAGAAATCCACCCCTCCCCCACATAACACATCCTGGTAATATACAATGAACTTTGGATCACCTCATGTTATGATAAACAAAACATAACATATGATAAACATGTCCAAGCTAGATATGTAAATAACCTGTCACTGAAAGCAAAAACAGAGAAACGGACTTTATAATTTGGCAAGTTTTTATCTGGAATTCTGTTAATTTGCACTGAACATTACAAGAGGATTACTCAGCGCTGGATTAACTCTGTGTGGCAAGACTGGGCACGGATGATAGGAAATCTTATACTCTACATTGTGACATCAAAAAAAAAAGTAGTTTATTGGCGTTTTGGCTTTTTTTTAAAAGCCTATAAACTGCACTCTGTTAGCCTATGTATCCATGCACACATGGAAGATTTTTAGTGTTAATGAGCAGTGGAGTTTATGGTCTTTTTTCTGAACACCAGAAATTTGCATTCAAAGTGCCGTTTTTCGGCGGGGAAAAACGCAGAAAAACGCCAATAAACACTCAAAAATGTTTTTTAGCGTTTTTTTTATCCATTGAAAAAAAAAAAAGAAGCTGAAATACGCTAATAAACGCTATTGAAAAAATGCTAAAAAACATTGAAAGGCTCCCTGCAAAGCTACTGCCAGTTTTTATAGTTTTTTTTAGCTTCCAGTGTGCATGAAGCCTTAAAGTGGAGGTCCATTAAAAAAATAAATAATTTAAAGTCAGCAGCTACTAACACTGTAGCTGCTGACTTTTAATAAGGACACTTACGTTTCCTAGTCGCCAGCGATGTCGGCCCCCGCCGAGGCCAATCCTCGATTTTGGCAGCTCCAGGCACCGCCATCCACAGTAAGGAAAACAGGCACTGAAGCCGTGCCGCTTCACTGCCCGTTTCCTACTGTGCATGCGCGAGCAGCGCGGCGCTTTGTGAATGGGCCGGCTGCTTTCTGGGTGGAACTCCGCTTTAAGTAAACGGAAAAAAATAATCTCCAGTCTTCTCTGTTCCACACTACTAGGCTCCTCTGTTTCTCAAAAGCTCTGTCCAAGGTGAAAAAATATTACCATCTCTTTGCTGTGCATACATGCAATATTTTTTACTTTATATTTTTCCATAAATAAAGTAGAGCAATAATACCAAATAGTGTGCCTATTTTATTTGTTAAAACTCATCTTAAATATGTACAAAGCATTGTTGTGCTACTTTTTGAGACCTCCAAGTAACCTACATTCTGTAAGTCACAGTCCTGTGGTTTGGTGTAGAGTTATGACATTCCTCAAAGTTGCCAGGGTAGCGAGTTACATGCCCTGCAGGAAAAACATTTTTTAAGTATTTTAATGATATTTAATTCAGGGGAAAGTTTAAAAATAGTTTTTCTAAACCTGACTGGGTGTTTGAAGTGAAAACTAGGCTAGGGTATAATACAGAGTACGTCAGGGGTGTCCAAACTTTTTTCAAAGAGGGCCAGATTTGATGAACTGAACATGCTTAAGGGCTGACCTTTGATGTGAGCAACGTCAATAACTACAACTTCAAATGTCATGGTCTCACATCCAGCAATACCCGGAAGCAATCTCTGGGAGAGATGGCTGTGGCTGAAGGGAAAGATGAGGATGGCCTCAGAGGCTTTGATCTATGGTAAATAATACATAATGAGCTAGTATGCTAGTCATACTAGCTCATTATGCCTTTGTCTTGCAGGTTTTTATAAAAAAAAAATGGGGTTTACAACCGCTTTAAGCAACTCATCATTAGAAGGGATATCTTTGTTCTTTGCTGCTTTCACATTCACTTGTACTTCTGTTTCTTTGTGCACATATATTTGCGAGGTTTCCATACATGTTTGTAAATAAAAGGACATGTTTGTAGTCTATATAAAGGGAGCAGCCTAGGTTAAAACCATGGCTCCCTCGATAGATACAGTGCAGTGAGTGACATAGCCACTCAAGGACAGGGAGTGTGTTAAACCTTGTACACACACTCTGTAAACGGAGCGTGTGTACGAGACTTTCAGGTTTCTCTGGCCAGAATCTCAACAAGAAAAATAGAGATCCTGTGCTCTATTTTCTTGTTGGTATTCTTGTCGGCCTGTTTCTCGATGAGAAACCCAAGAGTGTGTATTTACTTACCTGTCGCCATGGAAACTCGTGCATGCCCGAAATGACTTTAATGCATACACGGTAGCTTCCACAGCATAGGTAGGGTGAAGCAAGATGGCGGCGATGTCATCGAATGTGACAAGCGCATGCTCGTCGTACGTGATGATGTCACCGCAGTTCTTTTGAAAGGTCTGTGTGTACACTCGGGCGGCAAGAGATTCTTGCCAAGAATCTCGTTGTGGAAAAACAACGTTTTTTTCCTGACGAGATTCTGGCCCATGTGTACAAGGCCTCATGCAAAAGATTACCAAGTAAAATTAGAGGGGGGGGGATAATGAAAAAGGATAATTAATAAACCACATTGAAGGGCTAGTAAGCTGCAGTTTATTATTTTTGTCATGGGGTTTGGATTTAAACAGCAGTGACTATCAAAGTATAAGGTCTGCTCACACATAGAAGCACATATATTGGCATGTGAAAAGAGAAACTCACACTGGAAAGTGATAGCTTCCCTTTCCCCTATCAGCAATTGCATGGTGTAATAGAGTCTGCTTGATTGCATAAGAGTCGTTTGCAGAGAACTGTAGCCAAATTATGTAAGAGTCAATAATATAAGCCAGAGAGACCTCAGTAAAGGGATCCTTATCAGGATTGCAGCTGTTAAAAGTTTTCAGACATGTAGGTACAAGTCCAGCCTTTTTTTATCATGTGGCTACATAGCCTTCAACTCAGTCTGCTGTCATGCTTTGCAATATTGCATCAGCTACAAGCCAAGAACTCAATGACATCTTCCCTAATGGGTGATCTCCTTCTGAGTATGGTTTAAAGCACCTTTTCTATGATGAGATAATATATTCTATGATTTAATTAAAGTGTATGTAAAACTACATTTTTTTTATATTATTCTTGAGGGCAGCGATTAAAGACATCAATGAATGCAGCTCTATATTCTTTAATACACTATTAAATGTATATATTTAAACGCGAGAAGTTTAAGTACCTAAGTTTGACTCCTTCTGACTTTTTTAGTCGGTAATTCCGACGAACTTAGAAAGAGAACATCATTTTGTTCGACTGTATGTAATTCAGACAGAAAAATATGCATGCTCGGAAACAATTTGATGCATGCTCGGAAGCAATGAACTTAATTTTTCTAGGCTCGCAGTAGTGTTGTACGTCACCGCATTTTTGACGGTCAGAATTTGGTGTGTCTGTGTGTATGCAAGACAGCTTGAGCGGAATTCCTTTGGAAAAACCCATCAGAGTTTATTCCGATGGAAAAAACGGTCGTGTGTACGCGGCATTAGTCTCTTATGCCCTACACACGATCGTTTTTTCCATAGGCATAAACTCCGATGGGTTCCATACAGACGAACGGAATTTCCGAATTTCTCTTTCCAGTTCCGTTGGAATTTCCGATGGAAAAAGTCCGGTGGGGCATACACACAACGATCTGACTTTTTTCATCGGAAATTCCGATCGTGTGTACGAGACATTAGGCTCCATGCCCACTGGCTTAAAATGTGTTGCTTCTACAGGAGTTTTGTGCCTTAAGGCTGCATTCACATCTAGGCGACAAGTAACGCCACGTACGCGGCTTTTTCTTGCCGCCATTCGATTCATTTTTTTTTTTTTAACAAAGTCTCTCCATTGATGTCTATGGCCGAACGCCAATGTCGTCTGAAAAAAAGGCTCCGGGACTTTTTTTCAGGCGACAGGCGTACGGCGTTTCAGAGATGTGAACCATCTCTATAGACATCAATGGGAATTTTCCCCTCCAGCGGCACGAGCGTCGGGCGACAGGCGTTTTGTCGCCTAGATGTGAATGGAGCCTAAAGGGGTTGTAAAGGTAAATGTTTTTTCACCTTAATGCATAGGATGCATTAAGGTGAAAAAACATTTACCTTTACAACCCCTTTAGGCTCCATTCACATCTAGGCGACAAAACGCCTGTCGCCCGACGGTACCTGATGGTACCGCCCCCCCCCCCCCCTCCCTGAGCCCCCGTTTTACTTACCTCGCTTGATCCTGCGTGCATCCTCGTGATCCTCTTCGGTTCCCAGCCTAGCCGTTAATTGGCTAGGCTGGACGGATTGATAGCAGCGCAGCCATTGGCTGGCGCTGCTGTCAATCACATCCAATGACGCAGCAAACCGGGGGGCGGTGCCGAGTGATACAGTAGGTGGCTATGCCCGCCACTGTATCACGGGAGCACGCCCGCAAAAGCTTTCCACCATGCGAGCTTGCTCGCATGAAGGTGGAAAGCTTTTGCGAGGAGGAGCCGACACAGCCGCCAGGGGACCCCAGAAGACAGGATTCGGGGACACTGTGCAAAACGAGCTGCACAGTGGAGGTAAGTATAACATGTTTTTTTTTTGTTTTTTTTTTACTTTTGCCTTTAGTGTTGCTTTAAGGAGCATCTCAATGCACATTATGATGAGTACAGCCCGGCATATTTTGATCTCAGCGTTTAGAGGCAGGAAAAAAAAACCTTCTGGTTTGCATTTCTGATTGCAGCTTTCTGGCAGAAAAAAAACCTGAAAACTCGTCTAAACTCTGTACAAAAACGCTGTATTTGAGCATTTTGTTCTGCCAAGGGAACTCGCAAAGTGTACATTGATCCTGAAGCCTGGTACACACGATCGGATTTTCTGGGGACAAAGCGTAGGACTTTTGTCCGAAGGGCGTTGGCCATAAACTTGTCTTGCATACAAACGGTAAAGAATTTTCGACCAACAAATACAAAACTATGTGTTTTTTTTTAGCTCTTTAGCACCACCCTTTGGACAACTTCTGCTAATGTTGTGTTATCGTTAGCATTGCTTGTGAGCATACATGTTTGTAGTTTGGATTTTTGTCCAAAGGACTTTATACACAATTGGATAATCTGAGAACACACATTTGTTGTCGGAAAATTTTAAAGCATGCTATCCCACATTTGTTGGAGGAAAATTACGACAACAATTGTCCAATGGAGCATACAAACGGTTGGATTTTCTGAAATTAGCCTGCTATCACACAATTCCCATCCGAAAATCCAATTGTGTGTACGGGCCTTTATAGTCCTTGTAAAGTAGACCTCAGAGTGTGAGAAGCAGCACAAACAGCCAATCAGGTGTGTTTTAGTGCAAGGAACCTACTAGTAGTAGGAGAGAGAGCAGAGTACAGAGATAATTTTTTCTACTGCTCCTAACTCTCCTCTATGTTATCTTATCAGTACATGTACACAGGGTCGTTTACAGTCATTTCTAGGCTGTTGAGTTTAGAGGCTTTTTTTTTGAACGGACAAAAAAATGGGTTCAGAAGCCGAGTTTAGAGACATTTCCAGCTCCAAACGCTTCTAAACGCAGAAACTCGCGTTTAGCTGCGTTTTGTTTACAGCCGTTATTCATTCTTAGCTATTTTATAAAAAAATGGCAAAATGTTTTTTTTTTTTTTTTTTAAACTCTTCTAATGCCACTAAACGTGGCATGTAAATGCTGAAAAATGGACGTTTTAAACGTGATTTACTATCTGTGAAGTTAAATCGTTCAGCAGAGGTTGTAAAAACGTCCCATGTACATGAATCCTTAGTGTAAGGCCGCGTACACACGAGCAGACAGGTTGTTCCAGCAGACAGATTTTAAAGCATGCTTTAAAATCTGTCTGCTGAAACCGTCCGTCCGACATGTTCGCTGGTTAGTACGCCTAACTAGCGGACAAAAATCTCCTGCATGCACCGAATGGATTCGACGCATGGAAGTATTTTACTTACTGGAGTGGTGACGTGGCGGCGTCAACGTCACTGTCACATCACCGCACTGTCTGTTAGCGGGGATTTTGGTTTGATTGTGTGTACACGGATCAAACCAAAATCTCCCAGGAGATATGTCCGATGAAAACGGTCTGTCGGACCGATTCGTCGGACATATCTCCTCGTGTCTACGTGGCCTAAGGGGACTGCTGGGGGTCTCCTGAACTGCCAGACATGACTGTGTTGTGAAGCAGAGCTTTGTTTGGACAGAAATTCAAATCCTTTTTTACTTCAAAGACCAATTTTTTACAAAAAAATTATAAATGTACATATATTTGCAGCAAGTGAGCCTGCAAACCTCTCTTTTTCCTCCTCACTTCTGTTTGTTTGGAATGAGTGGTACACGTTAGTTGCGGTCACAAATATACTGCTCTATACACACTGCAAATCCCATAGTCCATATTTCCTAGTTCTCAGCAACAACAATGGGTGGCTTTGTTGCTAAAAATTTAACACTAAAAACAAAAATCCAGGCGCACATACCAGAGGCCAAGTGAAAAATTAAATGTAGCTGGGGCATGTCCCCAAAACATGTAGGGCCAGATTCAGGTAGATGGGAGCATCTTTGCTCTGGAGTAACGCTTCTCATTTACGTTACGCTGCCGAAATTTTAGGAGCAAGTGCTGTTATTCATGAAGCACTTGCTCCTAAAGTTGCGGCAGCGCATCGCAAATGAGCCGGCGGAATTCAAATTGGGCGGGTACGGGGCGTGTATTATTTAAACTAAGCGCAATCGCGGCGAACGGCACGTATGCGCATGCGTCGAGTGTCAATGCATCTCAGTGCGCATGCTCCAAATTCTGTCAATGACGTCACATCCCCATTCATGAAAGTTTTACGCAAGCGACGTGATTTTTTTTTTTCCGACGCGATGACGACGCCTATACTTAACATAGGATACTCCATTAGAGGGCTGCTTTATCTTTACGCCGCGTATCGCTTACGGAAACGTCGGAAAGTCACTGCGTCGTGCCCGAATACGATCGTGAATTGCCGATTCCCGCTGATTAACATATTTTTTCAGCGTAAATCAGCGGGAACGCCCCCGGAGCCATTTTTAAATTAAAGTTGCGATGCGATGGCGAAATTCAATTGCGCTGATCGCATCGGAACTCCAACCCGGCGTTTCTTGTTTTCTGGTTACAGAAAACAGAAACGCCGGCTTAAAGTGACAGTTAGGCTGGAGTATCACAGATACTCCAGCCTAACTCTACCTGAATCTGGCCCGTAGTGTCTCCAGTTGGCGATGTGTGACTCTCTTTGCATCCTTGGCATCAGCAGTTCCTAATTGGACGCAGCAGCAGGGTTTGCCCACGCCACGCCCCCTATGACTAGAAACGTGATCTTTCACTGGAGTATATAACCGGATACTAATATTTAAAGCGGAGTTCCACCCAGGAAAAACACATTTGCCCATCTAGCTTAAAAAAATTAAATAAAAAAAAACGTGAAAAAAAAAAAAATACTCACCCGAAATACCTGTTGCTATGCGGAAGTCCGTAATCTGCCTCTTCCACACTGCGATGTCTTTTCTTCTGCTTCTTCTGCTTGTGAATGGGGCGCGCTGCTTTCTGGGAACTGTGTGTGTTCTCAGAGAGCAACTGCCCATTCACAAGCCAGCGTGAGACTCACGCAGGCGCAGTAGGAAATGGGCAGTGAAGCCGTACGGCTTCACTGCCTGTTTCCCATAGTGTGAATGGCGGCGCGGGACCTGGATCGATCGTGGGACCGGCATCGGGGGGGGCATCAGCGCGGGCAAGTAGGACAAGGTAAGTGTCCTTATTTAAAGTCAGCAGCTACACTGTTAGTAGCTGCTGACTTTAAAAAAAAAAAATTGCGGCTGGAACACCCCTTTAATGGTAAAGTTGATTCAGGGAACATCCAATTGCCTCTTGGGTGATCAGGAAGGATTTCTATTCCTGCTGGAAAAAATTGGATCATGCTTTATTGGGGTTTTTTGCCTTCCTCTGTGGGTATAGGATTGTATAATTTCATAATTTTTTTCCCTTCTATTGGTTGAACTAGATAGACTTTTTTCAACCCGACTAACTATGTAGCTATATAAGGAGAGCCACTCTGCTGCCATACTCCTACGTAAGGCCTCGTTCACACATGGATCCGTTCAGGTCCGTCTGTCAGTTTTTCAGGCGGACCTGAACGGGCGCTCCATGCACCCCTATGGAGCGTCGGATGTCAGCGGAGACATGTCCGCTGACATCCGACCTGATCCGATCCGCTAAAAACAAACGTATGGGGCTCACGTCCCCATCCGTCATGCGTGATCGGATCGGATCGGGAAAGATCTGATGAAAACGGACATGCTGTCCGTTTTCATCAGATCGCTCCATAGAGGACAGCGGGACTCGACAAGCTCCTCCCCGCTCAGTGAGCAGAGAGGAGCTTGTCATCCGTCGGCTCAGCGGAGATCTGCGGACTGATCTCCCGCTGAGCTGGCAGACACAGGCGGACTCCGTCGGAACGGACTGCGACGGAGTCGGCTATGTGTGAACGAGGCCTAAGACAGTTGGAAAGCAGTTAATCCAAAACTTGTGCAGATCTTCACAGATGACCATCAGAAAATCTTTGTGTGTTTACCTCCAGCAGAATACAGTACGTGTTGAATGGAGACTAAAGCATGGAGGAGAACAAGGATGAGCCTAACATAGAGCATCCCTTAGCTACAGAGTGAGGAAAGGATACAATTATTAAGAGACAAACAAACAATGCATGTGTATTATGATAGATGAGATCTTTCCTTGATTTTCCCCTCCATAAATTGTGCTCACCGTCATTATGACATAAGGAAGTGGGTAGGTACAGACAGACATATAACTTGTGCAATTGCACCTAAAGGAAGTAAAAGTAATAATTGAGTTAGTAATTTCAACAGCTCCTGTTATCAGGAAAGTAATATTTTTTACTCAATCCTGAAAGTAAACCTGTTTTTTCTCCAAACTAAAAAATATGATGCAATGGGTTGAAAGCAGGCAATGAAAAGTGACTGCACCTAGTACACAAACCTTCATTTTCGGATCAGAAGTCAAATCTCTGCCATACCCCACCTGAAATGTAAACTTTTCTGTTGGAGAGCGAGATTCTGAGCATTGTATTGAGAAATGCCAGTCTTGGAGTTACAGGATGATATTTGTAAAATTAATTCCACACTGCTTTAGGTCTCAAAGAGATAAAAGATACTTCACAATATCATACTGTATTTCTGATATGTACTTGTATTAAAACGTATCCTGTTTCTCTTTGTATTTCTTCCTTTGTGGGAAATACCTGGTGATCTTGCCAGTCCCCCTGCTTTCCTATTTCAAACTGACCCCACCAGGCATAGAAGTACATCCTTCCCCGCATGGTCAGTTTTCTGGCTGTGCTGAGAGAACAACTTGCCTGTCCTCCAATGGCCAAGATGACATGTCCCCCGACACAGCTACAGCTCTTCACTGGAAAGATCAGTGTATTGCTCTTTCTCTGCCTCCGACTTACAAGCCCGTTATGCAGCTCAGAACAGAGATTTTGTGTTCACTCATTGAGAAAAAAAATTGGTATTCTGAATTTTATAAATACAATATCTCACAAAAGTGAGTACACTCCTAAATATTTTATTATATCTTTTCATGTGACAACACTGAAGAAATTACGTTTTTCTACAATGTAAAGTAGTGAGTGTACAGCTTGTATAACAGTGTAAATTTGCTGTCCCCTTAAAATAACTCAACACACAGCCAATAATGTCTAAACTGCGGGAAACAAAAGTGAGTACACCCCTAAGTGAAAATGTCCAAATTGGGCCCAATTAGCCAACCCCCCGGTGTCATGTGACATGTTAGTGTTAAAAGGTCTCAGGTGTGAATGGTGTTAAATTCGGTGTAATCGCTCTCACTCTCTCATACTGGTCACTGGAAGTTCAGCATGGCAAAGAACTCCGAGGAGCCGACAAAAAAAAAAATTGTTGCTTTACATAAAGATGGCCTAGGCTATAAGAAGATTTCCAAGACCCTGAAACTGAGCTGCAGCATGGTGGCCAAGACCATACAGCTGTTAGACAGGACAGGTTCCTCTTAGAACAGGCCTCGCCATGGTCCCCCTAAGAGGTTGAGTGCACATGCTCAGCATCATATGCAGTGGTTGTCTATGGGAAATAGACATATGAGTGCTGCCAGCATTGCTGCAGAGGTTGAAAGGGTGGTGGGGTAAGCCTGTCCGTGCTCAGACCATACGCCACACACTACATCAAATTGGTCTGCTTGGCTGTCGTCCCAGAAGGAAGCCTGTTCTAAAAATGCTGGTTTAAAACAGGCCTTAATCACAAAATTCCCCATCCTACCAGCACTAAATAGTGACATGTTTAGCTATACCATTACATTTCTTCATAAATTGCAGCCATTTTGCTTTTGATGATCATATTACTTATTGCATTTGCTAAATAGGTGGTGGATCAGAAGTATTTGTCTCTCAACACGTCTCACGTATGAACTCAGATTCTTCAGGAGAGTGATTAATGTGGTTTGTGAATCGGATATAAGAAAAAAAACTGTACAAGCAGGCAGTTATTTGCCTTATTCTTACTATACATACTTTTGAGAACCAGCTTCAAATGGTAAGGCATTACGTCACAGCCACTTGCTTTTTTAGGGCTTTTCTTGGCACTTTTATTGAAAGAAAGTTCAATAAAATAATACGTTCAAAAGAGTCGGCACCTCGACGTTATGCATTTAAACAAGTTGTATGTAGATTAAACAGTCCAAAGGAGATATAATCCAACACAGAAAAGTTGACGCGTTTCAGTCCCTATGGGTCTTACTCAAATGGTTATGAGTAAGGCCCAAAGGGGCTAAAAAGCGTCAATGTTTCTGTGTTGGGCTTTATTTTCCTTGTACTGTTTGACCTACATTAAAGCTTGTTTAACATTACATTGAGGTGCTGGCTCTTTTGAATGTGGTTATGGTAGAGGCTTGCAAAGGGTAATAGCGGGGCACTGAAGTGAAGATTCACCTCATGGGATCAGGTTCTTAGGGTTGCAGCGTTGTCTATTGTTTTTGTGCTTTCCTCCAATAAAGAGTTCTCTCTTCCTATCAGAAAGTTCCTTGTCAGCACATGTGTATGCAGCACACCTGATTGGCCTGAAGGCTCCATTCGCACCTAGGCGCTTTGATTCCAAAACACGGGACGCGTTTGCAATTCTATTATTTTTTCTTAATGACAACTAAATTGCGCTACAATGTGTGATGCTGTCGCCCAAAAGAAGCTGCTGCTCCTTTTTGAGCAACAAGCTTTGCACGTTGTGATTTTGCCGCGATTGCAACAGAAAGTAATAGCATCGCAAACGCGCCCGCATTTTGCTGCTATTTGGAATCATGGCGATTACGCCTAGGTGTGAATGGAGCCTTAGTGCTGAGGTTGAGTGTGTTGTGTATAACATTTGCAGTATAAAAAGAAGTTCTGAAATCAAAAGAAGAGATGGTTTATGGTAGTTTGTATCAATAAGATCTTCAGTCATATATGTTTGTACAGGTAACATTTTTCAAAAGACAAATATAGTTGCTAAATTTATATTTGCCGACCTTCTCTTTAACCACTTCAATTATAGATACTTTCACCCCCTTCCTGCCCAGGAAAATTATCATTTTCAGCACTGTTACACTTTGAATGACAATTGCGCGGTCATGCAGCACTGTACCCATTTGAAGTTTTTAGAATTTTTTTCACACGAATAGAGCTTTCTTTTGGCGGTGTTTAATCACCACTGGGTTTTCTACTTTTTGCTAATTAAACAAATAAAGACCAAAACTCGTTTCTGTTATAACATTTTGCAAATAAATTATCTTTCTTCATAAATTTAAGCCAAAATGTTTTCTGCTACGTTTCTTTGGTGATAATAAACCAAATCAGTTTGTTATTTAGTCCGTAGGAAAGGAGAGTGGTATATATCTGAAAATTGATCAAAACTGACATCTCATTTCTTGAGACCTAAAATGTCAGGACAGTACAAATATCTTTCAAATGACCCCTTTTTGGAAAGTAGACAGTCCAAGGTATTTAGTAAGAGGCATGACAAGTTTTTTTGAAGTTTAAATTTTTTGTAATTTTGAAATTAAAAAAAGTATTTTTCACATTTTTTTTCCTTTAATAGACTTTAACCAGTGCAGTAAAGTGTCATCATTTAACCACTTAAGCCCCGGACCAATATGCTGCTAAATGCCCAAAGGTGTTTTTACAATTCGACACTGCGTCGCTTTAACAGACAATTGCGCGGTCGTGCGACGTGGCTCCCAAACAAAATTTGCGTCCTTTTCTTCCCACAAATAAAGCTTTATTTTGATGGTATTTGATTGCTTCTGCGATTTTTTATTTTTTGCGATATAAACCGAAAAGAAAATTGTGAAAAAAAAATTGTTATAAGAAAAATCGTATAAACTAAATTTTAGTCAAACATTTAGGCCAAAATATATTCAGCCACATGTCTTTAGTAAAAAAAATCGCAATATAAAAAAAAATTAGCTACCTAGCGGAAACAGTGACACTAATACAGCGATCAGAAAACGGATCGCTTAGTGACACTGGTAATAGGGGGTGAAAGGGTTAACTAGGGCGGTGATCAAGGGGTTAAACCTTTATTAGGGGGGGTACGGGGCTACCCTGGACCTAACACTAACTGCCTGTCACACTAACTGTCACATTGACACTAAATGCAGTGATCAGTAAATATATGATCACTGCAATCAGTGACACTGTGACAGGGGGCTGGGGGGGTGATCGGAAGGGGTTAAATGTGCCTATGTGTACTGGTGTCAGTGTGCTGTTGGTATTTTTCGGAATTATTCCCCCAATTATATATTTTGGAACAACACATATATGTAGATGAGTCCCGCTATGGGGTGAAGGTTTACAAACTATGTGAACGAGTCACAGGGTACCTGTATTCCTTCTTTTTTTTTATAATTCTTTATTTTATAGCATTTTCCACTCTTATTTCCTCTTTATACAAAAAAGAAAGTAAATGACTACAATTTAACACTTTTCTTTAGACATTTTCTCATTGGTCATTGTGCTTCTTAACAAAATTCCCAAATTCTGCCATCATATCTACTGTATATAGCTATGCTTCATTTTACACTTCCTATTCCCCATATCTACCCTTCCTTCTAAGTCGCTATTACCCCCCCCCCCCCCGTTTCCCCCAATAAAAAAATAAATAAAAAATAAAAATAAATAAAAAGGAACTCCTCCAATCCTCCTCCTCCTTCAAAGGTCTCGCTCTCTGAATCTTATATAGGGGGGTCCACACTTGGCTATACTTCCCCTCTTGTTCTCTTATTTCCATCGTCAGGTTCTCCATCTGTTGAATTTCTGTTACTTGCCCAGCCATGCTGTCTAGTCGGCGTAAGCGTACTTTTCCACAAAATTGGAATGCATGCCCTTGCCGCTGTCAACAATGTCTAAGCAGAGAATTTTTAAATTTTACCATGGAAATTGGGAAGTCCAAAAGTAGATAGGTAGCTGGGTTATCTCCCAGATCTACCTCTATGATTTCTTTTATCGTTTCGGTAACCATTTCCAAAAATCTCTCACTTAGGACACTCCCAGAATACATGTAACATGGTACCCTCTCCTTCTCCACACCGCACAGATACGGTCTGATAAATCAGGGAATATCCTTTTTAATGCGACAGGGGTTTTATACCATCTAGTAAGGATCTTATAAGCACCCTCTTGATATCTGGTAGCGAGAGAAGCTTTGTGTGTAAAATTGAAGATTTTTTATTCTCTGCGCCTCTGAAATTTAGTCCCCAATTCTTTTTACCAGGCTAAAATAAATGGTAATTCTTTTGGGGCTATTGACTCTTCTAGAAGAGTATACATTAAAGACAGACCATGTCTCAGTGAGTCACCCTTCAAACATAGTTCCTCATATCTTGAGAGGTCTCTAGTTGCTTTGCCTAGTGGATTCATTGCTCTAATAGCAGCTTTTAATTGGTTTGATCTCATTGAGTCTATTTCCCTATTAAATACCTCTTCCCTTTCTCCCCCACTGCTCCTTGATTCCCATCTTCAAAGTGTATTAGCCTGCTCATTCCCAAACATCTAGGTTATTAAAGTGTAGGTCTGTAAGGCCTAATTGGAATCTAGGGTTTCCCAGCACCGGGAAGTAATGGGCTTGGATGTTCCGAGATTTTCGTTTTCTTAAATATTTTTTTTATGACGCGTTGTTGGCTCCTATAGTGGGGTGTTTTTTCACTTCTTGTGGTATATCTACCTCTTGGATCCATGCCAATTTCCTCTAAAGGTCAATGTTCGTGATTTTTTGCTCCATGTGTGATCCATGGTTTTGCCTTCTGTTGGTTACACCACTCCACCACCCCTTGCCATATGGGACGCATCGTGGTATCCCATTGGATCTGGAAGTCCACCCCTCTTTTACTTTGGCAACGTCAGAATCTCTCGCCGTATTCTAGGTGCTTTCCCCTGCCAGGTGAACTTAGCGAATCTAGTTCTTAAATCTCTCAGGGATCCTAAGGGAATCTTTACAGGTAAGGTCTGAAGTATGTATAGTAATCTTGGCATCACATTCATTTTTATAATGTTAATTCTTCCGAACCATTGTAATGATTTCCTTGTCCCATCGTTGAAAGTCTGCCTTGATCTGCCTTACTAGGGGTACGAAGTTCAGCTCATAGATTATTTTTAGATTTTTCGGTATCTTTGTTCCCAGGTAAAGTATGTGGGAATCTGTCCACCTAAAGGGGAAGTTTGCCGCTAATTGCTGCTGTATTCCTTCTTGGTCTACGAAGGGAAGGACACCCAGCTGAATCCCCCCAATTGCCCAGACTACTTGGGATCAAGTGGAAAAATTGTTTGGCGACTTATCAACCCCCTACTGGATAAAGGATACCACTTGAACGTGGACAACTTTTACACCTACTCTTCCCCTGTTCCACAACTTTCATCGGAAGCATACCCCAGCATGTGGCACAGTCAGAAAGAACAGGAAAGGCTTTCCTCAAAGCCTTGTGAATAAAAAGCTGAGGAAAAGGGGAATCGGCAAGTCTGCGCAACAATGAGGTTCTGGCAGTGAAGTGGAAGGACAGAAGAGACGTGTACATGTTGTCTTCCATCCACAACAATTCCTTTGTGGAAACCTGCAGAAGGCGTGGCACCACCATCCAAAAGCCCACATGTATCCGGGACTACAATTCATTCATGGGGGGAGTCAACTTTAACGACCAAATGTTGGAACCATACCTTGCCACAAGGCGCACGTACCATTGGTATAAAAAAAGTAACAATTTATTTTTTTCATTTGGCCGTATACAATTCATTTATTATTTATCGTAAGTCCACCCAAAACCCCCTACCCTTCCATGGCTACCAGGAGGAAATCACCACTGCCCTGATATTCCAGAACGACCTACTCCAAACCATCCGATCAGATCTCGGAACGTCACTTCCCAGATAAAGTCCCTCCCACAGCATCAGGCCGACGAGTTAAAAAAAGATGCAAGGTGTGTGCCAATGAAGGAGTCAGATGAAACACAGTTTATCATTGTGTCGAGTGTCCTTCACAACCAGGCCTCTGTGTAACTGACTGTTTTCGCCGTTACCATACTAAACTAAATTATTAGTTTAGTATGGTAAACGTAATCCCCAGTTCCTGCCTTCATACCCTTTATGCCACTGCCTGCCCTGTAACTGACCCTGGCTTGTTTTTCGATCACGATTCTGCCTAACGATTTTGTAATACCTCTGCCTAATCTGGAATTGACCCTGGACTGTTTTTCAACCATGCTTCTGCCTAACGATTCTGTAATGCCTCTGCCTGATCTGGAATTGACCCTGGACTGACTTTCGACCACTCTTCTGCCTAACGATTCTGTAATGCCTCTGCCTGATCTGGAACTGACCTTGGCCTGTTTGACCATGCCTTTTGCCTGCCTCATGGACTGATCTTGTACCCTGCTACTGGACTAGTGGGATTCAACACAGGGGTCTCACATATGTGAGGGGCTCCAGAAAAGTTTTCCTGGATGAAGAAAACATTTTTTTTTGTTTTCTCATCCTAGATTAGGGTCTGGTTGCCCGGAGGCTTCAAAGAGATTGGGGTGGGAGAAGCCTCTACTCCTGTCCCCATTCTGTCCTGCACGAGGCCCTACTTCTGCCTGCTGCCTGTAGGACCTATGCCATCATGCCTTTGCCTGTTGCATGAACTGACCACATGACATGGACCTGCCTACTACCAGGACCAATATTTTTTGCACTGCAAAATATGTCTGCCTGCACTAACCCTGACGGGACAGTATCCCTGCCTGGACAATTGTGTATGCCGTTGCTAACCAAGTTCCTGCCTGCTGCCTGGACCAGTGCTATCCTGCAGTGTAGAACTGCGCTACTATTACCACAGGTAATCTTTTGTTTACGCTTTGCTCAGCATAATGTATTTTGGGGTATAATTCTTGGTATGTGCATGCTATGTATCTCTGGAACACCTGACGGTGTTCCTTGCATGTTGGATCTCTGTATGTGGTCAGGGTGTGTAGAAGTCTCACACATGTGGTATCGTTGTACTCAGGAGGAGTAGCAGAACTTATTTTGGGGTGTCATTTTTGCTATCTAAATGCTATGTGTTGGAAATATGTTATACATGGACAACTTTGTGTAAAAAAAAATGCATTTTCATTTTTTTCCACATATTCCAAAAACTGCTGGGGAAAAAAATAAACCATTCAAAAGACTCATTATGCCTCATAGATTATATGTTGGGGTGTTAGCTTTCCAAAATGGGGTCACTTTGTGGGTAATTCCATTGTCCTGGTGTTCCAGGGCCTTGAAAATTGTAATAGGTAGTCAACTAGTTAGATGTGCAATTTATGCTCCTAAAACCCCTGATGGTGCTCCCTGCATGTTGGACCTCTGTATGTGGCCAGGCAGTGAAAAAGTTTCACACATGGGGTATCTTTTTACTCAGGAGGAGTAGCAGAATGTATTCTGGGGTGTCATTTGTGGTATGCACATGCCATGTGAGAGAAATAAGCTATTACAATGACAATTTTGAGAAATGTTTAAAAGGCTCTCAAATAAGTAACCTTTGACACAGATCCTTATGTCACTTGGCTTTGGCAATGCAATTGATTTATTTCTTATTCTATGATTTTTACTTGGATCCCTCAGATGCTGTTGGCGTTTTTTGGACTATATTGTCCAGCTTTGCTGAATATTTAAACAGCATGGATCCATGCCCTGCAGCTGTACATTTACAACTCAGAATACACCGCCCCAATTCCAGTCCCAGTTTTGGGAATTTTAGGTACCCCTTTCTCTAATTTACCTGTATTTTTGACAATTTACCCTTTATTTTTCAATTTTGCTTTACTTGTCACAATGGATCTTCTTACTTTATTGTGATATCGCAGCTTGTTTATTCATCATAATTTTTTTAATTATATTTATGTGCTGTCTATATGCTGTATTACAGATTGGTGTTTTTTTCTTCTTTTTCTTTCAAAATTAATTTGAAGTTAAACTGCAGAGGCGACTTCTGTCACTGGTGTGATTCAATACATACGTATATTTCTTGCCTTCTTTCTCTTTTCCTGTTCTTACACTTGACCCAATCCTCTTCTTTTCTTTATTCTTCCCTTGTGAGTGTACAATTTTTCATTTATATTTCCGGATTGCAAAATACAATTTTTTTCTGTCCACTAGATGGTTGATAATTTTGGAACATCTTCATAGATTAATCGTCTAGATATTTTATTATATCCCTGTTAGAAACTCTCTGGTTGGCTGTATCCATCGTGGTGCCTTAAATGACGTAAATATGTGATGCATTTATTTTACTTTAACTTATTTTTCATAAAACTATTAAAGATGTTGTAATATTGTGCTAATGTAATGTATATTGTTTCAGACAACTAAATAATACCTACACACTGTCAAAAACTCCTTTTGTATTGTCCTGAGGAAGCCCAATGGTGAAACACGTAGGCGACTTTAAATAATTTTTTTCCATATTTTTTTGTTTAATTATATGGCTCTCTTATGTATTTTTTACTACTGATGTAATGCTCTATTTTTGTAATAAAATCGTATTTTTAATATACTTCCGTTCTGCCTCAAAGTCCGACCATCAATTACTACTCTTAGCAATTGTTTTCTCCCCCTTACAATATACGGATGTGGCAAATGTGAGTGCTCCACTATTGTGTCATTGTTGTCCTACCCCTTCTTCTCCCTCTACCTCGTCCCTTCCCCTTACCTCTACTTTCTCCTCTTATTTTTTGATTCATAATTCTAGGTGGCAAAAACCATATGTCTTTTTCGCACTCAAGGGTGTTTTGAGACCTCCTCTATTTAAGGTCTCCACCCTAGGTATTTAGCCTAGGTTTTCCTGTGCAAGAAATGTTATATACAGTATTGTTCAATTCCCTTATTCAACTACAAGTCCCCTTTTCTTTAGATTGCTAAGGTGGTATTGATGGTGAACTTTGCAGGCAATGATTGGGAAGGATTATGTTGGGCATCCAAAAACATGTTCCTCCACTAATAATTTTAAAATTGAATTCGAGATCGTGTATCACAAACTCTTACAGACCATCAAAAGGAAGTCTAGTTTATTTTGGCACATCAGATACTTTGAGCAATATATCACAGAAAATATAAACCCTAAAGGTCTACGTGTGCAAGTATTTCCCAACATATGGTCCCTTGACCCAGACTCCAAGGCCCGATTGGAACAAAATCTTCTGTGTTGCTCAAAGAAAATGATGTAATTGATGGTTGAATACTATATGCAAGAACTTAAATTGGTAGATTGTGAAATCAAAAGAATATATGACGAAAATTAGATTATATTGAATAAACCAGAATTCGGAGTTTACGATACACGATTAAAAGAAAATATTTAAGGGTTCACACGTGATCTCCTAGTCAAAAAGGAAGAGAAACTATCACGGGACAAATTGGCCTTTGCAGGTCAATATGCATTAGGGGTGTTGAATTTAATCGTTGCATCGATGCATCGGGATTAGTTGGGCCACGATGCGATTTCGATGCTGTCACTTTAAGAAATCGATTATGGATGACGTCATCCTCGCGCCGTTCATCTGAGTGGACCCGAGGCTTACGTGCCGTTTTTCCCGCCTCCCGCTGACATTATCCCCTTGTGCTGTGAGGAGAGGAGGCCTTCTACCAATCCCCTTCCCTCTCCCCTCATCAGCCAATAGCAATAGCCACATTCCAGGCAGCGTAAGGCGGAAGTGAGGGAGCCAACGCTGTGTGCTGTGCAGGTTGGCGGGAACATGGAGTGCTGTGGCGGGAGTTTGAGGTGGCTGGAGCTGTCCCTGCTGCTGATAAGAGTGGCAGTGGCGGCGGCGGGGCTTATGGAGCATGGAGCTTTGCTGAGCCATGGAGCCATCACTGCTTTAGGTCCCGGAATGATTCAGGGCCGGCCGCAGCGTATCCAGCAGGAGGTGTGATGGAGGAGGATGAAGCGGAGCTGGAGGAGAGCCAGAAGAGCGGTAGAGCCAGGTGAGGGGCCGTGGGGAGGACACTGAGAAGACTGACATGGTAAGGTAAGTGCCAGACTGCATACAAAAAGGTGTGCAGTGCTTTGCAATGATAAATGTACAAAATAGTCTTATTAAGTAGTGAACAAATATAGCCCTGACATATTTATATATAAATCTGATCTGATTGAAAGCAATCTTCTGTGTATTCAAAGTAATTCCAGTGCTGTGTGTGCTCTGCTGTGTTTAAGTCATTCCTGATTTCTGGTGAATGACTTTAACACAGAGCAGAGCACACACAGCACTGGAATTACTTTGAATACACAGAAGATTGCTTTCAATCAGATCAGAGTTATATATAAATATATGTCCAGGACTATATTTGTTCACTACTTAATAAGACTCTATTGTACATTTATCACTGCAAAGCACTGCACACCTTTTTTTGTTTATGGTCTATTTAAAGTTGTATATTCACTACCTTGTGCTAGCTGCCAACTAATTATACAGCGCCCACTTTATTTTGTTTTTAATGTAGATATGACAGCATGTTTCCCAGCTGGCTGTCAAAATACCTAATGTCCTTCACAGCCTTCCTACCCCCGCAGTTCCCACTATCTTTCACCCAACTCGGGCCCCCCCCCCCACCTTTTATATATGTCTCAAACTACTCCTGATCACTCAAACTACACATCAAATGGATATGGCTTCCAGCCCATTCCTCTTCCACCTCCCCATTCAAACCAATGGCCACCGCATAGCCCTCACCCAACTCGCCTCCATTCACACAGGCTCCAACCCCCACCCTAAACAATAATTCTATTAAAACAAAATTATTTCTGGACCGACTCCTCCATTCTTCAGTTCCTATCTCCCCCCCTAACTTCTTCCATCTAATAATATTCTTGGACTCTTCCAGCCTTCCCTTCCTATCCTCTGATTCTTCCATCCTTTTTTTCCTTATTCATGGATTCCTATTTCCCTATCCCCGGATTCTTCCATTCTTCTCTCTCCATGGATTTCACTATCCTTCAGTTCTATCCCTGGACTCTTCCATCCTTTAGTTCCCATCCTCCAGACTACTCCATCCTTTTTTTCCTATTCATGGATTCCTTCTTCCCTATCTCCAGACTCCTCCATCTTTCTAATCGTGATGCATCGTGATGCATCGCGGAATCGAATCGAATCGCTGACATGATAATCGTAATCGAATCGTGTGGCGAGTGAAGATGCGCACCCCTAATATGCATTTAACTGGCCCTTTTTGAATGGCCAAAGGGGAGGACGGAAAAATCAGGGTTCCTATATGAATAAAAAAGGTGTCAATAATAAGGAAAGAAATAACGATTCTGACTCTTCCGCTAACTCCTATACTACACAGAATTTGAGGACGGGTGATCGAGGACAACAGAGAGGACGTAACTCTAGGAAGCGACCACAACAAGGTGGTGGGTACCAGACTGGCATGCACAAAAAAAAACGCATAACGGACAATAGTGAACGACAAAACACTAGTAATCATAAGGATGCAGCAACCAATGACGGTACATCCTTAACCCCTCGACCCACCCCTATGTATCCTAATCCAGCACTTGGGGGCTGATTTACCAAGCCTGTGCGCCAAGACTCATGGTGCACAAGCAGGAGTAAACCTGTTTTTGACATTTACCAAAGAAACACGCTGCTAGTGCAGCGTGTTTCCTCATTTACTAAAGTGCCTAATGCGCCCAGAAGAGGGCGCACAGCACGCCAGTACAGAGCTGGCGTGCGGCATTTAGTTATGTAAACATCGGGGATTCGGGCGGGAGTTTATGAGGGGAGGGAGGGGGGTGATGCAGGGGAAGTGTAGTGACATGTGTTTCAACTTGTGTGGCGGGCCGATTTGAAAGGGAAAGTGACTTTTGGGACCCGATCCCGGGCGCTTGCAAAGTACGCTAGAACCTCGGAAGGTTCACTTGCATACTGGGCATGCGCAGAGGGAAAAAATCGGAGCTCACCGCGCGCCTCTTCAGAACGCCGGGAAATCCTTGGTAAATACCAGGCGGCGTAGCAGTGTTTGCACTGCCTGGGAGCGGCGTACGGCAAGCTCCGAGCTGTTTCGGGCTGCGCTGACACTGAAGGGGAACTCCGCGCCAAATTTCAAATGTGAAACCAGCGCGGCTTCCCCCCCAGGGGTACAATAGGCTCTCCGGCTTGGTAACTGGGAACGTGAGGGGTTAACCAGCCAAAATCGGCGTGGGGTTCCCCCCCAGATCCGTACCAAGCCCTCATCCCAGGCATGCAGTCTGGCCGGACAGGAATGGGGGTGGGACGAGCGAGCGGCCCCCCCCCTCCTGAGCCGTACCAGACCACATGCCCTCGACATGGGGGAGTGTGTGCTTTGGGGGAGGGGGCGCTGCCCCCCCACCCCAAAGCACTCTTGTCCCCATGTCGATCGGGACAAGAGCCTCTTCCCGACAACCCTAGCCATTGGTTGTCGGGGTATGCGGGCGGGAGCCAATCAGAATCTGGGAGCCCCGTTTAATAATGTGGCCCCCAGATTTCGGGCCCCCACCCTATGTGAATGAGTATGGGGTACATCGTACCCCTACCCATTCACCTGGTGAAGGTGGTTTTGAACTTTGAGGGTCTTCTGCCGCCGCCCCCTTCAAATTTTCGGCCTGGACGGGGGTCGCACATCCCATCCAGGACTTGGACGTGGCGGGCTTCTCGTCGCTGTCTTCTGCCGCTGCCCCCTTCACCACGAAGCTCCGTGCTTGTTTGATGAGGCAGCGGCTTCCGTCGTCTTCTCCGGGGCGAGGGTCGTACATCCCACCCCGGATTTCGTCGCCGCTTCTGCCTGGCTCCTACTGGGGGCCAGGCTTCTTTTGCCGTCTTCCGCCGGAGGGCGCCACTCTCCGGGCTTCTCGACGTTGTCTTCCGCCGCGGGGGCCAGGCCTTCTTCTTTGCCGCCCCCCTTCGATTTTTTCGGCCTGGACGGGGTCGCACATCCCATCCAGGACTTGGACGTGGCGGGCTTCTCGTCGCCGTCTTCTGCCGCTGCCCCCTTCACCACGAAGCTCCGTGCTTGTTTGATGAGGGCAGCGGGCTTCCGTCGTCTTCTCCGGGGCGAGGGTCGTACATCCCACCCCGGATTTCGTCGCCGTCTTTCTGCCGCTGCCCCCCTTCACCACGAAGCTCCGTGCTTGTTTGATGAGGGCAGCGGGCTTCCGTCGCAGTCTTCCGCCGCGGGGTGACACTCGCGGGCTTCTTCTTCCATTCGATGTTGACACGGCGAGGTCCGGCGCTGAAATGCCTTCTGAGCGGCGGGCAAGGACTTATATTGGCATTGGGCGTGGGCGTGTTATGCCAACATGTGACCTTAACCCATGTGACAGTGATGTCACGTCACATCACTGTCACATGGTTAAGGTCACATGTTGGCATAACCACGCCCACGCCCAATGCCAATATAAGTCCTTGCCCGCCGCTCAGAAGGCATTTCAGCGCCGGACCTCGCCGTGTCAACATCGAATGGAAGAAGAAGCCCGCGAGTGTCACCCCGCGGCGAAGACTGCGACGGAAGCCCGCTGCCCTCATCAAACAAGCACGAGCTTCGTGGTGAAGGGGCAGCGGCAGAAGACGGCGACGAAATCCGGGTGGGATGTACGACCCTCGCCCCGGAGAAGACGACGGAAGCCCGCTGCCCTCATCAAACAAGCACGGAGCTTCGTGGTGAAGGGGGCAGCGCAGCAAAAGAAAACGCGACGAGAAGCCCGCCACGTCCAAGTCCTGGATGGGATGTGCGACCCCCGGTCCAGGCCGAAAAAATCGAAGGGGGCGGCAAAGAAGAAGGCCTGGCCCCCGCGGCGGAAGACAACGTCGAGAAGCCCGGAGAGTGGCGCCCTCCGCGGAAGACGGCAAAAGAAGCCCTGGCCTCCGGAGGAGCCAGGCAGAGCGGAGGAGCCGAGGTGGGGCACACCCCGTTGTTCTCCGCTGTTTTCGGCCGCCCCCCCCGGATGTAAAAGAGCTTCATTTTGGGGTGGGGGCACAGTCGAGCATGGCGGAGAGCATGGTGGGTGTTTCCCCCCCCCGGCAGAAGACGGCTAGAAGACCGAGGAGTGGCGACGCCCCCGTTGTTCTCCGCCATTCCGGCCGCCCCCCCCGGATGTAAAAGAGCTTGTTTGGGGTAGGGGCCTGGCCGACCATGGCGGAGAGCATCGGTGGGGGTCTCTCTCCCCGGCGGAAGGCGGCGGCGAAGACCGGGGGGGGGGTAGGTGTACCCCCCCGGCGGAAGGCGGCGGCGAAGACCGTTTGCGGGGCTGGAGCCCCCCCCAGAAAACCGTCTGGAAGACCGAGGGGCTCCGCCCCCGTTGTTCTCTGCTTCTTTCGCCGGCCCCCCCCGGATCTGAAAGAGCTTATTTTGGGTGGGGGCCTGGCTGGACATGGCGGAGATCATCGGTGGGTGTCCCCCCCCGCAGAAGACGGCGAAGCCCGGGGCCCAATGGGCTGGTGGGGGTCCCGGCAGAAGACCCCCGGAGCTGACTAATAAATTATTTTTTTCTGTGTGTTTTTTTTTGTGTTTACACTTTTCCACCCGGTGAATGGGTAGGGGTACGATGTACCCCATACTCATTCACATAGGGTGGGGGGCCAGAATCTGGGGGCCCCCTTAATATAGGGGGCTCTCAGATTCTGATAAGCCCCCCGCCCGCATACCCCGACAACCAACGGCCAGGGTTGTCGGGAAGAGGCTCTTGTCCCTTTCGACATGGGGACAAGAGTGCTTTGGGGTGGGGGGGCAGTGCCCCCCTCCCCCACAGCACACACTCCCCCATGTCGAGGGCATGTGGTCTGGTACGGCTCAGGAGGGGGGGGGCGCTCGCTCGTCCCCACCCCCATTCCTGTCCGGCCAGACTGCGTGCCTGGGAGAAGGGTTTGGTCTGGATCTGAGGGGGAACCCCACGCCGTTTTTTGGCGTGGGTTTAACCCCTTATGTTCCAGATCAAATCTAAGAGCCTGTTGTGCACCAGAAGGGGGACCCCCACGCCGTTTTTTTTTGGTAATTTGGGGTGAGTTCCCCTTTATCCCGGTCCTGTCAGGGGGGGGGGGAATGCCTGCTCGTCTGTCCCTACAATGTATGAACAGCGATCTGTCATTTCCCCTACACAGTCCCACCCCCTTTACAGTTAGAACACACCCAGGTAACATATTCAACCCCTTCCGCGCCCCTAGTGTTAACCCCTTCCCTGCCAGTGTCATTTTTATAGTAAGCAATGCATTGATATACCATTGCTCGCTACAAAAATGCCAAATCTCACAAAAATGTGTCCGCCACAATGTCGCATTAGACAGAAAAAACAATGATAGCCACCATTACTAGTAAAACAAAAAATTATTCCAAAAAAACCCATAAGACCAACCCCTACTTAGAACTTTTGCCCAAACCAATCAAACGCTTATTGTGATTTTTTGCAACCAAAAAGATGTCCAAGAATACTTATCGGCCTAAACTGAGGGCAAACATTTTTTGAATATATTTTGGGGGAGATTTATTATAGCAAACCGTAAAAAAGATGTTTTTTTAGTTACCAAATTGTCGCTATATTTTTGGGTCAAGCAAAAATAAGAAAAAACGCAGAGGTGATCAAATACCACCAACAAAAAAAAAAAATTGAATTTTTTGGGGGGGGGGGGAGGATGAGGACGCCCAATTTTTTTGGGGGGCCACGTCGCACAACCACGCAATTGTCAGTCAAAATGACGCAGTGTTGAAATGCAAAAAATGGCCCCGTCAGTGACCAGTAATATGCTCTGGGGCAAGTGGTTACAAATTAAGAATACACTAAATTAGCCAAATTTATGGCCATAATGTGAAAGAGATGTGTTACACCGAGTAAATAGATACCCAACATGTTACACTTTAATATTGCACACACTCATGGAATGGCGCCAAACTTCAGTACTTGAAATACCCATAGGCAACGCTTTTTTATGTGTTTCAGGTTACCAGTTTAGATTTACAGAGGAGGTCTAGTGCTAAAAGTATTGCTCTCGCTCTAACGTACGCTATGATACCTCACATGTGGGGTTTGAACGGGGGTTCAATATGTGGGCGGGGCTTACACATTTAAGGCCCGCCCCATATATGGAAACATTCTTCAAACCACACATGTAGGATAGCGTGCGTAACAGCAAGAGGAATATTTATAGCACTAGACCTCATCTGTAAATCTAAACTGGTAACCGGAAACAATAAAAATGCTGCTTGTTCGCTTCTGACTGCGAGCTACTAGGGACAGGGCTTTTAAATTATTACTATTTAGGTTTGTTACGTAAAAATTCTATAAGACCTCCCGTTCAGCTTGTAAAGCATCACTTCATGGGGACCAAAAAAAATTTAACACCTCTAATGCTTTCATCCGCCATTGCAGATTTGATTCTGGTACTGCATTTCGAGTGAACTGGGCATGCTCGAACAGTTAGAAAAAGAAGTTGGAAGTTTCATCCTGAAAATGACTTGCATCTTTCTGAGCATGCTCAGAAAGCTCTTTTTTTGCTTAGTAATTTAAGGACATCCTTAACAGGTGTAAGCAGTTCCAAGTGCACACAAACTAGAGGCTGACATTTCTTCATGTGTTTCCAATTGGTTCATTAGCACACATGTTATAAAAAGCGTGGATACTGCACGTGTCAGCTGCCCCTCAGAGGGGGCAGATTTGCTGGCTGGAAGGAATGGCGGAGTGAAACAGAGATGTTTTGGAGCAAGTTTTGTATTTTTTGATGTTTTCTCTGCTACATAATTTTGCTAAATGTTTCTCAAGATGTTAATGACTAATGTTTTAATCCTGTGGGTCTATCCTGTTATTTCAAAAGCATGATTTATTTTCCAATGACTGTGAAATAAACGTTGGTTTTTTTGTTTTTAGGTGTTTTTATATATTTTTGGTGTGTTTATTTGTAATTTTTTGTTTTGCTTTCCTTGTTTTGGGACCAATAAAATTACTTTCAAATTTTGAAGTTTGTTTTGTGATATTTTTTTCATGCTATGGATTTCAACCGCTGCAGCTGAACTAGTTTGGGCCTAAACCATCAAGTGTGATTTGTCTCTAAGCTCTTTCCTGGTGTGTATGCATGAAATGTTTAGTCACCAGAAAAGGAAGGACAAAGCGGTAAGTATTGTTTCCTAGAACTGATGTCCAGACTGACTTTTTAAAGCACATGTGCAAGATGTAGGAAAAGCTGCAAACAGGGCCTGTTGGAGGGGGGGGGGGGTGGTTTTTTTTTGGACAGGCTTGAAGTGCTGATTTACAGCGCTGTGCTTGAAACTAGCACAAGACAATCCTATTCTAATTGTGGGTTGTTTGAGGGAAGCCAATTGAGTGTTAGAACCCCTGCTAGTGTTTTTAGTTGGGCTTTGTGTCCCTTTTCCTAAAATTGGCTTCACTTCCTGTCACACAGCTGAACAGGAAGTGAGGTTAAAACCCTACCAATGGTCTTTTCTTCGGGGCACAGGTCAATCTAACTAGTGTCACCATTAAGCAAATTGCACTGCAGTGTACACCCCAAATGATTAGTTACTTTGGGGTTTAGTAAAGGCAAAGCCGCTCTGCAGTAGAAGCGTAGGCAATGAAAATCAGAAGGGAAGCACTGATGGTTTTTACTTCCAATCCCGCCAAGTTTTGAGTTTTCTTCCTTGCTTGTCCACTTGTAGTGCAAAGTGGATTTGCCTTTAGTAAATGGACCCCAAACCAAGATTCCTACTAATTTGGGTGTACACAGCAAAATGCCATTTCCAAAATGGGAAACTATTTATATTGATCTGTGTGTCCCCAACAAAACATTACTCAGGTGTTTCCCTCACTTCCTGTTTGGCTGTGTGGCAGGAAGTGAATGAATTAAGTAGAAAGTGACAACATTTGTGAGGTGTCTTTACCCTATCAGGGGTGCAGGCATCCCCAAAACAAACATGAAAATAGTTGATTTAACATTGGGTGGTGTTTGTGGGGGTCCCTAACACACATTCATACATATTAGCAACGCTGGATCGTGGCCTATTGGCATGGTTATATTTTCTTAAGCCTCTCAATAAAAATGATCTGATTTGGGGTTAAACTGGAACAATAATCATCACTTTTATTTTTTGGATTTCTTTCATTTTGGATAGAGTTGGTGGGGGGGGGGGGGGTTAGAAGCTCTGTCAGTTTATTTTGTATTATCCCTGTCCGTTTGGGGAGATTGGCCTTCACTTCCTGCCCCATAGCCAAACAGGAAGTGATCGAAAAAGTAGGCAAATTAAGGCCCCCCCAAGTCCCCCCCCACAGAACTTGTGTGTGTCCCCTGAAAATTCCTGGGGTGTCATAAAAAAACAGGGTGTGGCCTTGACAGGAAGGGTGGGTCATTTTTCTATTAGGGGGGTGCCAAATTTGGTCAGGCCTAGGCAGCACAAAACCTAAATCTCCTACTGCACATTAGGGCTTATTTAGACAGGATCCAATTTACAGCATGTTTTTAGATTGTGGGAGGAAACCCGCACAGGGAGAACATGCAAACTCCAGGCAGATAGTGTCACGGGCGGGATTCGAACCAGCAACCCTTTTGCTGCTAGGTGAACATGCTACACACTACGCTACTGTGCTGAACGAACATGATTGCAGCTGAAAGCATGAGATTTTTTTTTTTACCAATTCCATGATTTCCAGCCTGGAGGACAGATGTGGGGTCTAATTGACCCCTTTCTCTATAAAGAGGACCTGTCACACACTAGTCCTATTACAAGGGATGTTTACATTCCTTGTAATAGGAAGAAAAGTGAAAAATAATACAAACAAAGGGACAAACAAGTGCAAAAAATAAAATATTAAGTAAAAAAATAAAATAACAAAGGAATTTAAATGCTCCTGTCCCTAGTAGCTCGCACTCAGAAGCGAACACGCATGCAAGTCCCACCCACATATGTAAACATCCTTCAAACCCCACATGTGAGGTATCATAGCGTGCGTTAGAGCGAGAGCAATAATGTTAGCACTAGACCTCCTCTGTAACTCAAAAGTGGTAACCTGAGAAAAAAAGTCAAGCGTTGCCTATGGAGATTTTTAATAACGAAGTTTAGCGCCATTCCATGAGTGTGCGCAATATGAAAGCGTGACAAGTTAGGTATCTATTTACTCGGTGTAACATCATCTTTTACCTTATCCCTAAAAATTGGCCTAGCTTTACTGCTTTCTTATTTGTCATTCATGAAACAGGTTTTTTTTTGGAAAGCCAAAAAAAAAAAAAAACGTTTGAAAATTTTGGCACAAATACTGTTGGAAATGTGTCCGAAAAAATGGCCGCCACTTTATTCCCTAGGGTGTTTTGTTAATAAAATATATATAATGTTTGGGGGTCCTGAGTAAGTTTCAAGGAAGAAAATATAATTGTTACATGAAGGAGAGAAGTGCCAGAATAGGCGCGGTATGGAAGTGGTTAAAGTGCACCAATAAAAGTGAAAAATTCCTTGAAATTTCGTACCATGGGGGGGGGGAGGCAATTAGGGGCGCCATCAGGAATTATGGCCCCTTACACAGCTTCAGGCATGGGCCCCCCTGGAGCAGAGAATAGGGGGGGGCCGCCTGATATTAAAGGGGGGGGGGCTGCCGCAATTTGATAAGCGGGGGGTTCCTTTACTAAAAAATACATATAGAAAAATATATATTAAAAAGGGTGGTAGCCATCCGGGGGCCCTGGGGACCACTGGGCCCTTTAATAAAAAGAAACTTCTGGGCTCTTTAATGAAAAATAAATTACAATATCTACATATATAAAATAATAAAAAAGGGGGTTGCCTTGGGAGCTCTGGGCCCTTTAATAAAAAATAACTACCAAAAATCTAAAAAAAAAATAACATTGGGTGGGAGCTGTGGTGGCTCAACGTGAATGGCACTGCGCTGACAAGCCGTTCACCTCTGCAGCCAAGGGTTCGGATCCCGGTCTCGGCTACATATGAATTGAGTTTGGTGGTGTCAGCCCAGCTCCCGGGGTGTGCTATGCAAGGTACGCCTGTGCTTAGTATGCCCACCCCCCCCCCCCCCCCACAAAAAAACACCACACTTGCACACACTTTGGCCATGAGGTCTCCTAAAATAAAGGGAGGTGAAGGACCTACAGGGCTGGCTGGGTGGGCTACACTCCTTCATAGGGGGAGTCCCTCTGTCCCATCGGGCTCCCAAGTGTAGCAGTGGGGTGAGGCCCCCCCTCACACCCACCATTGCCACCGGGGGCATGGAGAAGGATGGCGATTGCAAGTCCAGCTCCTCTCTCTCGACTTCACGCACAAAATACACTTTAAAAAAGAAATTAAAGTAAAAAGTAACAAACCTGGGGAAAATGTTTATAACATTTTTAGAAGCAAAAAGGTTGTCATCTGGGCCCTCAGCTTTCAAAATTATATTATATATATATATGTTTAAAAAATAACCAAAAAATATATCATATGTTTTTTTTTTTGTTTTTTTGTAAAGGTGGGGGGTTGTCATCTGGAGCCCTGGGATCTCCGGGCCACTGGGGACCAGGCCACTGGGGACCTCCAGACCCCTAAACCAAAACATTGGCCCTTTAATAACAAAAAATTTGGGGGTTGCCACCCGGGGCCCTGGGGACCTCCAGACTGCTAAAAAATATTAAATTCCAAAAATTGGCCCTTTAATAAAAAATCCTACAAAAACCAACTAACAAATATATATACAAAAAAAAAAGAGGGGGGTTACCATCTGGGGCGCTGGGGGGCCTCCAGGCATCTGGGCACCTCCGGACCCCCGGGCCCCTTACAGGTGTACAGGGCCGCCATCATGAATTTTGGGGCCCCTTACACAGCTTCAGGCATGGGCCCCCTGGAGCAGAGAACCGGGGGGGGGTGCTGCCGCATGAAATTGAAAGCGGGGGGGTGGTGCCAGCAAATTGAGGAGCGGGGGCCCTTTACAAAAATTTTGACAGAAATAAGAAATAAAGAAAAATATATATAAAAAAGGGGGTAGCCATCCGGGGCCCTGGGGACCTCTGTGCTCTTTATCAAATAAAAATACAAAAGAGAGAAAATACATATATATATATTTTTAAATATAACATTTATCGAAAAAAAGTAAAAAAACAAGGGGGTAGCCTTCCAGGGCCCTGGGGACCTCTGGGCCCTTTCCTTAAAAAAAAAAAAAAAATATATTTAAAAAATATATATTTTTTTTAAATATATATATTTTATTTAAAAAAAAGGGCTTGCCATCTGGGGCCCTTAGTGGCCTCCGGGCCCCTGGGGACCTTCGGAGCCCTTAAACAAAAAAAAAAAAAAAAAAAATTGTTTTTTTTGTTTTAGGGTGGTTCCCATCCGGGCCCCTGGGGGCCCCTGGGGACCCCCGGGCGGTGTAATGCCTGTACCCCCCTAATGGCGGCCCTGCAGGTGTACTGCCTGTACCCCCCTGATGGCGGCCCTGGGTGTAATGTCAGCATGTGAAAAATGACATTCTGAAGGAAAAAAGCCATTTAAAACTGACTCGCGGCTATAATGAATTGTCAGCTCTTGGAAATTTGCAGGAGAATTCATTCATTAAAAACACCAAAAAAAAGCGTGGGGTCCCCCCAAATTCAATAACCAGACCCTTTAGGTCTGGTATGGATATTAAGGGGAACCCCGCCATCAATTTTTAAAAAAATGACGTGGGGTTCCCCCCAAATATCCATAACCAGACCCTTCAGGTCTGGTGTGGAATTTAAGGGGAACTCCACTCCAACAAAAAAAAAAAATGGCGTGGAGTCCCCCTAAAATCCACACCAGACCCCTTATCCGAGCACGTTGACCTGGCCGGCCGCAGAAAAGAGGGGGGACAGAGCGCGGCCCCCCCCTCTCCTGAACCGCACCAGGCCACATGCCCTCAACATTGGGAGGGTGTTTTGGGGCCCCCCAAAACACCTTGTCCCCATGTTGATGAGGACAAGGGTCTCTTCCCCACAACCCTTGCCCGGTGGTTGTGGGGGTCTGCGGGCAGGAGGCTTATCGAAATCTGGAAGACCCCTTTAACAAAGGGGCCCCCCAGATCCCGCCCCCCCCCTGTGTGAAATGGTAATGGGGTACCTTGTACCTCTACCATTTCACGAGAAAAAAAAAGTGTAAAGTGTTAAAAAAGACAAGAGCCGGTTTTGACAAGTCCTTTATTATCTTCTTTCTTCTTTCCTTCGGGTTTCTTCTTCCTCCTCCTTCTTCTTCCTCTGCTTCTGTCTTGGGTCTTCTATTCCCGCATCTTGCCCGGCGTGTTCTTCCATCTTCTTCCCTTCCGCTGTCCTTCTCGTCCGCATCTTCTTCTTCTCTTTGCCGGAGCGGCCGCTTCCAATTGAAATCCCCGCTGTCTGCCGGACCACGCCCCCCCCTCTGACGCCACGGGCAAGCTCTTAGGAGTGTGCTGCCAGTGCGTCAGAGGGGGGCGTGGTCACATGTCAGAGGGCGGCCAATTCAATTTGAAGCTCGTGCGCGGCTTTTTCTTTGCCAGAGTCGCCGCTTCCAATTGAATTGCCCTTTTCTGGAACATGTGACCACGCCCCCCTCTGACGCACTGCACCACACGGGGACTTTCCTAAGAGCTTGCCCGTGGCGTCAGAGGGGGGCGTGGTCCGGCAGACAGCGGGGATTTCAATTGGAAGCGGCCGCTCCGGCGAAGAAGAAGAAGGAGAAGATGCGGACGAGAAGGACAGCGGGAAGAAAGAAGATGGAAGAACACGCCGGGCAAGATGCGGGAATAGAAGACCCAAGACAGAAGCAGAGGAAGAAGAAGGAGGAGGAAGAAGAAACCCGAAGGAAAGAAGAAAGAAGATAATAAAGGACTTGTCAAAAACCGGCTCTTGTCTTTTTTAACCCTTTACATTTTTTTTACTCGTGAAATGGTAGAGGTACAAGGTACCCCATTACCATTTCACACAGGGGGGGGCCGGGATCTGGGGGCCCCTTTGTTAAAGGGGTCTTCCAGATTTCGATAAGCCTTCCGCCCGCAGACCCCCACAACCACCGGCAAGGGTTGTGGGGAAGAGACCCTTGTCCTCATCAACATGGGGACAAGGTGTTTTGGGGGGCACCCCAAAACACCCTCCCAATGTTGAGGGCATGTGGCCTGGTGCGGTTCAGGAGAGGGGGGGGGCCGCGCTCTGTCCCCCCCTCTTTTCTGCGGCCGGCCAGGTCAACGTGCTCGATAAGGGGTCTGGTGTGGATTTTAGGGGGGACTCCACGCCATTTTTTTTAAATTTGGGGTGGAGTTCCCCTTAAATTCCACACCAGACCTGAAGGGTCTGGTTATGGATATTTGGGGGGAACCCCCACGTCATTTTTTTTAAAATTGACGGCGGGGTTCCCCTTAATATCCATACCAGACCTAAAGGTCTGGTTATTGAATTTGGGGGGACCCCCCGTCATTTGAATAATTATTTTTAAATTTCGTACATGGGGGGGGGGGGAAATGTCAGCAGTGAATAAAGCGCACTTTTCAATGCGGTTAGAAATATGTCTTTGCACAAAATGACATTCTGAAAAAAAAAAAAAAAAAAAAGCCATTTAAAACTGACTCGCGGCAATAATGAATTGTCGGCTCCCGCAATTGCAGGAGAATTCATTCATAAAAAAAGGAAAAATAAAGCGTGGGGGTCCCCCCAAATTCAATAACCAGACCCTTTAGGTCTGGTATGGATATTAAGGGGAACCCCGCCATCAATTTATTAAAAAAAATGACGTGGGGTTCCCCCCAAATATCCATAACCAGACCCTTCGGGTCTGGTGTGGAATTTAAGGGGAACTCCCACCCCAAATGTAAAAAATAAATGGCGTGGAGTCCCCCCTAAAATCCACACCAGACCCCTTATCCGAGCACGTTGACCTGGCCGGCCGCAGAAAAGAGGGGGGACAGAGCGCGGCCCCCCCCTCTCCTGAACCGAACCAGGCCACATGCCCTCAACATTGGGAGGGTGTTTTGGGGTGCCCCCCAAAACACCTTGTCCCCATGTTGATGAGGACAAGGGTCTCTTCCCCACAACCCTTGCCGGTGGTTGTGGGGGTCTGCGGGCAGGAGGCTTATCGAAATCTGGAAGACCCCTTTAACAAAGGGGCCCCCCAATCCCGGCCCCCCCCCTGTGTGAAATGGTAATGGGGTACCTTGTACCTCTACCATTTCACGAGTAAAAAAAATGTAAAGGGTTAAAAAAGACAAGAGCCGTTTTTTGACAAGTCCTTTATTATCTTCTTTCTTCTTTCCTTCGGTTTCTTCTTCCTCCTCCTTCTTCTTCCTCTGCTTCTGTCTTGGTCTTCTATTCCCGAGCATCTTGCCCGGCGTGTTCTTCCATCTTCTTCCGCTGTCCTTCTCGTCCGCATCTTCTCCTTCTTCTTCCTCGCCGGAGCGGGCCGCTTCCAATTGAAATCTCCGCTGTCTGCCGGACCACGCCCCCCCCCTCTGACGCCACGGGCAAGCTCTTAGGAAAGTCCCCGTGTGGTGCCAGTGCGTCAGAGGGGGCGTGGTCACATGTTCCAGAAAGCGGGCAATTCAATTGGAAGCGGCGACTCTGGCAAAGAAAAAGCCGCGCACGAGCTTCAAATTGAATTGGCCGCCCTCTGACATGTGACCACGCCCCCCTCTGACGCACTGGCAGCACACTCCTAAGAGCTTGCCCGTGGCGTCAGAGGGGGGGGGCGTGGTCCGGCAGACAGCGGGGATTTCAATTGGAAGCGGCCGCTCCGGCGAAGAAGAAGAAGAAGGAGAAGATGCGGACGAGAAGGACAGCGGGAGGAACAGAAGATGGAAGAACACGCCGGGCAAGATGCGGGAATAGAAGACCCAAGACAGAAGCAGAGGAAGAAGAAGGAGGAGGAAGAAGAAACCCGAAGAAAAGAAGAAAGAAGATAATAAAGGACTTGTCAAAAAACCGGCTCTTGTCTTTTTTAACCCTTTACATTTTTTTTCTCGTGAAATGGTAGAGGTACAAGGTACCCCATTACCATTTCACATAGGGGGGGGGCCGGGATCTGGGGGGCCCCTTTGTTAAAGGGGTCTTCCAGATTTCGATAAGCCTCCTGCCCGCAGACCCCCACAACCACCGGGCAAGGGTTTGTGGGGAAGAGACCCTTGTCCTCATCACATGGGGACAAGGTGTTTTGGGGGGCACCCCAAAACACCCTCCCAATGTTGAGGGCATGTGGCCTGGTGCGGTTCAGGAGAGGGGGGGGGCCGCGCTCTGTCCCCCCCTTTTCTGCGGCCGGCCAGGTCAACGTGCTCGGATAAGGGGTCTGGTGTGGATTTTAGGGGGGACTCCACGCCATTTTTTTTTTAATTTGGAGTGGAGTTCCCCTTAAATTCCACACCAGACCCGAAGGGTCTGGTTATGGATATTTGGGGGGAACCCCACGTCATTTTTTGTTTAAATTGACGGCGGGGTTCCCCTTAATATCCATACCAGACCTAAAGGGTCTGGTTATTGAATTTGGGGGGACCCCCACGCTTTTTTTTTTCCCTTTTTTTAATGAATGAATTCTCCTGCAATTGCCAGGAGCCGACAATTCATTATTGCCGCGAGTCAGTTTTAAAATGGCTTTTTTCTTTGAAAAATGACATTTTGTGCAGAGACAGTTCTAACCACGGAAACATGCGCTTTTTCACATGCTGACATTAGAGACCCCCATAGTATGAAATTTAAAGAAAATTACACTTTTATTATTGCACTTTTAGCATTATTAAAATCACTGCCCCGAAAAAACGGCCGTTTTAAAAAAATAAAAAAAGCATTGGTACATGTCCCCTGGGCAGGACTGAGGTCCCCAAACACTTTTTAGGACAAAACTTGCAGATTAGCCTTTAACATTCACTATTAAGATCCCCCATAGACTTATACAGGGAGTTCGGGCGGCGGCTTTACTTATCAATCACATCGCGCTGCTGTGCAACGCCGGTTCATGCGCCTAATTAGGGCTTCATCCAGCGCACTAATTAAGGCATGTACCGGCGCAGCGCAGATTCATTAGTAAATCAGCCCCTTGGTGTCTCAACTGAGATTTCTATCCTTTCCTTCCTCTACTATTCCGCGGACTGATTCTAATTTACGACAGACCATTTTAGACTCAGCACAGGCTCTGGCTAGAGCTCATGGCACAAGTCAAATCGAAACTACACAAAAAGAGATTAAGAGATGAGGTATTGATCATTTTTTCATGCCTATCTCGAAAACTAAAACAACAGAGAGTGACAATATAATCGTTGAGAATTCCATCTTGAAGGACCCACTTTCCTGTCCTTCTGAGACACCCCATCTCAATTTATTGAGACCCCCCCTTATAACAAATGACAGTCTGAAACTGGAGATAATTAATTTGTCCTCTCAAGCATTAAGTCAGACCGAAGTTGAACTTCTAAGGCCTCGTACACACGATCAAATCTGTCTGCTGGAAACGGTCGGCCCGACCGTCCCAGCAAACAGATTCGACCGTGTGTACGGGCAAGCCGACGGATTTGGCCACCCGACAGATTTCAAAGCATGCTTTGAAATCTGTCGGCTGGGAACCTGTCCGCCCGACATGTCTGCTGGTTAATATGCTAACCAGCAGACATGTCTTCTCGCACACACGCCGAATGATTTCGACGCATGCGCGGAAGTGTTTAACTTCCTGGTGCGGTGACGTGGCGGCGGCGTCAACGTCACCGCCACGTCACCGGACACGTCAGCGCGCTGTCTGCTGGCGGGGATTTTTGGTTTGCTCGTGTGTACACGCGAGCAAACCAAAATCCAAGCAGACAGATCTGTTCAAATCGGTCGGTCCGACCGATTTGAACAGATAGATTGCCTCGGTCTTAACTTTTGTCCAAACACCACGTCCAACAAATTTGATCTGATTAAAGACTTGAATTTGTTTGCTAGAAAACTAACTTATAAATTCATGTTTGACAAGTAGAGAAATGTAAAACAAACTGAAATTACAAATCAGGAGATTTGGAAGAATTTCACTGTGGTGGATTTCCGCGCTTTGAAAACCCTTATTCTACTCCTAGACGAAAGCGAGGGCACAATTAGTCACGATAATGCTCTTGAAACGTATGAAGCTAGGGGACAAAGTGTACAATTATCGCAATATCAACATGATATTGATGTATTAGAAAAGGCAGTGAAGAAAAAGTCCCTGAATTTCCCCTCCCTTCATACCAATTCAAGTCTATGGGCATTTTTGATCCAAACCATTAAAGAAGTGGAATCTAATCCTCTACAGAGATCAATCAACCAAAAATTCACCTCTGCACATAAGTTGGCCTTGGACAATCTCAGTCGTAGTTCTCAGTTGGTGATCAAGCCCTCAGACAAGGGCGGCAATGTAGTAATTATGAACGATCTTAATTACAGGAACATGTGTTGGGATATCCTCAAAAACCGCACATGGTATTAACCAGTCCTAGATGACCTGATCATTAAATTTAACCAACAATACAATGATGCCATACAGCTTGCCCTCTCCGAGGGCTTGATCACCAAGGCTATCTTTGAGGGAATACAGGTTCCCTTCCCCAGGACACCAACCTTTTATGCGCTTCTAAAAACACATAAAAATATTACACATCCACCGGGATGCACTATAGTCTCGGGCGTAGGCTCTAAAACCGAACGGGCTAGTAGATTTGTCGACGAATATCTCAGACCTCATGTAGTATCTTTACCCTCATACATCCATGATACTCCTGACTTACTATCTATGTGACTGATTCTTAGGCCGCGTACACACGATCAAATCTGTCTGCTGGAAACGGTCTGCTAGACCGTCCCAGCAGACAGATTCGATCGTGTGTACGGGCGAGCCGACGGATTTGGCCACCCGACAGATTTCAAAGCATGCTTTGAAATCTATCGGGTGGGAACCCGTCCTCCCGACATGTCTGCTGGTTAGTACACTTACCAGCAGACATGTCGTCTCGCACCGGCGCCGAATGGATTCGGTGCATGCGCGGAAGTGTTTTACTTCCTGGTGCGGTGACGTGGCGGCGTCAACGTCACCGCCACGTCACCGACACATCAGGCGCCGTCTGCTGGCGGGATTTTGGTTTGCTCGTGTGTACACGCGAGCAAACCAAAATCCAAACAGACAGATTTGTTTAAATCGGTCGGACAGACCGTTTTGAACAAATCTATTGCCTCGTGTGTACGAGGCCTTAGAATCAGTTATGCATAGATTTGGCGTAGATCCGACTGGCGTAAGTCACTTACACCATCGGATCTTAGATGTAATTCTATGCTGGCCGCTAGAATATGCAAATGAGCATGATACGCCGATTCCCGAACAAAGTTGCGCGCCGTCGACGTAATTTATGTATTTGCGTAAGGTTACCCCTGCTATATGAGGGGTAACCTTGCGTAGGTCCGGCGTAAGCCATGTTAAGTATGAACGTCGGGACAGCATCGTGTTTTTCCGTCGTTTGCGTAACTCGTCGCAAATAGGCCTGTACGTTAATTACGTTGCAGTCGAAATCAATGTATTTGCGGCGTACTATGGAGCATGCGCAGTGGGCTACTTTTAGGGCCGGCGCATGCGCAGTTTGTTTGACGCGGGGGCGCGCTTAATTTAAATACAGCACGCCCCCTCCTTCCCTATTTGAATTACGCGGCCTTACGCCGTCCCATTTACGATACGCAACCGCAAATTATGGAGCAAGTGCTTTGAGAATACAGCACTTGCCCGTAAAAAGTGCGGAGGCGTAGCGTAAAGGGGATACGCTACGCTACGCAAAAAAGGCAAATGTACAAGAATCTGGCCCTAAGGGTTTAGAAGTTATAGCCAGCTTTCTAGCTGAAAAGGGCCCAAAACTGGATAAACTTAATGCATTTGTGCTTAAGATACTATCTCATATTTTGACAAAAAAAAAAAAACGTTTTTCTTTCGATGGGTCCCACTTCCTCCAGGTACAGGGTGTCGCAATGGGCACATCATGTGCGCCATCTTGCGCTACGCAAACCTGTACCTGGGGGGGTGGGAACGGGAGCTTTTTTCTTTTGAAGATTCTACCAATTTGCTTTCCTCTGTGTTAGGATGGTTCCGATATATCGATGACGTACTTCTGCTATGGACAGGAACACCAGAAACTCTACAGATGTTTATGCAATTATTAGGTTCTAACACGTCACCGCACCAGGAAGTAAAACACTTCCGCGCATGCGCCGAATCCATTCGGCGCCGGTGCGAGACGACATGTCTGCTGGTAAGTGTACTAACCAGCAGACATGTCGGGCGGACGGGTTCCCACCCGATAGATTTCAAAGCATGCTTTGAAATCTGTCGGGTGGCCAAATCCGTCGGCTCGCCCGTACACACGATCGAATCTGTCTGCTGGGACGGTCTAGCAGACCGTTTCCAGCAGACAGATTTGATCGTGTGTACGCGGCCTAAGACGAAATTGCTCTGACGATACTAAATTCAAGATAGAGGCGGATTTACTGTATACTCGGCTGTTTAGTAGAGGATACAGCAGGACTTGCCTCAAGAAGACGTTTAACCAGGCAGCAGGGAAACGTAGAATAGATATTCTCTCCAAAAGTACCAAAAAACCCATGTCTGATATCACCAGATTTATCACTACCTACTCTGACCAGCATGTACAAATACATACCATTATGCAAAAACACTGGCATTTGCTCACCATTGATCATACCCTATCTAAATATATAGGGCACAACCCAAATATCGCTTTTAGGCGAGCTACCTCTATTTGGGACCGTCTGGTCAGAAGTAGGTACTGTAAATCTGGCTCCGAGACAGTGGAGACACCCGCCCTGTTCAAATGCGGCAGATGCAATTTCTACGATCTAGTAATGGAGAGTCCTATTAATAAATTACCGACTGGCCAAGTCCACAAACTACGACAGCACATAACATGTCAAACAAAAGGAGTAATCTACATCATATTTTGTCAATGCGGTAGCTTCTATGTGGGGAAGACCATTCGCCCCTTTTGGAAGCGAATAAAAGACCACGTCTATTATGCCACCAATGGCTTACCTCATACCACCATGGACCATTATGTGGCTTTAAGACATAAATATGGAGGCAATTTTGACCAAAAGGTACTCCAACGAGAAACACAATGGATCTACCGACTTCATGCCAATTATTTTCCAGGCTTGAATGAGGCTATCAGCTTCAAACCCTTTTTGGAGATTTAACCATCCAGTCTCCCGAAGCTCTCTTTCTCCAACCGACCATTCCCTGACTGTGTAACCAACCAACCTTTGGGTTATCTATAGAAATGTTGTTTTATTTTCATTTTGGTCCACAACAATTTATGTATTAACCTTTATGCCAACAGTAATATATTGTTGGGACTATGCTTAATATAAATTCATTATATTTGTTATTCCATCAGTATACTGTGTGTATATATATATATATATATATATATATATATATATAACATCATACCGCTATTATATTAGTCGTATACTAATTAGGATGTATTTTATTCTGTATTTTGATTTCACTCATGTTTTAATAGATTTGATTTATAAGTATTTAGATGCTCACATAAAGTCCTATTATGTGCCTATGCTGGAATGCAATGCACCCCGGAGAGTTTGTTTGCCCACCCTCTCTCCACCTGACATGATATGTTATGGGTTAATTAATTATTTTGTGCTCTACTCTTAACTTATCTACATTATTATCTGTACATTATTTCCTTCTATTTCCCCCTCTTTTTTTTCTCTTTTTTTCTTTTTGTTTTTTCTTTTCTTTTTCCTTTTATATTTATATATATTTTTATTTTTTGTCCTCGTAAGAATAATATAAGTGTGTTCTGCACTAATACCTTATTTATGTGCTTCTATACATGTCCCGGAGATTCCCCTCCTTTTGGGCAGTAAAAGAATGTTCTTTGCTGTTTACTGGTGGCTTATTTATTTATGGATACGTTTTTGAGTTTATAGTGCGGCTGTATGTGCTGTTTATTCCTTTTCTTTCCAGTGCCAATGTGCGTCTATGTATGCGGATCAATGCTGCCTTTGTGTGCACGTTTGTGCTTGTTACTGTACTTGCGGCGGTGGACATTTGATTCGCCGTGAGCTTTTCCCCCGTTGCGTTGGTTACGCTTGTTCCCTTGTTCCTCAACTCTTTGACTTCTTTGTTTATGCGCCGCCGAACAAATGCGGCGCACTATAATGAAGTCATCACGCTCTGCGTCAACGCCGCTGCTCTACAGTATATAAACACTGCAAATAGCATTAGTCCTGTGTATAGCACAGGCTATTACCCTGGGGCACACACATTGATATCCGCTCTCAAATAAGTAACCTTTGACACAGATCCTTATGTCACTTGGCTTTGGCAATGCAATTGATTTATTTCTTATTCTGTGATTTTTACTTGGATCCCTCAGAGGCTGTTGGCGTTTTTTGGACTATATTGTCCGGCTTTGCTAAATATTTAAACAGCATTTGGATCCATGCCCTGCAGCTGTACATTTACAACTCAGAATACACCGCCCCAGTTCCAGTCCCAGTTTTGGGAATTTTAGGTACCCCTTTCTCTAATTTACCTGTATTTTTGACAATTTACCCTTTATTTTTCAATTTTGCTTTACTTGTCACAATGAATCTTCTTACTTTATTGTGATATCGCAGCTTGTTTATTCATCATCATTTTTTTAAATTATATTTATGTGCTGTCTATATGCTTTTTACCCAGTGTTGTCAGTAATGGCGTTTAAATAAAGCTGTTACCTAACGCAGCCACTTTTGAGGGTAAAGAGTAATTTAACTGATTACTCTTCCCCTCATGGTAACGCCATTCCCATTACTTTGGGCGTCGTTACCGCAATTACATCTACCTCCACTAGATGGCAGCAGAGTATTTGATTCTGCACCCAGCACAAGTGAGGACGAGCCTCTCACTTGTTGTCAGCACTTGAGCCGACATCCGCCCCCCCCCCCCCCCCCCCCGCAGATTTCCTATTAGCAGGTGCTCTCCGTGCATCCATTACCTGCTCTGCGGAGACAGAGCCTGATGGCTAGCTGCAGGCTGTTTTTACAATTTGGCACTGCGCCGTCTTAACTGGTAATTGCGCGGTCATGCAATGTTGTACCGAAACGAAATTTGCGTCCTTTTAATCCCACAAATAGAGCTTTCTTTTGATGGTATTTGATTGCCTCTGCAATTTTTATTTTTTGCTATATAAACGGAAAAATAAAATGATATTTTCTACTTTTTGTTGTAGGAAAAATCGAATAAACTAAATCTTAGTCAAACATTTAGGCCAAAATTTATTCAGACACATGTCTTTAGTAAAAAAAAAATCACAATAAGCGTATATTTATTGGTTTTCGCAAAAGTTATAGCGTCCACAAACTAGGGTACATTTTCTGGAATTTACACAGCTTTTAATTTATGGCTGCCTATCTCATTTCTTGAGCTGCTAAAATGACAGGGCAGTACAAACCCCCCCCCCAAATGACCCCATTTTGGAAAGTAGACACCCCAAGAAAACTGCTGAGAGGCATGTTGAGTCCATTGAATTTTTATTTTTTTGTCCCAAGTGATTGAAAAAGTGACAAAAAAAAAAATGTTTACAAAAAGTTGTCACTAAATGATATATTGCTCACACGTGCCATGGTTGAATGTGGAATTGCACCCCAAAATACATTCTGCTGCTTCTCCTGAGTACGGGGATACCACATGTTTGGGACTTTTTGGGAGCCTAGCCGCATATGTGGCCCCAAAAACCAAGCCCCACCTTCAGCATTTCTAAGGGCGTAAATTTTTGATTTCACTCCTCACTACCTATCACAGTTTCGAAGCCCATAAAATGCCAAAATGGCACAAAACCCCCCCCAAATTACCCCATTTTGGAAAGTAGACACTCCAAGGCATGTCGAGTCCATGGAATATTTTATATTTTGACACAAGTTGCGGGAATATGACAAACTGATTTTCTTTTTGCACAAAGTTTTCACTAAATGATATATTGCTCACACATGCCATGGTTATATGTGGAATTGTACCCCAAAATACATTCTGCTGCTTCTCCTGAGTATGGGGACCCCGAAAACCAAGCACTGCCTTCAAGATTTTTAAGGGCATACATTTTTGATTTCACTCCTCACTACATATCACAGTTTCGAAGGCCATAAAATGCCAAAATAGCATTAACCCCCCCCCCCCCCCCCCCCCCCAAAATGACCCCATTTTGGAAAGTAGACACCCCAAGCTATTTGCTGAGAGGCATAGTGAGTATTTTACAGCTCTCATTTGTTTTTTAAAATGAAGAAAGAAAATATTTTTTTTTTATTTTTTTCTATTTTCAAAACTTTGTGACAAAAAGCGAGATCTGCAAAATACTCGCCATACCTCTCAGCAAATAGGCTGGGGTGTCTACTTTCCAAAATGGGGTCATTTTGGGGGGTTTGTGCCATCTGTGCATTCCATGGCCTCCGAAACTGTGATAGGTAGTGAGGAGTGAAATCAAAAATTTACACCCTTAGAAAGCCTGAAGGCGGTGATTGGTTTTTGGGGTCCCGTACGCGGCTAGGCTCCCAAAAAGTCTTACACTTGTGGTATCTCCGTACTCAGGAGAAGCAGCAGAATGTATTTTAGGCTGTAATTCCACATATGCCCATGGAATGTTTGAGCAATGTATCATTTAGTGACAACTTTGCGCAAAAAAATATATATATATTTTTCCCGCAACTTGTGTCAAAATATAAAATATTCCATGGACTCGACATGCCTCTCAGCAAATAGCTTGGGATGTCTACTTTCCAAAATGGGGCCATGTGGGGGGGTTTGAATTGTCCTGGCATTTTATGCACAACATTTAGAAGCTTATGTCGCACATCACCCACTCTTCTAACCACTTGAAGACAAACCCCTTTCTGACACTGTTTGTTTACATAAAAACTTATTTTTTTTTGCAAGAAACTTAAGTTGAACCCCCAAACATTATATATATATTTTTTTTAAGCAAAGGCCCTACAGATTAAAATGGTGGGTGTTGCATTTTTTTTCCCACACAGTATTTGTGCAGCGATTTTTCAATTTTATTTTAAAGCACTAAAACACACTATATTGCCCAAATTATTGATGAAATGAAAAAGATGATCTTAGGCCGAGTACATGGATACCAAACACGACATACTTTAAAATTGCACACAAACGTGCAGTGGCGACAAACTACATACATTTGTAAAAGCCTTTAAAAGCCTTTACAGGTTACCACATTAGATTTACAGAGGAGGTCTACTGCTAAAATTACGGCCCTCGATCTGCCCTTCGCGGTGATACCTCACATGCATGGTATAATTGCTGTTTACATATGACTCCAGACCGACGCTTGCGTTCTCTTTTGCGCAAGAGCAGGGGGGGCAGGGGTGCTTTTATATATATATATATATATATATATTTTGCTATTTTTATTTTATTTGTAAACTGTTCCTTCCATTTTATTTATTTTCTCACCATTTTAATTGTTATCTCAGGGAATGTAAATATCCCTTATGATAGCAATAGTAAGTGACAGGTACTCTTTTTTCAGGTTCTTTTTTCCACGGGCAAGCCTATGTTGGAACTTCGACCGTATGTACGAGGCATAAAAAGTTATGACGCGTACACACGGTCAGACTTTTCCACAGGAAAGCCTCCGTAGGAATGTCAACCGTATGTACGCAGCATTAGGAGCAAAATCGCTCCTCCGCCCCTAATGCCCCCATGCTTCGGCATATATGCTCCTACAGCGTTGGAGTCGCGGCTTTATATATCGTGGGAGCAAACGCTGTTGCTGTCAAGATAAATAAGTCCGCGCTGCAACTGAATGGCGTATCTGAAAACAGTAAAGTAAATCACATACCTGAAAAGAAAGCATGAAAAAACCTAATAACAATAAAACTTTGCAGAATAGAATACAGTAAAAAAAAAAGAGCAGAACAATAGAGAGAGAATAGAGAGGGAGAGAACAATAAAACGACAACTATTTTTGTTTTTTTTATTTTATATTTTTTTTGTGTTTTTATTTTTTACGATTCCAAAAAAAACTGTTAGCAATCAGGCCTGTCTCTGCGAACGCTGCAGTTATGTGTGTTGTGTTTTGTAAGTGACAGTGATCGATCGATACTGCACTTGGGTAAGTTGGGCGGAGGGGCAAAATGCAGGTGCTAGCAGGTATCTGGGCTGATTCCGCTAACAATGCATTTTTGGGTACACTAAACTGCTGGGTACGCCAGTATAGATCTGATCAGGTATCGATCGGTTCAGATACTATACCACTAAGGGGGGTGTATGCTTTGCGCGTGGGTGTAAGCGTTACTGGCACTAACCTGGGGCGACGCAGGGCGATGCAGACCCTAACTGATGCTAACATTTTATTGATATTACCCGCCGGGCGATCAGGGGGTTAAACCTTTAACACCTATAAACAGCAAACTAACTAACCAGCGTCAACGGTAAGGCCGCGTATACACGATCAAATTTATCTGCTGGAAACGGTCTGACAGACCGTTTCAGCAGACAAATTTGATCGTGTGTACGGACGGACAGACAGATTTTTCCAGCAGACAGATTTTAAAGCATGCTTTAAAATCTGTCTGCTGGGAACCCGTCCGTCCGATATGTCTGCTGGTTAGTACGCTAACCAGCAGACATATCTGCCCGCACATGCGTCGAATGGATTCGACGCATGCGCGGAAGTGTTTTACTTCCTGGCCACGTCACCAAGCTGTCTGCCGGCGGGGATTTTGGTTTGATCGTGTGTACAGCGATCAAACCAAAATAGCCCAGCAGACAAATCTGATCAAATCGGTCTGTCAGTGTGTACGGGGCCTAACACTTATAGGGTGATCACTGGTGAAAGGGGGCAATCAGGGGGTTAAAACCTTTGTTAGGTAATATATGGGGTACCTGACGCTTTATAAAAATCTGGCGGCGAACCTAAATAACTAAATAACCAACTGACTAACCAGCATCACCAGTGACACTTATACAGTGATCACTGGTGAAAGGGTTAACTCTAGGGGCAATCAAGGGGTTAAAAACTTTATTTAAAAAATTCATGGGGGTACCTAACGCTATAAAAACCTGGTGGCACACCTCAAAAAAATAACTAGCTACCTAGCGGCACCAGCGACACTAATACAGCGATCAGAAAAATGATCCCTTAGTGACGCTGGCAATAGGGGGTGAAAGGGTTAACTAGGGCAGTAATCAAGGGGTTAAACCTTTATTAGGGGGGGTAGTGGGCTACCCTGAACCTAAAGGGGCCTAACACTAACTGCCCTGACACTTTTAATTGTCACACTGACACTAAATGCAGTGATCAGTAAATAAATGATCACTGCTATTAGTGACACTGTGACAGGGGGCTGGGGGGGGGGGGTGATCGGGAGGAGATCTGGGGGGGTTAAGTGTGCCTATGTGTACCTAGATGTGCTTGGTGCAAACTTACTGTGATGTCTTCTCTCCTCTCGCCAGAAGAAAATACCGGTGGGAGGAGAGATGACATCACTTCCTCTGCCTGTGTTTACATTACACAGGCAGAGGAAGTGACACGCGGAAGGGGATTGGCTGGGAGCGATTGCGAGGGGGTGGCTAGAAACGAACAGCCGTCCCCTCATCCCGGATCGCTCCCAGACGCTTACCGACCACCGCAAGTACCAGGGGGGGGCCCGATCGAACCCCCGACCCACGTCTAGGCAGGGACGTACAGGCACGTCCATCTGCCTGTACGTGCCATTCTGCCAACGTATATTTAAATGCGGCGGTCGTTAAGCGGGTTAAGGCAAATCACAGCATTGATTTGCACATGTGTGAATTAACATTTATTTGCACCTTTTGGTCTAATAATTATGCCATTAAAAGCATTTTTATATCCGTTTGAAATGTGAAAAAAATATATGTTGATCCTAGCAAAAACCTAGACCTATGTTCTTTGCATTTGTTATCTCATAGAGCCTAAATTATCCTCTCAGTAGTACTGAACGTAATTGCATTGTAGAATATTTAAAAAAAAAGTCACAGTTACTTTGCTGAGTACCTAATTACTTTTTCAATGTAGTAACTGAGTCACTAACGCAATTACTTTTGTAACTGTAACTAATTACTTTTTTAAAGTAAGATGAGCAACACTGTTTATTACAGGTTGGGGGTTCTTTTCCTCTGCCGTTTGTTCTGCTTTTTTCTGCTTTTTCTTTCAAAATTCATTTGAAGTTAAACTGCAGATGCGACTTCTGCCACTGGTATTATTCAATACATACGTATATTTCTTGCCTTCTTTTTTTTTTTATTGTTCTTACCATTGACCCAATCGCCTTCTTTTCTTTATTCTTCCCTTGTGAGTGTACAATTTTTCATTTATATTTCCGGATTGCACAATACAATTTTTGCATTTTCTATCTACTAGATGGTTGATAATTTTGGAACATCTTCTTCATAGATTAATCGTCTAGATATTTTATTATATCCCTGTGAGAAACTCTCTGGTTGGCTGTATCCATCGTGGTGCCTTATATGACGTAAATATGTGATGCATTTATTTTACTTTAACTTATTTTTAATAAAACCATTAAAGATGGTGTAATATTGTGCTAATGTAATGTATATTATTTCAGACAACAAAATAATACCTAGACACTGTCAAAAACTCCTTTTGTATTGTCCTGAGGAATCCCAACGGCGAAACGCGTAGGTGACTTCAAAGGATTTTTTTACTTATATGGTTCTCTTATGTATTTTTTACTACTGATGTAATGCTCTATTTTTGTAATAAAATCTTATTTTTAATATACTTCCGTTCTGCCTCAAAGTCCGACCATCAATTACTACTCTTAGCAATTGTTTTCTCCCCTTTGCTTGTTTGTTAACTCCCTATTGGAGGTTGTCTACAAACTCCCTATTGGAAGAGCCTGAGCCAATCATCAGACAGCAGAAAAGGACTGTGGGGGAGGAGATACAAAGCCAGAGGAACTAGTCCAGAGTCTTTTTGCCTGCACCCCATCAGGAGAGCATCTCCTGCACTCTATGGGCCAGATTCAGAAAGACTTGCGCTGGAGTATATCGCTATGCGCCGCGTAACTGTCAAGATGCGCCGTAGTACCTATGCGGCCGTACCCACCAAACTAGATGAGACAGAAAACGGGCTTTCTCTGACCGGCTTAACTTTCCTTCGCCAGAGTATCATAAGCGCATATTTTCGCGCCTATTGACTTTCCATTTAAATATGCAAATGAGGGAGATATGCTGATTCGCGAACGGATTAGCACCAGACGCTGGCTACATGCGCCGCGCGTAAGTTGTCCATCTGTCGCAAAGTTATTCCTATAAATAGCTGCTTTATCTTTACTCCTGACGGCCACAGGTCAGCAGAAGAGCAGCTACAGCAGCAGCGTTACCGACAAAAATAGGAATCTGAACAACCACACTTGCAAGGACAACACCTCTGTGTGCCAACATGCCAGGGGCAGCCATGGTCCTAGCACTACTAATGGGTGAGAGGATATACCGCACGCGCATGAGCCTCTTTGGCATGGGTGATGAGGAGGTGTATCGCCTCTTCAGATTCAGGCCAGATGCAATACTTGAACTAACCACAACCCTGCAGGATGACATCACCAGCAAGACACACCGCTCACAAGCAGTGCAGCCACTGGTGAAGGTACTGGCAACGCTTCATTTTCTTGCAAGTGGATCATTCCAGCGTACAAGTGGAGTGGTGGCTGGGATGTCACAGTCCACCATGAGCAGATGTGTGCACCAGGTTGTCCCCGCAATCCTCAGACGCATGTCCCACCACATCATCAGACCCACCACTGAGGACCTGCGGCTGAAGGCAATGACAGATTTCTACAGAATTGCCAGATTCCCACGCACCGTGGGGGCCATTGATTGCACACATGTGGCCCTACAGCCCCCCAGTGCCACAGAGCACATATACCGCAATCGGAAGCATTGGCATTCCATCAACGTACAGGTGATAGCCGATGCCCAACGCCTCATATGGCACGTCCGTGCCAAACACCCCGGGTCCAGCCATGACAGCTACATCTACAATCAGAGCCCCATCCCAATGGAATTCGAACAGAACGTGTATGGGGACAGCTGGCTGGTTGGTGAGTGACATGGGTGGCAGGCATGACTGCCCCCCCCCCCCATGATGCACACATCAAAAGGGGCACATGCATGACTAACATTCTCCTGTCTTTTCCCTTACAGGTGACTCTGCATATGCACTGGGACCTCATCTAATGACTCCTTTCCGGAACCCCCAAACCAGAGGAGAGAGAAGATACAATGCGGCACATATCAAAACTCGTGCAGTGGTGGAGCAAACATTTGGGCTCCTGAAGTCCCGTTTCCGATGCCTGGATAAGTCTGGGGGGGCCCTATTGTATTCCCCTACCTTCGTGTGTCAGATCATTGGTGCATGTTGCATTCTGCACAACTTTGCCATGAGAAAGGGCCTGCAGATTGACATACGTGATGACCTGACCCCCCAACCAGACAGCCCCCCCCTGCCAGAGGAGCCCTAGTCAGCTGATGGAAGAGCAGTCAGGAGGGTCCTCGCCGTAGGCATGTTTGGACAATAAACCAAAACATTGATCACACGGACAATGCACGCATGCACACCACTAAGGTCCCTAGATCACACACACACCACATCCACATCGCATTGGATTAGCCCAAGTCCAACATGCAGGACTTGGGAGCATCAACGCTGCGTCAAGGCCCCAATGGTGTCACTGTCCATTCATACACCATTCACACGTCATTCACACAGCCGTGGGGATAACTTCTCCCCAAAGGCCGAGGGTGACACCCCTTACTGGCAGGAGTGCCACCCCCTCACATTCACACACCATTCACACTGTCCCCTGCACTACTGACTGTGTGCAGTTTAAATAAAAAAATAAAAAGCTCATAACTTGAGCAACAGAAAATAAAAAGCTCATAACCTGAACAACAGAAAAAAAAAACCAACCCAAAAAGCCCTCATCTGGGCTGACGGGGGCTCTTTCTTGTGGGCCCTCTCTGGCTCCTCAGCTGCCTGGAGGGAGTGGGTGGGGGTGGGGGGGCATCTGGAGGTGGCTGATCCCCCGGGTGGGCCACTCCTGGCAGGTGTGGGCTGCATGCCCTCCAAGGCCATGGCTATCCGGCCTAGGTAGGAATTGGTGTGGGCCTGCATCCTCAGCTGCCGGGTGACTTGATAATGATGGGCCCGCTGCCTCTGCCTCCCCTGGTCCCGGATGGCAGCAGTGTTGGCCTGGACGGCTGCAGTGAGGTGTCTAAGATCAGCCTGCACCTCCCCCAGGCTGGTCACCACTGCAGCGCAGTTGCAGCTGACATCCTGCACTGCGTTGGTCATCTGGGACACGGAGCCCAGGCTGTCAGCTACCCGGCCCAGGTGCCCAGCTATCTCCCCCATCTGCTGGGTCTGCCTGGCCTGGTCCCTCGCCATCTGGTCATGGACCACATCAGACACCCCCCTGGTCTTCCGGGTCGCCTTCCTGGGGCCAGGAGATGGTAGTCCCCGGGGGGATGGAGTCGCCCTTGAGGGGCTTCCTAGGATGGGGGAGGGGATTTGAGAGGGCCCTGCTGAAGGGGAGGACTCCTCCAAAAATAGAACAAACGTCTGCTCGGGAACAACAGGCTCCTCCTCAACCACCTCAGCAGGTGAGGTGTGGGCACTCCCCTCCACCTCGGTGTCTTCATCACCCGGGGGGTCGGGCTCAGGATGCAGTTGTGGGGATGGGGTGGACTGGCCACCGGCAGATGATGGCCCAACTCCGTCATCTGTGGATGACACAAAGCAGACACATGTTGGTGGTCCCACACACTTGGCACATGTACCCTCCCCCCCCACATGCAACACACCAAATAGGGGATAAAAAACACTTACCTGTCCTGGAGCCTTCCTCCATGGAATCGTATCCCGGTACCCCCTCCAACTGCTCCCTCTCCAGGCAGCGGGCGATCACCTCCTCCTCCGTGGTCAGGCTGACCGCACATGGGGGTCCACCCCCCGAGCCCCTCTCATGCCTCCTGATAGTGGCCACCTTGCCCCAGACTTTGCGCCTCAAATCGTTTATCAAATGTCCACAGCAGTCCGGGTGGAATAGCCCAAAATGTTGACACTTCCAGCAATGCTCTCCAGGATGGCCTGCTTCCTATCCCGGGTTGTCTTGCGGCTTTTCCTGCCATGGAGGAAATCATTGTAGGTCTCCATCGCCGAGATGACTACAGACAGCTCCTGGGCATTAAAGGTTTCTCCTTTCTTTGCGGGGAACAGGAGCAGCCATCGCACAGCATAAGTTACTTCCCTGGGGTGGGGGGAACCGGATATACTTTTGCGCCGGAAAGGCGCATCTGGGGCCGCTTTTATACGCGTGAAGTAAATAAAAAACCATCATGCAACAACCAACTATAAGTATCTATCCTTTACTGTAACTTGTAATACCTATATATAAGCTATTGCATCTGTATTAACATGCATGAGTCCTGTATCTGCTACTGTATATCAGGCCGAAGTGTGCTCTAGGCCTGAGGCTAATCGTTAGTCAATGAGACAGACGCCTTTGAAATTAAACCGTTATATTCATTCTAACAAAAAGCGTCCATTGTATAGTAAACAAAGCTATAGCATAGAATTCCTATTGCACAATATACAATCACTAACAAATTGCCTATGGCCTATTACAATATGGGCAAATAAGATAGAAAGATACTCAAGTTCGGTCCCTCCTGACTGGCTCCTGATGGGTTAAGATAGAGCTTAGGCCTTGGCCTTGACCACATGGCTAAGGCCAAAATACCGGCCAGGCTTCCATGCGGCCTAGTCCATGTGGCCTCAGCATAGGCCTTCAGATGATAGGTTCACTCCAGCATTCAAGCGAATAGAGAGAGGAAAGTTCTCTTCCAAACTCCTTTTACCAGACCTCACTCATTAATCATTCGCAACGCCTCCCATGTTGCCTGCCCATCTGATGTTCAACCAATCGTTGCATTTCATGACTCACTTCCTTGTTCATTCCCTACCTAGCCACTGGGATTCCTTTGATCCTTGTCGTAATCAATGTCTTTTGTTTGTTTAATTGACTGCCCAACAGCTGTCCTCCTCCTAGACTCCCTGGAGACAAGTTTACTTATCCCATTCCTGGGGGGGGGGGTCAGGTATCCTGGCTTGTTTGACTGGAATCAGAGGATGGTCAGAATTCATACATTCATATTATTTGCAACAACGTGCAACGCAACACATTACGCAGCTGTTTCTCATGAAGTGGTGCCGACGGAAGTCGTCAGCGTAACGTATATGCGCTGCGCTACGCCGGAGAAAATATGCGCGCATCTACCTGAATCTGGCCCTATGTGTGTGTGGAATTGCGGCCTACCAAGGAGCACACAGCCTGTAACTCCAGCCCAGAGGAACAGATTGTTCATGCAGCTCCAGCCCAGAGGAACAGACTGTCCATGCTAAAGAAGTAACCCTGCAACAGCTCAAGGACTGAATGCCACTGCGACACACCTGCATCTAAGTACGATCGATCGCTCAGGGGAGGACCGCTGACTGTGCACAGGATTTAGTGAGGGGGCTTTGTCTGCAAACCGACCCTAAAGAGCCGAGGGCTTTCACACTGAAGCGGTGCGCTAGCGGGACGGTAAAAAAAGTCCTGCTGTCCGTATCTTTGGAGCTTCTGCCCATTGAAATTAATGGGGCACCGCGGCTATACCGCCGGCAATGCGCCTCTGCAGAGGGGCTTTGTGGTGGTTTTTAACCCTTTCTCGGCCACTAGTGGGGGTAAAACCGCCCCGCTAGTGAACAAATAAAAAAGTGACCGAAAATTGTCCGACACCGCCCCCGCCCCAGTGTGAAAGGGACCTTAAGGTTGCTAAATAATATAACATGACTGGTTGTGGAGGGTTTTATACAGGGCTGGATTAACATGGGGGCTATTGGAGCTGCAGCTCCAGGCCCCTTTTTCAAGATAGGCCCATATGCCCAAAAAAACAAAAACAGAAAAAAAAGATCGACTTCAGGGGTTGTAGCTCCACGACCAGCGGTCACAGAAACCCCATATGGGGGGTAGGCAGTTAAAGACCTACCTCACAACTGGTCAAAATATGGGACGGCTATCAGTTATGGTTCCGGAGATACGGGCCTGCTTGCACAGTCTGTCAGAAGCTACATACAGAGCGGCCAATATAAATACAAACGATACACTGCAGCAGACTGATAGGATCACAGTGCTTATAATATTTATTTGTATATTACTTATGGTAATTAACTTCTTGCCACCCAGGCCAATTCTGACACTTCTCTACTACATGTAAAAATCATCATTTGTGTTTTGCTAGAAAATTATTCTATGGTGGTCTTTGCAACCTTTTATGTTGGCCGATTCTGGCTAAAATGAGAATTGCAATTTTTTTTGCTTAGAAGATAGATCTTCTTTACTGTTTTGTTTTTTTGGTTTTTATTATTCATTGAAGTGTATTTTTTCCCAAAAAAATGCATTTCAAAGACCGCTGGGCAAATGCAGTGTGACATAAAATATTGCAGCAATTGCCGTTTTCGTTCCTAGAGTCTCTGCTAAAATAAATATAATGTTTGGGGGTTCCAAGTAATTTTCTAGCAAAAAATATTGATTTTAACCTAAGAAACAAGTGTTGGACTTTAAGTGATTAAATTTCCTGCATTTACACACGGAAGTTTGATCTAAGAATGAAGTTGGTTACAATGTTTCATGTTGTTACAAACTTGGCAGACCGCCCCCGGATTTTTTTCTTTACACACAGAAGTTTATCCCTTTGATCTAAGAAGGAAGCATTAGTTACAATGTTTACTGTTAAAAACTTGTCAGACTGCCCGGATATTTTCTTTTGACAGCTGAAAGTCTCTCCACTTGTTATATGAAAGAATCGTCAAACTCTGCATTGGAGATCGTCAGGGGGGTTGAATCGAGAGCACGATTTTTTAACGATTAATTGTGCAGCTCTAGCACGGTATTTTTTGCGCAGCAATTTTTCAAACATGCTTTTTTTGGAAATAAACCGTTTCATTCATTTAAAAAAAACACTAAAGTTAGCATGATTTTTTTTTGGTATCCTAAGCGATGCTTTAAATTTTTTTTAGGTTACATATTTAGAGTTACAGAGGAGGTCTAGTACTAGAATTATTGCTCTCGCTCTAACGATCGTGGCGTATGTAACCTGTGTGTGTATCTGTCTCTAATACTAGCCAGTGCCTACCCAGCCACTGACTACAATCTCTCCCCAGTATGTCCCCACACACCCTCTCACCTGCTGACCTGTGGATGGGGGAATCACTCCTGCAGTGTTATTGTGTTCTGCCAGTGAGTACAATGATCAGTGTTGCTAACTATAGCTGGCAGCACTGATTGCTTTGGAAAAACCTGACAGGCTGGTTGTACTCAAGTTGATTAATAAATTGACTTGTGTAAAACCAGCTAGCCCATACATAGATCGACTATGGCCGGTCTCTGCCTAATTGGCGTAATTTCAATCCATGTATGACCCGCTTAACCACTACGCAGTCCCTAAACATCCTTCCACAAACTTTTACATTTTTCCTTCCCAGATTCCTTCATCCTCCTCTCCTGTACATAGTGCCCACTGTCGAACTCTCCACACTTCTCTGCTATACATAGTGCCCACTGTCATACCCTTCACACTCCTCTCCTGTACATAGTGCCCACTGTCATACCCTTCACACTCCTCTCCTGTACATAGTGCCTGCTGTCATACACTTCTCTCCTGTACATAGTGCCCACTGTCTCACCCTTCACAATCCTCTCCTGTACATAGTGCCTTTTGCCATACCCTTCGCACTCCTCTCCTGTACATAGTGCCCACTGTTAGACCCTCCACATTCCTCTCCCTCACCTGCACATACTTCCCACTTTTATGCCGCCCATACTTCTCCCCTATGTCGCTTACCCACAAAAACAGTTCTTTAAAATTATACTGAATACCCTCAATGTTACCAGCTCTAGAACTGGGCACACTTTTGTTAGTTCAACTAAAGAAAATATCTGTTCTCATATTTGTGCTGCCCCATTATCAGTACTCATTTAATTTTGTGATTACTACTGTGATGTATAGAGGAACATAGGTGATCTCAGCTACTCTAAATATAGCACTTGTAAAAAAAAAGTGGAAATATTTTTTAAATGTCGGCAATTATGCACTTAGGCCCTGCCCAAGGGCCACTGGGTCAGTAGGGAGCCAAATGAGAGGCTCCTGGGATCCTGTGATAATAAAGCGTTAGTAAACTTTCCTGATATTACAACTTTTTAGAAGCCCTGGGGTAGGTTATGCCGCAATGTAGAAGTATGCACAGCATATTAGCACATTAGGGTTAGAGATGTATAGAACGGTTCCCCGCTTGTTCGCGTTCGCCGCCGCCGGTGAACATATGCGATGTTCGACCTGCCCCCTGTTCGTCATCATTAAGCAAACTTTGACCCTGTACCTCACAGTCAGCAGACACATTCCAGCCAATCAGCAGCATACCCTCCCTCCCTGACCCTCCCACCTCTAGGGCAGCATCCATTTTAGATTCATTCTGAACCTGCAGTCTTAGTGAGAGGAGGGACAGTGTTGCTGCTGTTGATTTTATAGGGAAAGCGATAGCTAGGCCAGTGTACTCCAGTCCTGAAAGACTCATCTGATCTCTCCTGTAAGAACAGTGTCCTAACAGTACCCCAAACAGCCCTTTTTAGGGCTAATCAATCAGTCTGTTTTTTTTTCTCTAATCTGTGCTGCGTGGTTTACAGAGAGAGACAGAGAAAGAGTGTAATTTTTTGGAGTTAAATAGGGCAGGCAGGCAGGCAGGCTAGTCAGTTAGAGTTACAGCATGTAGAGGATATATATGCATTCCAGGTCTTGTATATGTATTTATACACTGTACTGAGTTTAGCTAGACTAGAGGTGCAGGGTGCTGTGTAATGTAAAGGGGTCCAGTGTTGCAAGCTGCTGTGTAATATAAGGGGGTCCAGTGGTGCAGGGTGCTATGTAAAGGGGCACAGAGCTGTGGGGTGCTGTGTAATGTAAGGGGCCCAGTGGTGCAAGCTGCTGTGTAATATAAAGGGGCTCGGTGGTGCAAGCTGCTGTGTAATATAAAGGGATCCAGAGGTGCAGGGTGCTATGTAAAGGGGTCCAGAGCTGTGGGGTGCTGTGTAATGTAAGGGGCCCAGTGGTGCAAGCTGCTGTGTAATATAAAGGGGTCCAGTGGTGCAGGTGTGGTGGAAATTTGAAGATGTATTTATTATGTATTGTCATAATTGGCACCCAGTCTTGACACTTCCCCAACCCGCTCTAAATAGAGCTGACTGTGGCAGTCCTGAGGCTGGTTGACTCTCGTCTGGTAGTAGAAAATGTCTTGAGGTTGGAGTGTGATGGTTGCGGCATGGGCGTATGCCCACCAGCGAGGGGCCCCTCTGTGCATTTAGCACAGACGATCGTTGAGGGGGATGCGTTCATTTCGCAAGCACACTAGTGGCTGTAGACAGATGTACGCTCTTATCTGGGTCATGTCTGATCAGCAGGATTTGGGATTCGTAGCGTCTGTAAATAGCCTCAATAAGGGTATAATCTTTATATAAATTGGATAAAGTATTGTGATAAGCGCTTCAAAACGAAAATGTGCAAACACCAAATAATATTAGACTAATAACAACCATAAACACTTCTAAGATTCTTGAAATGTGAAAAGAAAACTGTGTTATAAGTGCTAGATGATCAAACTGCAAGTCCCATATAACAGGTGTATCTGAGTGCCAATGGTGAATTCCTCATCAACCAATGAGAATGGCACTAAGTAACAGGTATGGTAAATACTAGGCAGTCTCTATACAATGGTGGAGTAAACAGCTGGGTATAGTGTGATAGGAGTCTTCACTTGGGATGCTGTGCAGGATCTTTCGAATCCAAAGGAGTATTGTAGTTCCCTTACCTTAGGGCTGCTATATATGGGCATATATAGATGTATCCTGCTGTATTGGAGGTCTCGATTTCTCTGTAGGATTCCCTCTTCCTTTTCCTTGTGTTTGAGATGGTCCGGGCTCAGTACTCCATAGATGGATCAAAGGGGATGTGGGGTGAGAAAAAGAAAAAATTGCCTCCAATGGTGAAGTACATCGTTGCCCAAAAAAAGTTGTTTATTTAAAAATGGGTCAGAGATAACAAATAATAGTCCGAGATGTGCTGACACCCGCGCAAGCCGGAGGCCAACAGACTTAGCGGTAGTGGCAATACGATCGCTCCGCTTCGTCTCTTATTTTTATTTTTATTTTATTCATATTGATTTTGTATTCAGCTCAGCACATCTCGGACTATTATTTGTTATCTCTGACCCATTTTTAAATAAACCACTTGTTTTGGGCAACGATGTACTTCACCATTGGAGGCAATTTTTTCTTTTTCTCACCCCACATCCCCTTTGATCCATCTATGGAGTACTGAGCCCGGACCATCTCAGACACAAGGAAAATGAAGAGGGAATCCTACAGAGAAATCGAGACCTCCAATACAGCAGGATACATCTATATATGCCCATATATAGCAGCCCTAAGGTAAGGGAACTACAATACTCCTTTGGATTCGAAAGATCCTGCACAGCATCCCAAGTGAAGACTCCTATCACACTATACCCAGCTGTTTACTCCACCATTGTATAGAGACTGCCTAGTATTTACCATACCTGTTACTTAGTGCCATTCTCATTGGTTGATGAGGAATTCACCATTGGCACTCAGATACACCTGTTATATGGGACTTGCAGTTTGATCATCTAGCACTTATAACACAGTTTTTTTTCACATTTCAAGAATCTTAGAAGTGTTTATGGTTTGTTATTAGTCTAATATTATTTGGTGTTTGCACATTTTCGTTTTGAAGCGCTTATCACAATACTTTATCCAATTTATATACACCTGTGTTTTGTGGACACTCTAGATTGAGCCGCCTCAGATTAGTTTATGTGACTCTAGTTCACACTCGTTTACTCCTAGTAGCGCACCAGTCCTTTTTTATATATAATCTTTATATGCATTATTCTATGGAATGGCGCAGATTAAAGGTTCTATCAGCGTATAGTTTGAGGGCTTGTGAACGCTTCTGGGGTCAGGGGGGGCACATGCACACCCTGACCGGACACGCCCATAAGACTTTAGCCAGCATTGTTTGTATTTCTATTCATTGTATTGTATTCATTGTATTCTAATTCTATTCATGTATTCAATGTGACTTCCTGTCAGAGGGAATGTTTTGTTCTGTGTATAGAAGACATCTGGTGATGTTGCCTCCCATGGGGGGAGGCGACTTACTGGTGATGACTTCCTGTTTTGTGTAAATAAAAGAGCCATGCTCAGCCCTGTGGCTGGAAATGATGGCAAGAATGGTAACTTGAGAACAGCTGTTGTAATGTCTGCTTACTGGATGAATGGCAGGGAATATATGGTGAGTAAATCTTTTAGCTTAAACATGGCATTATTTCATTTAAGATCGGGAATGTGCTTTAAAGCACAAGGCAAGATGGCGGTGTGCTTTGCACACCCCCGGATTGCCACGACACAGGGTGCTGTGTAATGTAAAGGGGTCCAGAGGTGCAGGGTGCTGTGTAATATAAAGGGGTGCAGGGGGCTGTGTAATGTAAAGGGGCAACGCAGAGAGAGAAGTCTGAAGAAGAGGAGTCGGAGGAGGAAGGTGGCTTTGAGGGGGTGGAAGACCAACCACAGCAGGCGTCCCAGGGGGCTTGTTGTCACCTTTCAGGGACCCTTGGTATTGTCCGTGGCTGGGTGGAGGAGAGACATTCAATGACGTCAGTGAGGACAAGGAACGGGACATGGCTAGCTTGGTATCCAACCTTGTGTAAATGGGGAGTTTGCGGTTGTGCAAATGGACTGTTTGCTGTTGTTTGCGGTGCGTTAAATGGGGAGTTTGGTCTGTCAGAGTTTGGTCTGTCACTGTGAACCCTAACCCTGTCTGTAACCCTAACCCTAACCCTGGCTGTAACCCTAACCCTAGCTGTAAGCCTAACCCTGTCTGTAACCCTAACCCTGTCTGTAACCCTAACCCTGTCTGTAACCCTAACCCTGTCTGTAACCCTAACCCTAGCTGTAACCCTAACCCTAGCTGTAACCCTAACCCTAGCTGTAACCCTAACCCTGTCTGTAAGTTACAGACAGGATTAGGGTTACATTTAAGGTTACAGATAGGGTTAGGGTTACAGACAGGGTTAGGGTTAGGAATAGAACTGGGCTAATAAAGGTGGACTTTAGACAGTACAGGTAGATATAGTAAAAAATACTATGGGTATGTTTATTCATAAAAATAGAAAATTTACAGGACAAGAAATAATAAACAATACTTTGTGAACATGATACTTATAATAACGGCATATTATTCACAGTGCATACATAGGAGAAGTTTCATACAAGTTCGTACTAGTGCATGTATGTTACTAAAATAGAAATCATACAGCGCCAGAAATAATATAACACAAACTTATAGATCCTTAGAGCTGCATTGAATATGCGGAGTGATGGGGATTACTCAACATGTTTCGTGTTGAAAAAACGCTTCCTCAGGAGTATAACGGTCTAATAGTACATGGAATATAACACGAACAAGAAAACATCAAAACATTTCAGTTAGTACAGATATTTAAACATAACAGATCAGTAGGGTTAGGGTTACAGATAGGGTTAGGGTTACAGACAGGGTTAGGGTTACAGATAGGGTTAGGGTTACAATCTGTAACCCTAACCCTATCTGTAACCCTTACACTACCTGATCGATACAACATCACACCTGATGTTTTAAAGCACGTTATTCCAAACAATTTAGGAATGTTAGGTGATTTATGCCATTTATGGATTAAAAACGGACTCTGCGACAACTACGTAATTTTCCATGGGAGTTTTGCCATGGATCCCCCTCTGGCATACCACAGTTTAGGTGTTAGTCCCCTTGAAACAACTTTGCCATCACTATTGTGGCCAGAAAGAGTCCCTGTGGGTTTTAAAATTCGCCTGCCCATTGAAGTCTATAGCGGTTCGCCGATTGGCGAACATTTGCGGAAGTTCGCGTTCGCCGTTCGCGAATAGCAAATTTTATGTTTGTGATATCACTAATTAGAGTACACTTACATTTTCAGACTGAGCCCTCCCAGTGCTGCGCTGTGATTAATCCGGTGGGTTTTGTGCCTTTGGTCACTTGCCTTGGCCGGGCTGCGTTGATGTCATGCCCACGTATTTATTTATAAAAGGCTCCACCAAAATCCTCAGTACCAGTCCCATGATGTTCTTAATCTGGCCCTGGTTGTATACTATCATGGCTGGTTTTATTGCTTTTTGTGGACTAATATTTATCACTCTATTCAGTTTTAATAACTTTAATATTGTATCCAAGCACTGTACATTATTTGTATACGTATTTCAGGACATCTTACAACACGTTAGTGGCTCTGGGAATCAAAATCTTCTTAGCAAGAATGTCATGATAGATTAACCTGTGAACAGTACAGTACATGGAAAAGTACAAGACTTAAATGGACAAGCTGCTTCCTTCATATTTACATATCTACAACAGTTTCTGAGTATGGTGACTATGCCCCCAAGGGCCTTTGGAAATTGTTTTAGAAAAGGCACGTACACAAAAAAAACAGTAGCTCAAAGAGGTCAGATTGTGTCTTAGCAGCTACATGACAATGATACAACTGTATTTAATGATTTACATTATAGAGATCTGGCTCTTTCAACCTTATTTAATTAGCTGAGAACAATGAGTTGCATACAATAGTCACACAAAAAATTAAAGGTCAAAATCTCTTAAAGAAGTAAACCTAAACACAAATTAAATGAACATGAAAGAACAGCATTCACCATCACACATGCAAAATTATCAGTAGTATTGATTAGCATCTTGAACATCCACTTAAACACAGAATATAGACTATGGCCCGGATTCACGTAGCACTTACGCCGACGTATCTACAGATACGCCGCGTAAGTACAAATGTACGCCATCGTATCTATGCGCCGGACCCACAAACGAAGTTACGTTGAAAAATAGGCTTCTTCCAAATGAGGTAACTTTCCTACGCCGGCGTATCGTGGGCGCATATTTACGCTGGATGCATATGGAAGTTTTGATTCAGATATGCAAATGAGGGAGATACGCCGATTCACGAACGTAGATGCGCCCGGCACATGTTTTAAGCGATTTAAGTAAGGGTTACGTCCAGCCTAAAGTTATTCCTCATATAGGAGGCACAACCAATGCAAAGGTATGGACCAGGAAACAGCCGTTGTATTTTACGTCGTTTACGTAGTACTACGTGAATAGGGCTGGGCGTAGGTTACGTTCACGTCGTAGGCAGTGATTCGACGTATCTTAGCCAGTTATTTCGACATGGTTGTACGCATGCGCACGGGGATACGTCCAAGTTACGACGCATGCGCCGTTCGTTTTCAGTACTTGGATGACGCTCAGCCCATCATTTGCATGGGGTCACGCTTCATTACCATGCATCACAAGGCTGTCTGCAAGGTTTAGCAGTGGTTTTATATGAATGTTTGAGCATACTTTCGGAAGCTGTTCAGAGATGCTCTTCATCCAATCTGACAGAGCTTGAGGTTTTTTGCAATGAAGAATGGGCAAAATGTTAATTTTCTAGATGTGCAAAGCTGGTAGAGACATACCCAAAAAGACTTGCAGCTGTAATTGCAGCGAAAGGTGGTTCTACAAAGTATTGACTGAATACAAATGCACGCCACACTTTTCACATATTTATTTGTGAGAAATTTGGAAAACCACTTATTTTCCTTCTACTTCACAATTATATGCCAGTTTATGTTGGTCTATCATATAAAATCCCAATAAAATACATGTAAAGTTTTGCCACAGATTCTCAATTGGATTTAGGTCTAGACTTTGACTGGGCCATTCTAACACATGAACATGGGCTGACTGACCTTGGGGTCACTCGGGCACTGCCCAAGGGCCCCATGCCACAAGGGGGCCCCATCAGGGTTGCCAGGCTCAGTAAAACCAGGGACAGTATGTAAAAGGCTGTGTTTTTTTTTACATCTGTCCCTGATATGTCCGAAACTGACATGCTTTTGATGTGAAAATCCAGAGATTTTAGCTGCCCCGCCTCTGCACTGCCTCCTGGCGTAGTGGCCATCTGTAAGCCCGGGGGCCCCATACTCTTCTATTGCCCGGGGGGCCCATGAGTTGTCAGTCCGCCCCTGCACATGAATATGCTTTGATCTAAATCATTCCATTGTAGCTCTGACTGTGAACCTCCTCCCCAGTCTTAAGTTTTTTGCAGACTCTAAAAGGTTTTCTTCTAAGATTTCCTATATTTGGCTCGATCCATCAACTCTTACCAGCTTCCTTGTCCCTGTTAAAAAGCAGCCCGACAACATGATGCTGTCACCAGCATGTTTGATGGTTGGGATGGTGTGTTCAGGGTGATGTGCAGTGTTAATTTTTCTGCCACCCATACTGTTTTGCTTTTAGGCCAAAAAGGTTATCTTTGATATCATCTGACCAGAGCATCTACTTCCAGATGTTTTCTGATTAAACCACATGGCTTCTCACAAACTACAAATGGGACTTCTTATGGCTTTTTTTGCACAATGGCTTTCTTCTTGCCACTCTACCATAAAGGCTAGTTTTGTGTAGTGCACGACTGATAGTTGTCCTGTGGACAGATTCTCCTACCTGAGCTGTGGATCTATGCAGCTCCTCCAGAGTTACCATGGGCCCCTCAGCTGCTTCTATGATTAATGTTTTCCTTGCATGGCCTGTCAGTTTAGGTGGACGCCATGTCTTAGTAGGTTTGCAATTGTGCCATACTCTTTCCATTTTCACAAAAAATGTGAGGAGTGTACTCACTTTTGTGAGATATACAGTATGGGCCAGATTCAGGTAGATTGGAGCATCTTTGCTCTGGAGTAACGTTTCTCATTTACGTTACGCTGGCGAAATCAAGTTATTCATGAAGCACTTGCTCCTAAAGTTGCGGCAGCGTATCGCAAATGAGCCGGCGGAATTCAAATTGGGCGGGTACGGGGCGTGTATTATTTAAACTAAGCGCGATCCCGCGGCGAACGTACTGCGCATGCGTCGACTGTCAATGCATCCCAGTGCGCATGCTCCAAATTCTGTCAGTGAACGTCAATGACGTCAAATCCCCATTCATGGACGTTTTACGCAAGCGACGCGAATTTTTTTTTTTTTCGACGCGATGACGACAGCTATACTTAACATAGGATACTCCACTAGGGGGCTGCTTTATCTTTACGCCGCGTATCGCTTACGGAAACGTCGGAAAGTCACTGCGTCGCGCCCGAATACGATCGTGAATTGCCGATTCCCGCTGATTAACATATTTTTTCAGCGTAAATCAGCGGGAACGCCCCCGGCGCCATTTTTAAATGAAAGTTGCGATGCGATGGCGAAATTCAATTGCGCCGATCGCATCGGAACTCCAACCCGGCGTTTTTTGTTTTCTGGTTACAGAAAACAGAAACGCCGGCTTAAAGTGACAGTTAGGCTGGATACTCCAGCCTAACTCTACCTGAATCTGGCCCTATGTGTATATATATATATATATATATATATATATATATATATATAAAACAGTGATTACACTCTTCCTGTTTTTCACCCTTTGAACAGCTCTTTGATTTGACACTGAAAATAATCAGTGACCAAATACAAACAAATAGAACGTGTGCACAGATTTGTTATAACAACTAACATACACCATGAAAGACATCAGTGTAAAGATGATGATCTGCTAAATCCAGTAGACACCAGATCTAAACCGGTGAAAAGAGGGAGGAAAATAGCAAAAGCTTTCCACTATAACACATATGATTATGTAACTGACCTTGCTAGATTTACTTTGCCATAAAGAGAAACAAAGGTAATCTCAATACAAGCAACTGTTATAGCAACTATCTGTCTCAAAGGATTTTTTAGCAATATTTTATAACAGCTTTGACTATTTTTGAATAGCGACTAATAAGAAAACCTATTCATCTGTTATCATCACATTTATACCTTTTTGGAAACCCTGGAACAGAAGTTATTTGCAGAATTATTTATTGGTGCCTCTGCTGCCAACAGAAAAGGAGAACAAATCTCCTCAATAGGAGATGGAAAAGCATTAAAAACCCAAGGAAGGCTGTAACGTTGGGGCTAAGCCTGAGCTGTGTAATTTGGGTCAGGGTTTCTTAAGGTCAGGGATGGATCACTCATTAGGCAGCTCTCTCTGACACTTCCCCCTGGTCTAGAGCTAGAGGGTGGGAGTAACGAGGGGCTGTCTGGAATATTTATGAGGGCCTCCCCAGCAAAAAGGGTGTGGAAGGGGGCAGGCCACCTCATAAATAGACATGAGCCATACCAGCAGGATCAGTCGGGTGAAAGATGGAATGCTGAGGAGACTGTCGGTGGCCCTTGAGGTGTCTCCTAGTCGGGGGGTGACCTCGAGCCTGGGGCTCAGGTGCTAGAAGATTCCTACCTAAAACACATGGAGAAAACCCTTCCTGGAGGCAGGGGAGCAAGAAAAGAGGACAGCAGGAGCAGGTCAGCATGTCTGGGTGATCACCTGAGAGTCAGCCAGGTGGACTGGTGAGTGTCAGTCTGGAGGACTGCGAGGAGAAGTTAAAGTGAAATGAAAGGGGCAGCTAATGCCAGGTGGGTTGGCAGTGCTTGAAAAGGTGATGCTGGTTTCAGTAGTCACAGTAGTAATGCTAGCTGCTACACAGCTAAGGGGCTTCAGGTTCCTGCCAGTAAAGGGCCATTGCTTCATCTGACCAAGTGACTGTTAGGTACTCACCGTGTTCCAGAAAGTTCTGCAAGCAGGTGTGTGCTGGAGTGAAGAAGAGGAGCTGTATATATAGACTGTATATACAGTAGGAAGAGTTGTCCCTGAAGTGATTGTTGAAGTCAAGTGTGCATCCCATAACCTCCCATCCCTATCCAAGTTATTGCCCTAAAAAAACAAAACAAAAAAAAAAAACAAAGTCACAGACTGTTCTCTGAATCAAACCTGCCTGTGAAAATTCAGTGTGCCGGGCTGTGCAGAGTGGGGATCCCAGTATACTTGCGGCTCCCTGTTTTTTGTATGATTCTCCTTTAAGGGGGCATGGCAGGGGGTGTGTCCTATACCTACATTCTTTTGCTAATAAGTGTCTCTCGTTCCGATCTCAAAAAATTGGGAGGTGTGTAAATATATTTTTGGTGCAAATACAAACATTTGGGGCCAGATTCAGGTAGAGTTACGCTGGAGTATCAGTGATACTCCAGCCTAACTGTCGCTTTAAGCCGGCATTTTTGTTTTCTGTAACCAGAAAACAAGAAACGCCGGGTTGGACTTCCGATGCGAGCAGCGTAAATGAATTTCGCCATCGAATCATTACTTCAACTTAAAAATGGCGCCGGGGGCGTTCCCGCCGATTTACGCTCAAAAAATATGTTAATGAGCGGGAATCGGCAATTCACGAGCGAATTCGGGCGCGACGCAGTGACTTTACGACGTTTCCGAAAGCGATACGCGGCGTATAGATAAAGCAGCCCCCTAGTGGAGTATCCTATGTAAGGTATAGCCGTCGTCATCGCGTCGAAAAAAAAAAAATCGCGCCGCTTGCGTAAAAAGTTCATGAATGGGGATGTGACGTCATTGACGTTCACTGACAGAATTTGGAGCATGCGCACTGGGATGCAGTGACACTCGACGCATGCGCAGTACGTTCGCCGCGGGATCGCGCTTAGTTTAAATAATACACGCCCCGTACCCGCCCAATTTGAATTCAGCCGGCTCATTTTCGATACGCTGCCGCAACTTTAGGAGCAAGTGCTTCTTGAATAACAGCACTTGCTCCTAAAATTTCGGCAGAGTAACGTAAATGAGATGCGTTACTCTGGAGTAAAGAAACTCCCATCTACCTGAATCTGGCCCTTGGTGGGAATGCAAACATTTTAAGCTACATTCACAGGGCTGCATGGGTGCAGATAGTTCTGGACGCAACAACACTCAGGGCTGTATTCTGGCCTAGGCCGACAAGGCCCAGGCCTAGGGTGGCACTTTGCGGGGGGGGGGGGGCCTCAGGCAGCCCCTCACGAAAATGGTACCCACGCCCTCCTCCCGACTCCTGCACGCAGGGCCACTATCAGGATTAGGAGTGCTACGGTCTGCGCCCGGTGCGGAAGGGGCCAGAAGCAGTTTAAACAGGAGCCGTCCCCGTCACCCCCAACATGCTGTGGCCAATCATGGGGAGGTAAACAGTGAGCAGAAAGCTGGGCGGCGGCGTGGCAAATCCAATTAGAGCCTTTGGCTTACAGAAAGCGGAGGGAGGGCGGCGAGGGAGATACAGACATCCTGCAGCTCTCCTTTCCCTGTCACAGCGCTGCTGCCGAGTTCTCTGGCAAATAGAGCAGCGGCTCTGTGACTGGGAGAGGAGAGCTGTGGGATGTCTGTATCTCCCTCACCACCCCCTCCCCTTTCTGTAAGCCAAAGGGAGAAAGAGAGAGAGCAACTCTAATTGGATTTGCCACGCCACCACACAGCTTTCTGCTCGCTGTTTATCTCCCCATGATTGGCCACAGCAGAGGGCCAATCACAAGACTCTGGGGGCATCATGGGAAATTAAGTCTCTGGCCACAGTGTTTCCATAGACACTAAGCTACAACCCCCAGCATGCAAGCACTCTGCTGGAGGGAGGGGGTGTTAGAAGAGGAGCAAAACTGTGCTTGGGAAACCAGAGAGAGCCACACTGTACCCTGCACCACCAGAGAGCCGCGCTGTACCCCACACCACCAGAGAGCTGCGCTCTACCCTGCGCCACCAGAGAGCCACTCTGTTCCCACTACCAGAGAGCCGCGCTGTACCCCGCGCCACCAGAGAGCCATGCTGTACTCCGCGCCACCAGAGAGCCATTCTGTACCCCACCCACCAGAGAGCCAAGCTGTACTCCGCACCACCAGAGAACCACACTGTACTCCGTGACACCAGAGAGCCACGCAGTTCCCATGCCACCAGAGAGCCACGCTGTACCCCGCACCACCAGAGAGGGAGCTACGCTGTTCCCGTACCACCAAAGAGGGAGCCACGCTGTAACCGCTGTACCCGCACCACCAGAGATGGAGCCACACTGTTCCCGCACCACCAGAGTGAGAGCCACGTTGTACCCGCACCACCAGAGAGGGAGAAAGACAGAGTCACAGCCAGAATACAGAAATGCTACACTACTGACTAGAGTCACCCCGGGCAACCCAGAGTGTGCGATCGTCCAGCCAGAGGGATCACTGTTGCGATTTCGCTGGGTCTAGTAAGAGAGCCTGTTGGCCATTATCCATTACTGTTCCCAGGGACTGAGCCATTAGGAAGTGTCTAGCCTGCTATTCTCTAGGCCTTATTGTCCGCTACAACATCCCTCTCTGTCCTCTTCCCACGGCGTCCCTCTGTCCTCTTCCCACGGCATCCTTTTCCCACGGCGTCCCTCTGTTCTCTTCCCACGGCGTCCCTCTGTCCTCTTCCCACGGCATCATCTTCCCAAGGCGTCCCTCTGTCCTCTTCCCACGGCGTCCCTCTGTCCTTTTCCCACGGCATCATCTTCCCACAGTGTCCCTCTGTCCTCTTCCCACGGCGTCCCTCTGTCCTCTTCCCACGGCGTCCCTCTGTCCTCTTCCCACGGCGTACCTCTGTCCTCTTCCCACGGCGTCCCTCTGTCCTCTTCCCATGAAGATGACAGGGTGGGTCTTAAAGAAGAAGGGGTGTGGCTTAGACAGGAAGGGGTGGGTCATACTTAAATTAGGGGGTGCGCAGGTTTAGTCAGGCCTAGCACAAAACCTAAATACACCTCTGGCAACACTGTCAGATTAAGTGCAACCAGTTTGTATGTGGGCAGAACTCAAAACAAAAACACAGACCTTGGATTCATATTGCTACAGCTGACTGCTGGTCGCACACTAAGGGCCAGATTCATAAAGGTTTACGCCGGCGTATCTCGAGATACGCTGATGTAATTACAAATGTGCGCCGTCACATCTTTACGCCGATTCAGAAAGCAAGATACGCCGAAAAACATGGCTTTAGTCGTCCGTTAGTTACGCTGGACGCATTAGACGTTCCCAATATAAATATGCAAATGAGCTAGATACGCCGATTCACGAACGTACTTGCACCCGGCGCATTGATATACGTCGTTTACATAAGGCGTATGACCAGCTTAAAGTTACCCCTGCTATATGAGGTGCAGGCAATGTTAAATATGGACCTCGGAACAGCCGTCAAATTTTACGTCGTTTACGTAAGTCGTACGTGAATGGGGCTGTGTGTAAGTTACAATCGACATGTATCTTAGGCATTCTATTCTACGTGATTCTGAGCATGCACACTGGGATAGTCCACGGACGCCACATGCGCCGTTCGTTCGGCACCTCATTTACATGGGGTCACGGTTCATTAACATGTATCACGCCCACCTTCCACCTACTTTAAATTAGGCGGGCTTACGCCGGCCCATCTACGCTACGCCGCCGTAACTTAGGGAGCAAATGCTTTGTGAATACAGCACTTGCCTCTCTAAGTTGCGGCGGCGTAGCATTCATTCGATACGCTACACCCTACCTGAATCTGGCCCTATGTGTGCATGCAACCTTTGGATCTTTTTGCAAAAATGTAATGATTATTGCTGGCGGCTGTCCCTGGCTGCCCTGTACAACCATTTGGATGTAGCCTTATGCCTGGTACACACAATGAGGTTATTGGACGTATGATCGTCCATTGTTTTGTGTAGCGCTACCCCCTCAGGAGCCGCTGGTTAGATGTGGGATCGGCATAAATTAAGTTACCTTTGATGTGTCAAGGGAAATTGATGGTAGCAACTGTAAGAGCAGTAACGGTATGTCCAAGCCTCAACCATTGGCTTGGAAATTCCGTTACTGCTCTCACGTTTTCTAAGTGCTTTATTTTGGTCCAACATCGACCAACAGTCAACTTGAGGTAGACAGGATAGGTTGGTGAAGAGAATAACTACGCAGAGTCAGGCTATGGATAACGAACAGAAGCAGTCCTGCTTCTAGAGTATATTCTTTTCTCCTGTCGCCACTCCCGCTGGAGTGGTTGGAGCGCACCTGGACAGGCCTCTCCCACAGGCCTGGCAGCCAGAGTGTCACTGAGAATGCTGAGAATGAACAAGTCTCTGCCACCGACTTGGCTATAGTAAATTAGTAAAGGCCACTGCCACAGGTCCGATGCTCGAGAGCAATAGAGCGTATCCTTTCAGTCAAGTCCTTTTGAAGTATGGGGAACCAGTAAGTCACTGGGGCCCCTTTGCAACTGAGTTGCTCTGAGCCATGGGGGCCCAGAGTAGGGAACTCTGTGTAGCACCGGCCCTGACCAGGTAGGCCATAGTGCTGGGGCCCGTGACATGCGCACACCCTGAAGGTGGGTGCTGCACCTGAAACCAGGAGCCCGCGAAGAACCCAGCATGCCCACGAGGGAAACACTCCTCCAATTGGCTGCTGGGGAAAAGTGGCTCTGCCTGAATCCCTCTAGCGCCCAGAGATGGAATTGCATCCCTGGAGCACAGAATGACCCACAGGATAATTCAGGGCTGACAGCAGCCCATTTTAACACAAATCAACCTGGGTGAGAGCAAATAAGTCCCTCACCTTACTAAATTTACAAATAGCGTCCCTTCTGAAAGTAAGGGGGCGCTACATTTGTATGCTAGTCTCATATAAAAAATAAAGAGTTTGCTAAAGTGACAAAAATTATCATATGACAGAATAAAAATTAGAAAGTGATGTAATGTGGTGTAGTGTGTTTGTATTGTATTTGTGAACAACAACTGTTTTGATTAAACAAAAAATTGTATGATCTTGTATCGTACAAGAAAAAATTTTTCTTTTCTGTTTGGATAATATCGGAGGAACTGTCCTGAGTGGCTCTTAAAAGCTGTTTACCAATGATCAGATTATCGTACAATCTCTTTAAAAGCGGTATTTTTTGTACGATTTTCTGATCGTGTGTACGACTATTAAGTAGTATAGTCACTGTGTAGTCACTTAATGTGGCAATTAAGCAGTATAGTCACCGAGCTCAGTTTATGAGTGTGATTGTATGCATTGTTTGCCTAAAGGCTGATAAATAACAAATAGTTTACTGTCTAAAAAGCTGACACGCATTCTTTTCTGTTTTTTCCCCAAACAGTTGCCATTTAATGTGTCTATTGTTTCCCTGTCATAAGATATGCAGAGGAATATTTGGAATTATCCTTTAGTTTATAGACTATATATTCTACTGTTTACAGCAAACTAGAAGTTCCTTTCTGAGATATTTCCAAATAAAAGGCTATTAAAGAGGCTCCTTCAGAAATACTGTAGCTGCTGACTTTTAATATTAAAAGGTGGTCAGAGGATGGCAGACAGTATACAGAAGGTGGTCAGAGGATGCGCACAGGATACAGGAGGTGGTCAGAGGACGGAGGACAGGATACAGGAGGTGGTCAGAGGATATCGGACAGGATACAGGAAGTGGTCAGAAGATGCGCACAAGATAGAAGAGGTGGTCAGGGGATGGTGGACAGGATACAGGAGGTGGTCAGAGGATGGTGGACAGGATACAGGAGGTGGTCAGAGAATGGCAGACAGGATACAGGAGGTGGTCAGAGGATGCGCACAGGATACAAGAGGTGATCATAGGATGGCGGATAGGATACAGGAGGTCGTCAGAGGATGCGCACAGGATACAAGAGGTGATCAGAGGATGGTGGATAGGATACAGGAGGTGGTTAGTTTAAGAATTGTAATTGCCTATGAACTCTGATCTTCAGTTCTTTCCATAGATTTTCTCTTGGTGGGCATGACGTGCTGCACGTGAAGCACGCACGCCGAGGGAGGGACTGACCGCGCTACAGACCTGGGGAGAGATCAGACCGGACCGTCGGAAGCTGGGAAAGAAGCCCGCAATGATAGAGATACGACAGGGTGAGAGGCTGCTGGCGCTCCGAATGTGAGCTTCCTAGAAGACACCTGCCAGCTACAGGACCGGGATTTCTTCCGTCTCCCTCCCCCTCCCCCCTCCCCGTGCACTTTGTCCGCTTCGGCGGGGGACCTCGCCAACGAGACTAGCAGTGGAACACCACGCAAAGGCGGTGGCATCGAGACTCGCAGACCCGGGGCTCCCTGGCGTGGTCCAGGCAATAAATCTGCTCGTGCTACCCCGGTCAGTATAAAGATCAAATAGGCAGAAGACCCACAGCGCAAGTGAAGGTTCAGAGGCTACAAGTGGGGTAAGATCGTTCCCATATTGTTTTTCGTGTAATCAGTATTTATTAAACCAAATAAAGGAGAAAATCATACAAACAAAGGACAAGCATGTCCAACAGGATTCTGCATACTTAAACGAAAGCCTCACAGGGCTGCCAACAGTCATAATCAAATCTTAAACAGATCGCGTTGAACACGTGTGTCTAAACAATAACACATGCGGTTATAACTCAAGGGGTCGCTACAGCCACCAACCATCTAAGGAGGCCCCAGCAGCTACAGCGATCCTCAAAGCAATGGGGTAGCAAGATAGTTAGATGGGTGGCAGCCTCAGAAGAGACGGGGGCAGGCATCATGGAAGGGGAGCTTTAAAAGGGAAAAATAAAAAATAAATACTAAATACCAAAATGGAAACATCAGAGCCCGAGCCCGGGCCCATAACCCACAGTCAGGGCGGAGGGGGGGGGCACCAAGGCCTCCAACTACCACCCACCACCCCCCGCGAGCCAGAGGGACCAAGGGCGAGTGACCACACGACGTCCCCATGTCAGGTTACGGGACCAACAGTGGTCCAGCTATGTGCTCCGAGTAGCTCCCCATAACACCCACTACACACCAACAAATAAATCCCATCAGCAATAAATCATATAAAAGTAAAAGGAAGAGGAGGGGGGTAAAAACTCAAAAAAAAAAAAAAGGGGGGGGGGGGAAGGGGGTGGAAAGATCGCAGGATAGTGCATTCAGAAACGGAAGAGAGAGAGAGTGGGGGAGAGATAAAGGGGGGGATAGAGAGAGGAAGAGAAGGAGAGCGGTGCGTACCTCTAAGCCAACGGAAAAAGAGTCCACCTCCACGTCGGGCGCATCTCTCCAGTCCGAAGTACCAGCACCATCCTGTCACCTCAGCCATGAACCACCAAGAGGGCCAACTCCTCACCTGTCGAGAGCCTGCAACCTACGAGCTTTAAGGGAAGGCTCCGCCAATTCCAGCAAAGCAACATCTAAACTAGAGGGAACAAATTTAGGGTCTGAGACATAATCAGTCCAAGGTGCCCATGTTGCTAAGTATTGTTCACGGCGATTACGACAGGTCGCCACCCAATCCTCCGCCTCTCCGATCGCACTCACCCCCCGGGTCCACTCCTCACGACTAGGAACCGTAGTCCGTCTCCAGTAAATCGGAAGCAGTCTCTTGGCCGCATTAAGTAGATGTGGCAGTACACTCTTCTTATATTGACTAAGAGGTATAGTCGGGACGTGGAGGAGAAAGTGCACCGGAGAGAGGGGGATATCAACTCCTGTGATCATCAATATCTGGTCCTTTACGTCTGCCCAGAAGGGCTTTATTAAGGGGCAGTCCCACCATATATGAAGTAGCGTACCCCTGTGTCCACAACCACGCCAACACAGCCCCGACTCAGCGGGGTAAATACAAGCCATGTCCGCGGGTACACGGTACCAGCGGGACAGAATTTTAAAATTAGTCTCCTGGGTTTTGGAATCCATGGAGGAAGTGTGAATAAGGTGGTACAGGTGGGTCAATTGATCGTCCGTAAAGACCTGATCAAGATCTCTCTCCCATCTCCGGATGTAGGCGGGTGTGGACAGAGGGGCAGCGGAACCCAGCAAGCGGTATAGTTCTGAAACTAGGTGAGGGACAGGGTCATCACTAACAAAAAAGCATTCAAACGGGGTGAGGGAGGAGGGGTTCCTAATCGTATGACCATGCTTCATAAAGAAGTGGTGAAGTTGCCTGTAGCGCCAATAATTCATTCAAGGGCCCTGTCGCCCCACAGGAAGGGCCTCATATTCCATAAGTTTACCGTCCTTCATGAGCTTGCCGCAACTGGCGCCACCATCGTCCACCCACGACCCAAAAAAGGCCGTCTGTTCCCCCGGGGGGAACCAGAGAAAGCCGCCCAGCGGTGCCAGGGGGGACATAGGGGGGGCCAGTTTTAGCAGAGCATTAACCCTATCCCAGACCGAGAGCGCATGGATCGTCAGCGGGGAAGTCGTTTCAGACAGTCCTCTATACTCCCGGGGCAACCATGGAGCGTACGAAAGGTTCCTACCTGCGAGGCGTTTCTCCAAGGAAACCCAAAGCTTTGAGTGGGAATTAAAACGCCAATTGAGCAGTCGCTGGAGAACCGTCGCCCTGTAATATCGCCTAACGTCAGGGAGCCCTAGACCCCCTTCTGTCTTAGGTCGTTTCAGTGTTGCAAGGGCTATCCGGGGCTTACGCGCATTCCAGACAAACTCAGTCAGCATGCTGGAGACACGGTCAAAGAATTGTAGGGGCAGGCGGATCGGTAGCATCTGAAAATAGAAAAGGATACGGGGCAAAATGTTCATTTTTATCACGTTCACCCGGCCAAACCAGGTGAAGGCAGTTCTAGTCCATCGAGAAAGGTCTGTTTTAATCGCAGCAAGTAGGGGAGGGTAGTTTGCGTGGTACAAGGCGTCATATCTGTCCGTAAGCTGTATTCCTAGATAGCGCAGGGATGTCCTGGCCCACGAGAAAGAAAAGGCGTCACAAAGTCTCTCCTGTAAATCCGGAGGCAAAGTGATGGGGAGGATCTCAGACTTCCCATAATTTATTTTAAAATTAGACAGGGTTCCAAAATGATTAAGTTCCTTCAGCAGGTTGGGCAACGAGGTCAGTGGGTTAACAAGGTGGAAAAGAACATCGTCAGCATAAGCTGAAAGCTTATGTTCCGTATCTCCAACCCGCAGACCTCTAATGTTCACATTGGCCCTAACGGTGCGGAGCAGAGGCTCCAGCACCAGGGCAAAAAGAAGGGGTGATAGAGGGCACCCCTGCCTCGTACCGTTCCTGATGGGGAAGCGGGTAGAAAGGGTGCTATTCACCTTCACCTGTGCACATGGATCAGAGTATAGGGCTAAAATTGAAGCCAGCATGCGAGGACCCAGTCCCAGATGACCAAGTACTTCTCGTAGATACGACCAATCAACTCGGTCGAAAGCCTTTTCGGCATCGGTTGAAAGGACAAGGTAAGGCTGAGGGAGTGCACGGGAGCGAGCCCAATGGATAAGTTGGACCGCTCTCAGGGAATTATCCCTGGCTTCCCTACCCGGAATAAAGCCAGTCTGATCAAGGTGCACAAGCTCAGGCAACAACAGTTTGAGTCTATTGGCTAATATTTTCGCTAGGACCTTCACATCCAAATTAAGGAGGGAAATAGGGCTGTAGCTCTGCGGAACAGCAGGGTCCTTGCCCTCCTTCGGAATCACCGTGATGTGGGCCAACAATGCTTCCGAAGGGATAGCCTTGCCTCCGGCTACAGAATTAAAATAGCAGAGTAGGGGAGTCTCTAGGTGAGAGAGGAAGGTTGTATAGTAGGTCTTAGTGAACCCGTCCGGGCCCGGACTCTTCCCATTGGGCAAGGATTTTATGGTTGACCTAAGTTCAGTCAGGGTAATCGGCAATTCTAAGGTTGAGGACTGGTCCTCTGTTAGCGAGGGGAGTCCAGACGAGGTCAAGTAGTCGCGAATCTCTTGGCTCCTAGCGTCTCGTGTGGAGGGAGTCAGTTCAGGATTCAGGTTATACAAATTAGCGTAATAGTCCCGAAAGCCCGCTGCAATTTTGGAGGATAGTACCACCGGTTCTCCCGATAGGGTGGACAACTTATGGACATGCATCCGCGCAGATCGTGTCCTAAGCGCCCGTGCCAGCATACGTCCGCATTTGTTCCCATGTTCATAAAACTTATGGGACATATATCGGAGATGTTTACGTGCCTGCCTATCTAAAAGGCGCGAGAGCAGCTCTCTCAGTTCAGTCAAAGTCTCCAGCGCTCTCGGCCCTCCTGTCGCCTTATGACGAAGTTCTGCATTTTGGAGGGCAGTATAGACCCGTTGAAAGTCCGCCATGCGCTCCCGCTTCAGCCGGGACCCATGGGAGATCAGCGCTCCTCTAACCACAGCCTTATGGGCCTCCCACAGTATGCCCTCGCCTACGTCATCAGAGGAGTTCTCAGCAAAATAATGGGTCAATGTGTCCGAAACCTCACCCACCACCCCCACATCGTCCAACAGATTATCATTCAGCCGCCACGTCCAGGCGCGACGAGATCCCGAGGGTAATGCAAGGACGACCGACACCGGCGCGTGGTCCGAGATGGTGATAGAACCTATAGAGGCAGACCTCAACAGCTCCAGGGCGTCTCGGTCTACATATAGGTGGTCTATGCGAGTGTATACATCGTGTACACTAGAATAGTAGCTAAAATCACGGTCAGTGGGGTGCAATAGGCGCCAGCTATCTGTCAAGAGGAGAGCCTGAAGGGATTTGCGGAAGTGTTTAAGGAACGCGTAGGAGTGCGGGGGTCTAGCATGGGAGGTGTCGAGCAAAGGATCAGGGCTAACGTTGAAGTCCCCGCCGAGAATCAAGAAACCCTCCCTAAACTCGCCCAGGCGTTCCAATGTAGAGTCGAGAAAACTCAATTGATTAGCGTTAGGGGCGTAGAGGGACGCGAACGTGTATTTATGACCCGCCAGGGAACCCTTCAGGAACACATATCGGCCTAGAGGATCAATCCTAGAGTCAGTAGGTTGAAAGGGGCACGACTTATGTATTGCAATAGCAGTACCTCTGGATTTAGGGGTCGGGGATGTACTAAGAAACCATTGGTTAAATATATGCGTAGGAAGCTTGGGAAGCGACCGAGACGTGAAGTGAGTCTCCTGTAGGAAGACCACCTGCGTCTTCAGTCGCTTCAATTCCCACCAAAGCTTGCCACGCTTGTGAGGAGAGCACAGGCCCCTGACATTATAAGAGCTTACCTGTAAAGTGGCCATAGGGGGAGTCGGAGAGAATGGAATTGCTGATCGCTGTGATGCGCCCGTCGTGGAAGGCAGATTAGGAAGTTGCACCTAGGAAGAGGAAGGAAGAGAAGGAAAGAAAGGAAAGAGCGAGGAGGAGAAGACAAAAGTGAGAAAAGAGAGAACAAGCCATGGGAAGGGAAGAGAAGAAAAAAAACAAGCATTAGGCAAACATAAAAACACATGTAAGACAAAATGGCCGAAGCCATATAGTACAGTAGAATCACTATGGACCCTGTCCGGGACCCCAATCGTGGGCGGAGAGGGGGCCCGGACCTCAGCCCAAGGTCCCAATGGGGACCAATACCCAAAGTGAGAGGGTAACCTATTGGGGGAACGTGGCCAACATGGGAAGAGGAAAAGGGGGTCATCCGCCGCCATCCACCGCATCAGATATGGGAGAGGGAGAAAAACAAGAAGTCATCAAACACTGGCGGGACATCCACAAGGGGTCGAAGAGCAGCAGGCCTGATGCGGATCAGAGTCAGTGGGTCAACGTCCGGAAGACCCAGTCATCTCCGGCCGGAGATCAACAAGAGCGGTAGGGCAAACACGGGGAAGGTCATCAGTCTCCAATGGAGGACGGTTCCTGCGAGGATCCAGAGATGGGTCGTCCACGTCCTCGCCTGCGGTTCCTGCGCTTGGCGGATTGCCAAGGCCCCGAGGATGGAAGGGAGGCAACGGGAAGATCCGATGAGGTCCTCCAGTCTGGGAAATCCACTGGGTCCAGATCTAGCGAGGAGAGAAAGTTCGGTAGGTCGTCTTTCGTGCGAAGGGTTATGGTTTTACCCTGTTTAGTGACCTGTAGATAAAAGGGGAAGCCCCAGCGATATGACAGACCCGCATCTTGTAGGGCCATCAGAAGAGGGCGCAGTGAGCGCCGCTGCATAAGTGTGCGTCTGGAAATGTCTTGGTAAAAGGACAAGTGCGCACCGTCAAAATCAAAATAGGGTTTACCACGCAGTTTTTGCATAATACGGTCCTTAAGCGTGTACTTGTGAAGTTTGCAAATGACATCTCGCGGGTTGTTCACGTCTTGAGATGGGGGCTTAAGAGCTCTGTGTGCGCGGTCAATCTTCACCACAGCCGTGGCAGGCAGACCCAAAACTTCCCTAAAAATACCTTCTAGAGTAGGAATAATGTCTCTAGCCCCCGTCGCCTCAGGCAGACCCCGTATCCTAATATTCGCCCTGCGGCTGCGATTCTCCATGTCGTCTAAGTGGCATATCAGGGCCTCAATCTGGCGACTTTGAGCAGTGCATTTCTCCTGCAGTTGAGAGATAACTGGTAGGACATCATCATCCAGCCTCTGCTCCATGGCTTCTACTCTATTACCCAGGTGGCTAGTGTCAGCTTTAAGCTGTGCTACATCCTCCTTCAGAGCCCTCTCAACGCGGTCTGCAAAGCGTTCAAGGTCAGCTTTAGTGGGGAGGGCCCAGATGTGGCGCCTGATGTCCATGTCCTCCAGGGGGTCAGGATCATCCGACAGACCCATCAGAGAGGAGGGAGAGCCTGGAGAGACAGGGGCCATTGAGTCACTCACCAACGCAGGAGAAGGCACAGGAGAGCATGCAGCAGCTGGCGATGATTTAGAGGCTCTGGCCGTGCCCTGCTGTTTCCCGGCCGGCGCCATCTTGGAGGCCTCGCGGCCGCGTCTACCCGGCTCCATAAGGAAGGAATCCAGGTGTCCCTGCCTTGTGCGGTCCGCTCGGGGGGGCTGCGAGGACGCCCGGACCTTCTGGGACATAATGTGCGGCAATCGGGTGAGATTTACTCCCGTAGCTGTGATAGTGTGCAGCGGTGGAACGGAGCAGCAGATGCACACGTCCTCACTCCTCCATAGCCAGGACACGCCCCCCCCATATTGTTTTTGATTAATGTAACCCCACGACAGATAAGGATGTGAAAGTAAGGAAGTGGGGTAAGGTCATAATGAAAATATGAACTGTTGACATCATATTGCTGACAATGCTGAAATACGGTTTGTAATGAATGCCTAGTGTGCAATTTTTCAACTGTATCTATCAGGAGAGACACTCTGTGGCTTGTTTCACCTCAAAGGCTATTGCTGCCTACGTATTAGAGACATAAATTATTGCTTATAACGAGGGCGCCACTGGAACTCAGCAGATGCTGCGGAGTAGGAGTTATTGAGAGGCCCACGGAGTGTGCTCTGGGAGTGGAATCACATTAGTGGGGAACCTCGGCGTTTGGGCAATCCCAGTGTACGCTAGTGATATAGGACGTGACTTATAGGATTCCATTTAAGGCTGGGCTTGGGAGAGGCCGGGGTGAGGGATACGGGGTACGACCCCGAGTGAACATCCCCCTCCCCCCCTCGCTTTACCAACCCCTTCCAGAGACAAAACAATATCAAGGAGCCCCTTCTTGGTCCCCAGGAGCATAAAAGTGGGAGCGGAGGACCAAGAGGAGTGAAGGCACCTTTACTGTGTAAAGATCACTGGGCATTCTCCTATAGTATTAAGGGGGAGGATAGTTAATAATATTTGCGGCCCTGGAAGCTCTTTTAGGGTATAAGAACACTCTTCACTGAAACTGGGGAAGCGAATTAGAACTAAAACCAGATATAAAATGAGTAAGATAACAACGGGCACGGCCCCGAAACCTCCCAAGGAGAACCCAAATTCCAGCTCAATAAGACAATACATGTCTCAGGATGCACTCAAAGCCCTGCAAATGATAAAAAAACTGGGAAAGCTGGATCCACGAAAAAAAGTAGGCAGAGGAGCAAATCCACAATCCATAGACGTGTCCATCGAAGGAGATCAGGAACTAAGCCATGTAGAAGACCCGAAAGCTGACCCACAAATACCAACGATGGCGGTCCTCGACAGAATGTTAAAAAGAATGGAAAATGCCATTAAGGAGGAAATCGGTGGCCTGAGAGATGAAATAAAACATATCTTGTCCAGAGTAGAGGAGATCGAAAGAAAAATGGAAAAACAAGATTCAGAACTAAACTTAATGAAGAACCAAAACTCTGCCTTGAAGCTGAACCAAAGGAACTTACAATATCGCCTTGAGGACCAGGAAAACTGGAACAGAAGACAAAATATAAGAATTCGATCTATAAAGGAAGAAAGGGGAGAAGATTTAAGACTTATTATGAACAATCTGTTCTCCCCTCTCTTAGATAATAGGGCTGGGAAACCTCTTAAAATAGAGCGGATACACCGCTTAGGTAGATTCAAAAACAATATGAGTGAAAGACCAAGAGATATTATAATCAGGTTCAGGCATTACGAGGAGGAGGAGATCTGGACAAAACTGAGGAGAAAGCTGCCCCTGATGTATGAGGGCATAGAGCTACAAATTTTTCCTGACCTGGCCTGGGAGACGTTAGCTAGGAGGAGACATCTCAAACCCCTCCTAGAGCAGCTGAGGGTGCATAATATCAAATACCAGTGGGGATTTCCAGCATGCCTGATTGCCCAGAAAGATGGGATCTCCGCAAAATTAATATTCCCGGAAGATCTCCCAGGTTTCTGTGGCAAACTAGATCTGCAAAGAATATAAATCCCTGGATGGCTGGAATGAGGACTGGGGGGGTGGAGGATGACTGTGTGGGGAGTGAGGGAGAGGGAGGGGGGAAGGAGCGAAGATCAAAGATCCCCCAGGTCGGGGTCTACAGCCCCGCCTGGGTAAGATCAGGCCCCCGGGGGGAGGGGGGGGCCTAGGCAGGGTTGGGAGCGGGTTAGTAACACCTCATAAGGAGAACCGGTGGGAAATGGGGCACGATGACCCCCACGGTTCAGAGGCCTTTGAAAGGCCTGACAGGGGGGGGAGGGGGTGGTAAGGGGGAGAGGGGTGAAGGGAAGTGGGGGGTAGAAAAGGGTAAAAGGAAAGTGGCTCCTAGGGACTCCTTAAGAAAATCGAAACTTGACAGATTTAAATGGCGGTAGTAAAGTTCCTATCTTACAATGTAAAAGGTCTGAACTCTAAGGGAAAAAGAATACAGATCCTGGAGGAAATCAAACAATATAGAGCAGATGTTGTCCTCATACAGGAATCACATCTATCACTGAACTCTAATATAAAATTGTACTCTCCTACATATCCTACCTGGTATTATGGGGATGCCATTACAAATCGTGCCAGAGGAGTGGCTATCGGCTTCTCCAGAACAGTAGACTTCGTCCTTAAGGCGAGGTCTGCTGATTCAGAGAGCAGATATCTATTCTTGAAAGGAGACATTGGAAATACCACTTATACTCTGGTTAATGTATATGCCCCAAACGCGCATCCCATAAAATACCTAGGTAGAATATTAGACAAATTAAACATTTTTGCGGAGGGGTACATGATATTGATGGGAGACCTAAATTTTGTCATGAACCCGAAAGAGGACAGCACTTTTTTGAGGAGGGAGACGAATAGTGCACACTTACATAGAATCAAACGCAAAATGGCTAACTGCCAGGTGGTAGATGCCTGGCGGGCCTTCCATCCCAACAAGTGCGACTACACGTTCTTCTCACCTCCCCATGGAAGTTACTCCAGAATCGATTACGCTTTAGTCGACCATAGGCTGCTAGACTATATTACTGAAACAGAAATTGGCATTATGACCATATCAGACCATGCCCCGATCACAGTGAAAATTGGCACAGCACACAAAGATAATAGACAGGGGTTGTGGCGCCTTAATGACTACTTGATTCGGGACGAGGGAGGGTAGAGGAAGAATTAAAACAATTTTTTGAAGTCAACAACACAGAAGAGGTTTCCATGGCAGCGCTGTGGGAATCACATAAGGCATATATTAGAGGAATTTTGATATCGGAAAGGGCACGAAGGAAAAAGGAGAGAAATAGGCAGCGGAATTTACTGGTTAAAGAAATAGCCTATTTAGAGCAAAACCATAAAGAACGGGGACAAAAGGAGACATACCTTAATTTAATAATAAAAAGGAAAAAAAATTAAAAGAGATTATGGAACAAGAAGCCAGGAAAAATCTAAACAATATTACTAGAGAGATATACATATGGGGCAATAAATCGAGTAAACATCTGGCAAAAATGGCACATAAAAAGAAAGCCAGGAATTAGATCGAAAAGGCAGAATGGCGAAATGGTGTATGCAACCGCAGATATCGCAGAAACCTTTAAAAAATATTACGGAGAACTGTACAATATTTAAAATCCAGAAGAGCAGCTAGGAAAGAGAGAGGCTAAGATTAGGGCCTACCTTGACAGGGCAGGATTAGCAAAGGTAGATAATGGAGATAGTTCAAACTTAGACAGACCCATAACGGAAGAGGAAATTAAAAATGCCCTAAAAAATATGGCGGTTGATAAGAGCCCAGGCCCAGACGGGTTTACGGTCCTGTATTATAAAAGATTTGGCGAAATATTAATACCCAGATTATGCGCCTATTTCAATGACCTGGGGATAAAGTATGAATCCTAGTCGGCGGAGAGGAACACAAGCTGTCAGCCTTTGCAGACGATGTCCTGTTCTACCTAGCAGACCCGGTAAAGAGCATCCCTAAGCTACTACAGACTCTGCAACAATATGGGGCCATCTCTAATCTTAGGATTAACGTGACCAAATCCGAAATTTTAAATATAAATTTAAATAAAATTGAAATGGGACGGGTCAAAGAGATATGTGCCTTTCCATGGAGAAAATAATTAAACTACTTGGGGATAAAATTAGCCAATAAGCTCAAGAGGATATATAATATCAACTTCATACCACTGTTAAACGACATTAAAAGAGAACTAAATCAACCCCAGGATGCCTGATGGTCTGACTCACCAGATGTCTTCGCCCTGGGCGACGCGTGACCTCTTCCATTTTGGCCATTTGGTGGACCCTATAAACCGAAAACTGCTCTCATTCTCTGATCTACAAAAAAATTTAACTTGCCTCGCCATATGATTTATGGGTATCTGCAGATAAGACACTATGCACAATCATTTGCCCCACAGCTCCAATACTCAGCGCCGGCGCCTTTCGAAAAACTGGTACTGGAGGGATCTGCCCGACGCGGGCTGATATCAGATATATATCAGTTGCTGAACTCTCGCTCTTTCCTCACCCAGGGTAGGCATGCATACATGCTTCGCTGGGAGAAGGCACTCGGGGAGGAGATTCCGGAGGCAACGTGGCGAACGATCTGGTCTCAGGCAGCTAAGAGCTCTCTCTGTACACTGTACAAGGAGAATGCCTACAAAATACTGTATTTTTGGTATATGACACCGGATGTTCTCCATGCCATCTACCCATCCAGTTCAGACAGGGAGCCAAGGGAACCTTGTATCACATTTACTGGACCTGCCCCAAGATAGTACCGTTCTGGACGGAAACCCAGAACCTGCTATCTCGTCTCCTGGGGGTGCCAGTTCCCTGGTCCCCGAAATTATTTTTACTCGGGGTATCGCCCCTGCAAATCTTCAAAACCTCCAAAAAACTGCTTAGGCATGTACTGACGGCCGCGAGGTGCCTAGTTGCCCTCCATTGGAAGCACCTGACCCCCCCCCCCCTCTCAAACTGACTTGTACACCAGGATCAAAGATGTTGAGCTCATGGAAAAAATGACAGCCAGGTTGCAGGATAGATTGGAAATGCATGACGCGATCTTGGAGGAGTGGCATCGCCGTGAGGATCCGCCCTGAGCCATGGGCCGAACCCCCCCTTACCCCTCCCCTTCTCCCCTTATCTCCCTGCGTCTGCAGTCCCCCCTTTACTTTTTTTTTTTCTCTTTCTTTTTCCTCTCTTCTCTTTTTTCTTGTTTTCTCTTTATCTCTCTCTTGACCCTTTCCTTCTTATTATTGCTGTGCTACTTGTCTTTGTTAGGCAGATGTTTATTCTACGAGTGCTATGATATAACATATGGCAGAATGTGTTGGTGGTTTGGTTGCTTACGTGAGCAGCAGTTGAGCTTCCCCCAATATCTGCCTTGTAATGTGCTGAAATAAGCTATGCACTGTATTTTTTTACTGCTCTGCTGAAGTTCTTGTACAATTTTCTTTGCGGCACGGGGATCACCCTGTGTCTAATAAAAACTGTTATTTGAAAAAAAAAAAGTGAACTAAAAAAATTTATAAATAAGCCCATCTCATGGATGGGACGTATTAACATCTTAAAGATGATCTACTTCCCCAAAATTCTATATAAATTTCAATTATTACCAATTACGCTGCCCCCCCAATATTTAAATACCTTGAATTCTGTAGTAATGAACTTTGTTTGGAAAAACAGAAAGCATAGAATATCCCTAGGTACCTTGAAACAAGATAAACAAGATGGCGGTTTGGTGGTCCCGGATATTAAAAGCTATTATAAGGCGGCAGTACTCTCTAGGGCGGTGGAGTGGGTTAGAGATAATCATGGGAAAAGATGGGTACAAATTGAAAAAGCCCAACATATGACACAATTAAGAAAAATTTTATGGATACCAGCACAATACCGATCACTGAATCACAACATTTACGTTTTGACAAGAAGCACTTTGAAAATGTGGGATAGGATACAGGTACTCACTAATAGTAAATACAATTCTCCACTTATAAATTTAAAGGAAAATCCGTATGTTCCACCCTGGGAAAAAGAAATAGGAGGGTATTGGATTAAAAAAGACATTGTTTATTTAGGTGACATTATAAAGGGTGGAGGGTTGGCCACTTATGAGGAGCTGAAATCTAGACAGGAGGTCTGGAATTTAGATGGGTGGCGCTATGCGCAGCTAGGTCACTTTGTTCGGCAACTCCCCCAACCATTACGGACGGGAGCGGAGCTGACACCTTTGGAAATGGTTTGCACAGCCGAGAACACTAAAGGCACGATTTCTAAACTATACAAAATACTTATTAAGATAGGGGCACGAGGAGCAGCACCATTAGAGGGAGAAATGGGAAAGGGAGTTAGGTATGGGCAGGGGAGAAAATTTGGTAAACAAGATAATGAGTCTGACCCACTCCTCCGCCATAGATTCACAAACAGCAGAGATGAACTATAAGTGCATCACTGGATGGTACATAACACCGGTGAAAACTAGTAAATATAAATTAGATCAGTCTGCTAAATGCTGGAGAGGCTGCCTTGGGAGGGGCACCATGGCACACATATGGTGGTCCTGCCCAATAATTCAAAAATACTGGGATTCCATACTACGCCTAGTAAAAGAGATCACAGGCACGGAAATTAAGAAAGATCCCTGGGTGGTATTATTCCATTGCAGTGAGGAGGGCATTAAAAAATATAAACAATCGCTACTTCCACATATGCTGAACGCAGCAAAAAAACTGATACCAAAAAAATGGCAAGACAGCGAGTGCCCACAGATATGGGATTGGGTGGAGGGAGTAGAAGAAACCTATAGGATGGAAGAGTTGAAGGACAGTGGCTCAGAAATTAATAACAACTTCCGGGCTAAATGGAATAAATGGAAGCAGGGCTGTGGAGTCGGAGTCGAGGAGTCGGGGGAAATTTTGGGTACCCGGAGTCGGAGTCGGCAAACAATGCACCGACTCCGACTCCTACTAAATTTAGATTGGAATAAAAAAAAAAAAAGCAAGTTTAAATGTCCCAATTCACAAAAAGTTATAATTAATGACTTCTCTACTGTAAGAATAAAGACCAATGCATGCAGTGCCTCACGTAACCGCAAAACGAACACGTTAAGTGACCGTGAAGAAGCATGCTTTTCATGTGCTTCACTATATGGCACGCAACGCACAATTAGGAGCTGCAATACTTAGGCCTCGTACACACGAGGCAATCTATCTGTTCAAATCGGTCGGACCGACCGATTTGAACAGATCTGTCAGCTAGGATTTTGGTTTGCTCGCGTGTACACACGAGCAAACCAAAATCCCCGCCAGCAGACAGTGCGCTGACGTGTCGGTGATGTGGCGGTGACGTTGACGCCGCCACGTCACCGCACCAGGAAGTAAAACACTTCCGCGCATGCGTCGAAATCATTTGGCGCGTGTGCGAGAAGACATGTCTGCTGGTTAGCGTACTAGCAGACATGTCGGGCGGACGGGTTCCCAGCCGACAGATTGGTAAGCATGCTTTCAAATCTGTCGGCTGGCCAAATCCGTCTGCTCGCCCGTACACACGATCGAATCTGTCTGCTGGGACGGTCTGGCAGACCGTTTCCAGCAGACAGATTTGGTCGTGTATACGCGGCCTTATACTTTCCATAGTGTTGTGTTCTGCTTTTACAGGGAACGCAGCGTCCATGTGTAACCTAGCCTCTCACTGATAAGGGATTAAATAAATATGTTTTTTGCAGGACTAGAGACACTTGTATAAGTGAAGGGAATGGAGGGCCAATAGTTCAAGACTGAAGCTGTAAACCAGGGGTCTCAAACTCAAATTACCTGAGGGCCACAAGACGAGTTTTCATATCCCATGGGGGGCCGCATGCAAACTTCAAAAACAACAGTACTGGTGTCAGTGAACGCATTATTAACCCCCCAGCACTGGTGTCAGCGGACGCATTATTTCCACGAGCACTGGTGTCAGCGGATGCATTATTAACCCCGAACTCTACACTGCACACCGACCACTACCCTGCACGATGACCACTACCCTGCACGATGACCACTACCCTGCACGATGACCACTACCCTGCACGATGACCACTGCGGGGCACACTCGGGGCACATGGGGCACACTCAGGGCACATGGGGCACACTCAGGGCACATGGGGCACAGGTCAGCGTTTACCTGTGTTTTTATCCGTATGCAGGAGTAAAGCAGGAAGTGTGTCATAAGTTCACTTTTCTCTCTTGTCACGCTGCGGCTGCTCCCCGCCCACCGGCGGCCCCCCCCTCTTCTCGTCCATCCCAGGTGATATCACAAGCAGAGGGGGTGGACGAGAAGAGAGGGGGGGCGCCGGGGGGCGGGGAGCAGCCGCAGCGTGACAAGAGAGAAAAGTGAACTTATGACAGAGTATACAGACGCTTCCTGCGCTACTCTGCGTATAAATAAAATTTTCCCCCCATTTCCGCGGCACCCCCCCGGCCTGCCTGCGGGCCATTTATAACCGGTCCACGGGCCGCAAATGGCCCGCGGGCCGGTACTTTGAGACCCCTGCTGTAAACCATTGGAAAAACTGCTGTCATTTAGCTAAGGCTATAAAAACTTGTAAACTCCAATTGTTAGCTTAAACTTTATACATGACTATGGGATTCTCCTAGGAAAATCATGTTTTAGAATAAATGCCCCTTCCTGGATCCTCCCACTGCCCTATCTTCAGCAGCAGATAAGCACACAAAGGAGAAAGCAGCAGCCCAACTACCTCTCTGCTAGAAGAGCTTAGAAGAACTTGGTGGAACAGCTTCTTGGATTCAACTGTAAGTGTTTATATTTATTTTAAAACCTGCATGCCTGCTTGTCTGTATGAGGGAAGAAGTGTACATGTTTCTAGAAGAAACTGTCTATCCTAGGTTTGTAAGTGTGGTGCAGGAATGTATAAATGTTTGTTTATGTATAGTGCAGATTGCTTATATGCTCTGAGTACTAAAATGTAGGCTCTGTGTTGTGTGTGTACAGTACATGTCTGTGCATGTTTTTCTGTATAGAACAAATCATGTCTAGATTTAGTGCTGGGATATATAGCTTATGTGTTTGTAAAGCCATGTACGTACAACTTACAAGACTGTGTATGTTGACATTAAAAATGTAATTATATGCCAGTTAGTATATTTTATATTTTAGGGAAAGAGGCCTCCTAAAAAATGGCAAAAAGACTGCTAACAACAAACACGAAAAAGTCTACTGTTTATGAGCACTTTGCATTATCAAGTGATGGAAAACATTACATGTGCCAATGTATTAGAAAAGATGATGATGGTGAAAAACAATGTGATGCAAAAATTAGCAGTTTCAGTGGGCCTGATAAAAATGCACCTACAAGAGCATCAAATTTGAAAAGACACTTACAGCGTTTTCATCCCAAAGTGTTAGAAGCCGTGAATGAGAAAGATAGCAATGAAAACATTTTATCTACTTCTGTGACAAAAAACGTTCAGAAATCTACTGGAGAACAATCACAAATAAGAAAATTCTTTACATCTGAGAAAGTTACCATAAGGATGACACCAGAAAAATTCAAACACCACATTATTGAAATGGTAGTAAAGAACAGTTTACCACTATCCTTCTTTTCACAGACAGCCTTTTTAGGCCTAAATGGAGAAATGGCAAAAAAACTTGGTGTTTCTCTGGAAAGAGAAAGTATAAGGAAATGTATAATTGAGGATGCCAAATGTAAAAAGGAAGAACTACAGAAAGTTCTGAAAGAACGTTTTGTCTTCCTTAAAATGGATGCATGCACACGTCACAGAGTCAATTATTTTGCTATTAATGTTAGATTTGTGGATGAAAATAACAAAACAATAACACGGACCCTCGGATTAAAGGACACTCAGGCACATCACACCAGTGATTACCTTCAGAAGTTAGTGGAGGATGTTCTAGAAGATTTTGAAGGAAAGGAACAGATTTTATGTGTTGTGACAGATAACGCTTCTAACATGTTGAGCACAATTGAGAAGATGAACGCAGATGAAGAAGGTAACAAACAGATATTAGAGTTAGAGGAAGACAGCTCTGCAAGTATTGGAGAAAGTTTAGAAACTGAAGAGAATGCTGACATTTTTTTAGACAACTTTGTTGAAGAAGCATTGAAGCTTGCTAGTACTATTCATCATATGCGATGTGCTGTTCATACACTGCAACTTGCCATAAGAGATGGATTAAAAGATCGCCATGCAGCTACACTAATTGGCAAATTACGGCAAGTAACTGTTGCAGCCAGGGCCCCGAAAACAGATGCAATTTTGAAACGACGTGCAGGAAAAGGAGCCATTTTGGATCAAATAACTCGCTGGGGAAGCACTTATTTAATGGTGAAGCGTTTGCTTGAACTTAAAGACTTCATAGAAGAAATGGACAATGAAAATCTTGCATTAACTGAAAGCCAGTGGACACAAACAAAAGAGCTGGAGGGGGGCGTGGCCGGACCGGGTAGGAAGATGGACGCTTGAACTCAGAGCTCCAGCCACCTCAGGGCACAGAGCCACCATTAGCGGAGATCCCACACCCAGTTTGCAACCTTCATCATGGGCACAGCCTCCAGGAACACCTCGACCTCCCGCTCACGTTCTCCGAGGGAGCAGGCCGCCTCTCAGGGACAGAACATCCCGGACATGTTCCGCTCCGCCAGGGGGAATATGGCGCCCGCGCGCCAAGGTCCTGCGCAAGGCCATATACCTCTTTCATCTGTCGTTTCGTCGGACGTTATACTGACAGCATCCCAGACAGCCCCGATACCCCCGTTGGGGATACCCACGGGAAGCACGGAAGCCCCCACGCTCCCGCACCTTAACATCCTGGATTTGAAAGCGATCGCCGCTGACATAAAAATAGATATCAGATCCCTCGCTGACAGGGTCACAGTCAATGAAAGGACACTGGAAGATCACGGTCAGGTCCTGATCCGATCAACCAGGAAGATAGATGATCATACCCTTCAACTTCGAGATGTTAATAGGCACCTAGAGGACCTCGACAATAGAGGCCGACGCCGGAACCTACGCGTACGTGGTCTACCGGAATCGGTGGAGGGAGAGCAAGTGCGAGGTGAAGTAACTGCTATTTTTAACACTATACTGGGCAGACCACCACAGGCAGCCATTGCCATGGAGAGGATCCATCGCGCCCTACGCCCCAGAGGGACAGACACTGAACCTCCCAGGGACGTAGTGTGCTGCCTCATAAACTTCCAACTGAAGGAGGACATTCTGAGACAAGCCCGGAGCCAGAGGCCCTCACACAACGGGACCCCGATCCAGATTTATCAGGATCTCTCAGGCATCACCCTCCAACACCGCCGCGATCTCAGACCCCTGTTGGATGTCCTGCGGGCTAATGAGATCAGATATAAATGGAAGTTCCCATTCTGTTTGGAAGCCTCCCGCCATGGCCGCACAGCTAAACTGATGGTTCCAGAAGATCTACCCAAGTTTTGCGAGGCCCTGGGCCTGCCGGTGGTTTCAGTTCCTGACTGGTATGCCCCGTATCGCAGGTCTGTGGGTCGATTGAACAAGCCCCAGGAGGTTCCGATGGAAACCCAAGCCACCCGATACCGCGGGAGGAGATCCCCGTCTGATCAGAGGCGCTCATCCACCGAGCGGGACTCCCGAGGGAATCGTGGCTCACCGACCGCTCCTGGCCCTAGAAGAGCGAGGAGAGACTATTGAGCCGGGCCGCATCTGCACACAATGGGAGATACAGCTATACCCTTGCTGACCACCTCAAGTTATGGTTACCATTGGAACTAGGTTTAGAGGTTCCCTTCTTTTTGTTTTGCATTTATTTTATTTATTTTTTTGTCACTCTTGATCACTGTGCTCCTTGCTATTCAGTTTGGCACTCAGGTGAGGACGATCTCCTCTTGGTATACGGGCCCTGTTGGCCTACCATCTGCTCTTACGCCTCGCCCCTCCCACTAGCTTGTCGGGGGGCGCGGTCTTTACAGCGTAACCTAAGCCTCGTGACTGTGCGGCAAAGGCCTAGAACTACGTTACCCAAACTGCACAGCGTTGTCTCGGACGGCCCTCTTCATGTCACGCCAGCCCTCGCCATGTGACCAACGCTTGACGTTGCACGCTGGTTTTACGGCACCGGAGGATACCTTCTGATCCTGGAGAATGCCACCTCTCCCTCCGCCGTCACCGCGCTGCAACATGGATGGTCGGTCAATTCCCACGCGAACGGATACCGAGCCAGTTCCCCAGCTCTCACTGCAAAGCACCTGCTCCTGACAAGGGGCCCAACTGGTACACACGGGAACCATAACGGTCACTCTGATCTGCACAGGCACGAAGCGTCCTGAACAATGCTCCATCCGGGTCGCTACTCCCCTGCATACGCGCCAGTCCAAGACCGTCAGCAACTATCTTTATAACTATAGAACTCACTGTGCCCAGCATTCTGTTCAGGGTATGTGTTTTGCTAATAAGATATTGTTTTCTATTGGTCACCGGAGCTTGTTGCTGGGTCCCGATCGGCTACCTTCGGGTACCAGCAGCTGACTGACTCCTACATAGTTCATATTGTTCCATTGTTTAAGAGGTTTAAGATTATCACTAATTGTTGAACTTTTCCCGATTGTGAGTGTGGTGTTAGTCTTCACGGGCCTGAGAAACCCCCCATGGAGTCCAAACAGCAGTTATATCACTCTGATTTTAGGAGTGCTCTGAGTTGTTGGACCCCGGGGTCCGGTGGGGGAGGGGAGGCTTGCCACTCACACTCCAGTGAGCCATGGGCGGATACCCAGATATTCGGAAACACACTGCTTCCCCTGCCACTCCGAATATCTTTGTGCCCTAAAAAGTTTTACACTCCACGGGGGTGGGAATTCCCCTCTCTAAGTTCAGCCCTATGATACTTGCCCTGGGGTGGTCCCCTATAGATTTGTATTACTTAATTTTGGTGTATCACACTCGACTACAAAACCTGTGCAGGTACACTAGTCCTGAATTCCTGCTCTGTCCTCGGTCAACCCCCGCACAGTGGTGGACCGGTGCTCTGCAGCCCTTTAGGCGGGGTGGAGACCCGTTCCACCTTGTACATTACCGATTGACCTTTGCCAATCTAGGCGATTGGACTAGGCCCTCTCGCCTAATCGGTTACTCTTACTACTGCCTGAGAACGCTACCTGACCCTAGTAGCAGATAGCTTCCCCCCCACCCTTACTAGGGTGTGGTCGGTCCCCCGTCCCTCCCCGCTCCCCCCTGTCCACTCTATCCCAAGATGCAATCCTCCACCTCCACAAGATACCCCAACGGTGGGGATAAGACTTCCCCCCTACACCTCAAGCTATACTCCCTTAATGCACGTGGTTTGAACACGCCTGAAAAGCGTTCTAGACTGCTATACTCGCTCTGGAAAGATAAGCCACACATGGTGCTAATCTAGGAAACGCATTTTAGGACAGACTGTGTTCCTAAGCTGTTCGATCGCAATTTCCCGTCAGTTTTTCATGCGCCAAATGAATCGGCTAAATCCAAAGGGGTGTCTGTCCTGATCTCCAGAAATTGCCCCTTCCAAGTAACCGACGTACAAAAGGATCCTCAGGGCAGATACCTCTTTCTGAAGGGTACGCTGAACAACGCACCATACACAATAGCCAACATATACGCTCCTAATACGAAACAAGTGGCCTTTTTTAGAGAGGTACTCTTTCAACTCACAGCCTTCCAGGTAGGTGTGCTAGGGGGCGATTTTAATGTGCCCCTAACGCCATCGCTTGACACTTCTAATGGCTCCTCATGCTTAACGTACAGAGCCCTGAGAGCGATCAAGACACACCTAAACACCCTAACCTTACACGACACGTGGCGTACCCTACACCCCAACACGAAAGACTTCACGTATTACTCCCCTCTACATGTGAAATATTCCAGGATAGATCACGCAAAACGACCTCACTAACCTGGTAGAGGCTACCATAGAACCAATGCTGCTCTCGGACCATCACCCGATCACGGTAACACTGCGTCTTCCCTCCCATCGGCCCAGGTCATCAGTGTGGAGGCTTGATGACTCGCTCCTCCTTGATGAAGCGAACGTACAACATGTCGCGGGCGCCTTAACCAACTACTTTAATGAAAATACGACAGAGGAATCTTCCCCCACTCTGATCTGGGCTGCTCACAAATGTGTGGTGAGAGGGGAATTCATGTCTCTAATGGCTAAACGTTCGAAACTCAGACGCGCACGCATTACAGAGCTAACCAATAGGGTCAAAGCTCTTGAGAGAGCACATAAACTTTCACTAGCAATGCGCACACATGACGACCTGGTAGCAGCACGGAAGGCCCTTCTAGAGGAACTTCAGAAATCGCTGACCCGAAAATTTACACTGACAAACAAACTCTTCTACGAGTTCGGGAACAAATCCGGGAAGCTTCTTGCATCCGCTCTACAGAAGCGGAAATCGACATACACTATCAATGCCTTATCCTCCCCATCGGGAGAAGCAATTATGAGGTCAGAAGACATAGCGAACCAGTTTGTGCGTTTTTTCTCTGACTTATACAATATACCCAAACCAGTTCACACCACTCAGAGCATGGATAGGTCCACCCTTATTGATTCTTTTCTGGAAGACTATTGCCCTCAAATTGACACTTCTACAGACTTGACCCACTTGACCCACTTGCATTCCCCCATTACAGCAGAAGAAGCACTGCGTGCTTTGAAACAACTGAAGGTAGGCAAGAGCCCTGGCCCGGATGGTTTGCCGGCCAGTTACTATAAAGCCTTTTTCCACCTATTACTACCACACTTCACCGCTTCTTACAATGCCCTTCCTGACCTAGCTGCCTGCACAAAAGACCTGCTGGAAGCCCACATTTCCCTGATCCCTAAGCCGGGAAAGGACCCCACACTCGTTTCGAACTATAGACCGATCTCCCTACTAAATGTAGACTTGAAACTGAAGATCCTGGCCAACAGACTGCTGCCCCTACTCCCCGACCTGATCTTGACGAGCCAGGTGGGTTTTGTCCCTGGGAGAGAGGCCAGGGACAACACGACCAAGGCCCTTAACATACTCCATTGGTTGAGGTCATCCCGCAACAGGGGCTTTCTATTATCCTTGGATGCGGAGAAGGCGTTTGACAGGGTGGCGTGGGACTATATGTCGGCGGTCCTGCACAAAGTGGGGCTACCGGACAGGACCGTCCAGTTGATCCTGGCTCTGTACTCCGTCCCCACTGCCAGAATTAGAGTTAATGGCCGCCTGTCGGACGCCTTCTCCGTATCTAACGGTACTCGGCAAGGTTGCCCCTTGTCCCCCATTATCTTCATCCTCTCAATGGAACCCTTCCTGCGTCGTTTAAACGCGAATCCAACCATCAAAGGCATTGAAGTCCGGGGGAAACAATGCAAAATGGCCGCCTATGCGGATGACGTTCTTCTGTTTCTCTCGGACCCCATCACTACGCTGCCCAATCTCCTGAAAGACTTCAGACTTTTTAACCACCTCTCGAATCTCCAAATAAATTTTGAGAAATCGACGGCTCTGAACGTCACCCTTCCTGACTCGGTAGTTTCAATTTGCAAGCAAAACTTCCCATTCAAGTGGGCCACTGAAGCCATCACCTATTTAGGCATCAAAATCCCGCCTGATTTGAAGGACCTATACTCCCTTAACTTTCTGCCCGCTCTCCTGTCCATCAAAGAGGATTTGATGGACTGGAATAAAGGCAGATTATCGTGGTTTGGTAGAGCGGCGACCCTAAAAATGAACGTCCTCCCGCGTTTGCTATACCTCTTACAGGCCATCCCGATAGCTCTGCCTCAGTCATTTTTCAATCTTTTCAAGAGAAGCTGCAGAACCTTTTTATGGGCAGGGTGTCCGCCCAGACTAAGTTGGGACAAACTCATTCTCCCGAAACTGAGGGGTGGTCTGGGGCTACCAGATTTGGCACGGTATCACACAGCGTGCCATCTGGTAAGAGTGGCGGATTGGCACCACCATTCTCGAGACAAGGATTGGGTCAACATAGAAAACGCGTTCCTCAACTTCCCGATCTCTCACCTTCCCTGGATTACGCCTCGTTCAGTCCCAACTGCCTGCACAAGCCATCCTCTCATTGGCCCTACCCTTAGCAAATTTAATTTGGCGTGTCGAGCACTCAAGGTTTCCCCTTCACCAGGCCCCTTGACCCCTCTTCTCCGCAACCCAGACTTCTCACCCGACGTGCCCACTACAGACCACACCACCCGATCTGAAGCCCTGAAGACTCATGCCGCTCAATTCTTCCACAACGGCACCCTCCTCACATACCAGGAAATGGTTGCCGCATTCCCTCATCTGAAATTGAACATTTTCAAGTTCCTGCAACTAAAACATTTTTTCGATAGTGCCCGGTCCCCCGGTATGTGGTCTAGAGACCTCACACCTTTGGAACAAATCTTTGCCTCTCGGGAACCCCAAACACACCTGATTTCCACATTGTACTCATTGCTGATATCCTCAGTAGCCCCCGCCACAAACACCCGCACAGCCTGGCAGGCAGACCTGTCCCTTGACTTGTCAGACAAAGACTGGGAGATAATTTGGGAACATACACATAAGGGTTCAGTCAATGTCTCCGCACAAGAGAATAGATATAAACTCTGCACGAGATGGTACAAAACCCCGGATAAGCTTCACAAACTCTTCCCAACGGTCTCTCCATTGTGCTGGAGATGTGGTGGTGAGCCTGGCTCCCTCCTCCACATTTGGTGGGATTGCCCCGCCCTGCAACCGTTCTGGAGAGAGATACACGAACGTATTGTAGATATTACCACTGACCACATTGACTTCTCTCCAGCACAGTACCTACTACATCACTCGGTGCTTCCACAGTCGCAATACCGCAAATCCCTGACCCTTCATTTAATAAACGCAGCCTCCCAATGTGTCCCTCTCCGCTGGAGATCCTCACTCCCACCTACAATCCAGGACTGGCACGCCCGAGTGAAAAAAATTGAAGAGATGAAACAGCTCATACACCAGGCCAAAGAAACCCACGAAAAATTCAGATTTACTTGGGCTTGCTGGTCCCACTACAGGGAATCGCTTGACCCTCATCCTGCCATCCCGTCCTCATCCCAGCAGATGGCCACCCGAATTCCCGTTCAATCCACCGCACTATCCCCTAGTCACCCAAACCTTCCTCCTACCCCCCCGTGGCCCCGACCGACCACACCCGTCCCTCCTCTCACTCTGTTGCCTCTCATTCCCCCCCCCCCCACCCCTGAATTGTACCTGGCGCACTCAATCGCATGTCTGGGGTGTTAGCCTTGGGGAAACCCACATGACTTTGATGACACGCATCCTGCCTGATTTGGGTAAGGGGGACTGCGACCCATCCTCTGGCACCTCACAGTAGGTCCCTTACTCCTAGTAGATCCGCCTGTTCTGAGACTTAGATACTGCGCCCCGCCCCCTCCTCTGTCCACAGATTGTTCCCGAGTAGGGTGGACAGTCCGAGAGGGGCCTTCCTTTATATCACATCTATAGGCTTGAAACCCAATCACAACGCTAGAGCAGGAATAACAGAGAGAGAGTTAGAACTTTCCCACTTACCACCCCCATAACATAGGATAAAAATAAAATAAAAATAAACTCTTTATTGACAATGTCTGCGTTACCACTGGTTCTCAGCCATAGTTAATAGCATTGTCCTATATCTGTCGACTTGTTATTCATCTCCATATGTATTTTCTTTTATTTTTTGACAGTCCTGTTGAGTTGGAGATGCTGTTACAGAAGTTTTCTTCTGCGATGTTAGCTTTAAATTCTTGTTATGTAACCTTTGTTTTGACTTATTGTGTGTAACTGTCTTACTTATACACTCAATAAAATTGTTTTAAAAAAAAAAAAAAAGAGCTGGAGAACCTTCTTTCTCACCCCTTCACTGTCGCCAAGAGGTTGCAATGTGACGATCTAACCCCGGGTAAATTCCTTATGGAATGGAAGAGCCTGTTGTATCGCCTGAACAAAAATGGAGGGTTAATATTTGAGGGCATTGCATCTTCAATGGTGAAAGAGAGAGTCTTTTGCTGGAAAATTAAATCTTGTTAGCGGCTATTTATGTCGACCCAATGAGCCGACTTTTGTTGAACAGTGAACAGACTGCTACTGGGAAAAAGGCCCTCTATGATGTAGCAGTTCGCATGAAGGGATTACGACCTGAAATACCTCCACAGGATGAAGTTCTTTTAAGCAATAGTGGTAACTCCGGATCATCTTCTTCAAACGAAGAATTAGACTTTGATTCCTTCTTAGACAAAAGTTGCTAAAGGAAAGAGACGTCGCATAAGCGTTAGAGAACCAGTAAGTGTCCAAATAAAAAAATTCCAACAGGAGTTTTATAAAGCACTAAAAGAAGTTGAAAAGTATGATCGCTCATCAAAACTTACTGTTGAAGAAGCCATCCTTGTTTATCCAGAGATCGTTAGTGATGTGGCCAGAATAGTTACTGCAATGCCACCCACCCAAGTCAGTATCGAAAGATTATTTTCATCCCTAAAAATAATAAAGTCTGACTTAAGAGCCTCTATGAAAGAGGATCTGGCAGAGGCAATTCTCTTCCTTAGAACTCTACATTGAATTGATTTGCATTTGCTAAGCCTATAACTACATTTCAAGATTAATATAAACCATTTCTAGGTTTTACAGATTTTGTTTTTGGTTCATTATAGATAAGCTTTGTTTTTGTTCTGAAACAACTGTAGCGGTGTCAGCTTATGCTTTAGAGAGGATTATGCAGGAGTGTATGTAAAATAGACATTTGGTGCCCTCTGCTGACCAGAAGTGGGACGTCGGGCTCAAAGTTTTACTTTTTTCTGGAACAACCCAGGAAGGAGGGGAATGCCACTCCCAGGAACGCCCAGGGGAGCAAAGGATCTTGGGAACAGAAAAAAAGACCGGATGGCAGGTGTTTAACTCGCTCTCCAGCCTGGGACACAGACCTGTGAGGAACTGTTCCTGTGAGTGTGTGACTGAACTCCGGCCTACCTCGTGGAAAGCAGCCAGCGATGTCTGGGCAGCAGTAAAGAGTTTCCTGCAGTTCCCCTGAGACAAGAGCCGTGTGATCGGACGAGCGTTGGAGATCCGACGGGGGTCGCGTGCCGAGAGGATCCCAGTCACCAGGGCCGTGTGTGGTGAGAGGGCTTGCGCCCAACTGTTTCGTACTATACCACACTCACACACACACATCTGAGGGACTATCTGAGCTGTGTTGTGGAGAACACTAGACCAGTACCATCGGAGGGTTCCAGAGACATACTCAAATACTTGTCGCAGGGCCCGAGAACGTTAGCCCACTGTTGAGCGGTCTGCTGCTAAAAGATTCGCTCACCGGTTGTTTGCATCGGATACTACAGATACCCCTGTTGGATTACAAATAGGGCCCTTTCTATTTTTTGCTAGCGAAGAAAACGAAGACCTCGGACTAGTGCACTTACACTCCTGCAGCAAGGCCTTGCAGATTGGGACATATAGTTCAGTAAACTGTTCAAAGGGGTTTCTAGTGGGTAAAGTACCACAGTTAGTTTAAAGTAATCTTGCTGACTGCTGCGCAGCATACATAATCTTACCAGTTCAATCCCTGCGGCCGCAGGAAGAGGGTGTTAGGGAGCTATCACCTTGTACTATATGTATTATATTAACTGTATGTGTGATGATTAATTTGTTAACTGGTATTGATCTTTCATGAGTAAAATTGATATTTGCTTTAATTTTCTGGTGTCTTGAAGAGTTACTTGTCACTCAGAAAAAATTCTGGTGCTATTGCATCATAACTCAGTCAGGGGGATTGGTATTAGGGACTTTCCTCAGGTGTGCTGGTGTGCGGTGGATCGAGTGTTGCGGAGGAGGACCAGAAGACCCAACAAATTCAGCCGCTCCTTAGGGGGTAAGCGCTACACGTGGGGGCTCGTCCGGGATCACTTCTGATACCCCTCGCACAGAGATAACCACACCAACAGCCCAACCATGGATCTGACAGCCGCAGCAAAGTGGTGCAAAGAACAAAACGCCCAGGACGGGCTGAGTGTAGTGATGGACATTCCTGATGGCACATGGACAGAGGAACAGATCCGTAAAGCAGTAACTACCTTAGCGCCTGACCAGAAAGTGTTTGTCATAGACACCATAACAAACCAAGAAGGCTCCCACACCTATGCCCTACTGGAATGGAAGAAAGGAATCCCACATTGCTACCGGGGTGATAGCATTCAGCTAACAAGGGAAGTTAAAGTGCGGCTAATATCTTTAGCCAACCCAGTTAGTAGTTCTGAGGGACCAAGTCAGTCCCCACTGGGAACTGTAGGAGCAACTACCACATCTGAGCTAACTGCTAGTTACCCTCCAGCCTCTTTCTTCAAGGACATAGGAAAGTTAGTAGAGAGCGTTGCCAAACTCACCTCACCCTCTGCAAATTATAGCTACCGGAAGCTGCGAATCTTCTCAGGGACGCAGCCCGTACCCCAAGGAGAGGAAGAATATGAGACCTGGATGGAGCAGGCTATGCAAGCCTTAGAAGAATGGGATGTCCCGGAGATACAAAAAAAACAACGGATCACTGAGAGTCTAAAGGGCATTGCAGCAGAAGCCATTCGGAATCTGAAGTTCAGTCAGGGGTCCTGTACAGCCTATGATTATCTTCGCATGCTGCAGGAGGAGTTTGGGCGTACCGAAAGAGCCACAGACTTACTTTTTCTCTTTGAACATATGTACCAGCAGAGGAATGAAGCATTGTCCGAGTACATAAGGCGCTTGAATAAGATGCTATACCAGATTGTGCTGAAGAAGGGAATAGACGCAAAGGACATGGATCAAGTCAGGATGAAACAGATACTCAGAGGCGCTCTAAGCTCTGATCCTGTCTGGATTCAGTTGAGGACTCTGCCAGGAGGGACCTCTCTGCGATACCCCGATCTTATACGGACAGTGAGGGAAGAGGAGGCAATCCTAGCGGAGAAGAAAAAAAGTTCAGGGTTTTCATCCTCTGCTGAAGTTCGGACGTTTAGTGTGTCAAGTGGAAGTCCGGAGATAGATGAACTGAAGGCCCAAGTCACTCAGTTGACACAGATGCTAACCCTACTGGCTGCAGGGGTTAATTCACCCCTTGGAAAGGTTCCTCCAGAACCTGTGCCTGAAGCTACCACCAGGGTAGTGCCTGTCAGGAGACCGCAAAATGTCTGCTACAATTGCGGAGGAGTTGGGCATTTCCGCCAAGTGTGCCCAAGCCCGCCGAAGACAGAAGCGAGAACCCCAAAGCCGGCTTTAAACTTCAGGGGGCCCCAGTGAAGGAGTCAGCTGGGCGCCCGATCACATCGGTCAACTCCAAAAACCCCTCTGTCGTTTCCACCCCTAAAGAACGAAGGGAGGCGAAACCGAGAGAACGACCCAGGAGAAAAGGCGTGAAGGTAAGGGTCACCAAGCAGGCTGATCTTGCTCCTCCGCGTGGATTTCCTTCTGAGTTGGTGGGACCCTCCCCCATTGTCCCTGTTCAAGTGGAGGGAGTTTATACAAAAGCCCTGCTGGACACCGGAGCTCAGGTGACCCTCCTTTATCGGGACTTTTACGAGAGGCATCTCCGACACTTACCCCTACAGAAGCTGGAAGAGCTAGAGATATGGGGCTTGGGAACGCAGAATTGCCCTTATGATGGTTTCCTGTCCATAAAGCTCGCTTTTGATCCAAGCGTGGCCGGAGAAGCTGAAGCTTTTGATGCCTTAGCCGTAGTGTGCCCCCGTCCACCAGGGGCTGAAAAGAACTCCATTATCGTTGGGACGAATACCCATTTGGTCCGGAGGCTCCTGTCCCCGCTTATGCAACAACAGGCTACACCAGACACCAGGGTGCACCCAATGCTGACCCAAGTGTACCGGAACCTGCTTCAGGAGCAGAGAGCGCCTGAAGACAGAGTGGGAAGAGTCTGGCGCCTGGATAGATGGGAGAAAGTGGTACAGCCTGGCGAAGTAGTCTGTCTGAGGGCTTCGGTCAAGTTATCTTGGAAGCAGCCAGGACCCTTCATTGTCCTTGAGACAGACCCAAGACAAGGGGATAACAGACTGGAGATAGTGCCCGAATTGTTGCCGACCAAATTGTTAAAAAGGAACCGAGGGAAGGTCTCCATCCGCGTTAAGAACACCACAGCATCTCCTATAAAAGTACCAGCTAAAGCCTTGCTAGGGGAAGTGATATCAGCAACCCCAGTGCCTCCCCAAGGCATACCAGAAGCGGAAGAGGAGACCCTTTTTGAAGAGTGTTTCCCAACAGACACCCCCCTCCCCCCCTGTTGGCTGGAGAGAGCGAAGACTCAGCTATTAAGATGGAGGATGGCGTTCTCGAAGAACGAATTCGATGTGGGGCTGGCCAAAAGTGCTGAGCATAGGATCCGGCTGGAAGAGGACAAGCCCTTTCGGGAGAGGGTCAGGCGTATCCCATTGGGAGACCTGGAAGATTTACGAGAACAGCTGGCTGAGCTGAAGAGGACGGGCATCATTCGGGAGTCCCGAAGCCCCTACGCTTCCCCCATAGTGGTGGTCAGGAAAAAGAATGGGTCATTGCGGCTCTGTATTGACTACCGAACACTGAATCGGAGGACCATTCCCGATCAGTACACCACCCCCAGGATAGAGGACGCCTTGCAAAGCCTGTCTGGGGCGAAGTGGTTTAGTGTACTGGATTTGAAGAGCGGATATTATCAGATCCCCATGCACCCTGAAGACAGAGAGAAAACGGCTTTCATCACCCCAGTGGGGTTCTTTGAGTTTAACAGGATGCCACAAGGTCTGTCAGGGGCCCCAGCTACTTTTCAGCGGTTGATGGAAAAGACCGTGGGCGACATGAATCTGATCGAGGTGTTAGTGTACCTAGATGACGTGATAGTGTTCGGCCGGACACTTGAAGAGCACGAAGAAAGACTGGAGAAAGTTCTGAGTAGACTGCATGAGGAAGGCTTAAAACTGTCTATGGAAAAGTGCAGGTTTTATCAGTCATCAGTAAGCTATTTGGGGCATATAGTGTCCGAAGAAGGGGTGGCCACGGATCCACAGAAGCTGGAGGCTGTCACCTCCTGGCCCCGACCAACCAATGTGACTGAGCTCAGGTCTTTCCTAGGATTTTGTTCCTATTATAGAAGATTTGTGGAAGGGTTTGCCAGAATAGCCCGTCCACTCACTGAACTGTTAAAAAATGAGGAGGAGGCTGAGACAGACTCTGAAGGGCTTGGAAAACCCAAAGAGGGGCCCAGAAAAAAAAAGGAGCCAATTGTAGATGAATGGACCCCACGGTGTGAAGAAGCCTTTGTGCAGCTGAAGGGAAGTCTCACATCTGCCCCAGTCTTGGCCTATGCAGACCCCACAAGGCCCTATGAGTTACATGTAGACGCCAGTCGAGATGGATTAGGTGGGGTACTCTATCAGGAGCATGACGGGCATCTGCGTCCCATTGCCTACGTAAGCCGAAGTTTGACGCTTTCAGAGAGGAATTATCCTACACATAAATTGGAGTTCTTGGCTCTCAAATGGGCAGTGGTGGATAAACTGAAGGATTATTTGTATGGAGCCGACTTTGTAATCAGAACGGACAACAACCCGCTTACCTATATCCTCACCACAGCCAAACTGGATGCCACTGGACACAGGTGGTTAGCCGCCTTGTCAGGGTTCCGCTTCAGTCTCAAGTACCGCCCCGGGGCCAACAACCAGGATGCGGATGCCCTGTCCAGGAGACCTTACAGTACAGAGGCCCCAGAATCAGAATGGACCCATTTAACACCAGACGGGGTTCAAGCCCTATGCCAAGGGGTGGAATGTAGAGCCAGGGGAGTGATTGGCGCAGAGGCCATAGGAGTCATGGCTGCCGGTGTCCCCAAGCTGTACTGCCATCCTGCACAACTGAGGAGTGAAGGCCTGCCTACTTTCACAAAAAAGGATTTAAGGGTGGATCAGGCCGAAGACCCCTTAATCGGATTGACACTGAGGGCCTTGAGAGACAACCAAAGGGGACTTTTGCTAACTGATTCGCCGAAGGAGGCTCGGTTGATCCACAAAGAGTGGGAGAGGTTGAGAGTGCTAGACGGGGTGGTCTACCGAAGGGGCCCCTCGGATGGCGCAGAAGAGAAACAGCAATTGTTCCTCCCCGAGAAACATAGAGAAAGTGTGTTGAAGGCTTTACACGATGATCATGGTCATTTGGGCACAGAGAGAACTTTCAAACTGGTCCGTGACAGATTTTATTGGCCCTGTATGAGATCCGAGGTCGAAGGCTATTGCCATTCCTGCTTGAGGTGTATCCAGAGGAAAACTCTACCTTCTAAAACGGCTCCAATGAGCCATCTGCAGAGTCAAGGCCCTATGGATTTAGTGTGCATAGACTTTTTGTGTTTAGAGCCCGACACCAGTGGACAAGGAAATATCCTGGTGGTGACAGACCACTTTACTCGCTATGCTCAAGCCTTTCCAACCAAGGATCAACGTGCTCCCACAGTGGCCAAGGTACTAGTGGAGAAGTTCTTTGTCCATTATGGGCTACCCCAAAGAATTCATTCCGACCAAGGCAGAGATTTTGAGAGTCGACTCATCCGGCAGCTCTTGGATCTGTTAGGGATTCAGAAATCAAGAACTTCCCCTTACCACCCCCAGGGTGACGCACAACCAGAGAGGTTCAATCGGACTTTATTAAATATGTTGGGAACACTGTCCACCAAAGAAAAACAGCACTGGAGTCGGCATATCTCTACCATTGTGCATGCCTACAACAGTACAGAAAGTGATGTGACCGGATACTCACCATACCGGCTCATGTTCGGAAGAGAAGCCCGGCTGCCTGTGGATTTGGCCTTTGGTCTCTCTCTTGACCAAACGTCTGTTGCCTCTCATGAAGGTTACGTAGACCGACTGAGGAAGAATTTGGTTTCTGCCTTTGAAAAGGCCCGTTCAACATCCGGGGGTAGAGAACAGAGGAATAAGCGAAATTATGATCTGAGAGTTCGTGTGCAGGACCTACAGCCTGGCGATCGAGTTCTATTGAAAAATGTAGGTGCCTCAGCCAAGCACAAACTGGCCGATAGATGGAGTTCCCAAATTTATGTCATTTGTCAGCAATTGCCTGGCCTGCCAGTGTACCAAATCAGACCAGAGGGAAAAACTGGGCCATTGAAGAATTGGCATCGGAACCATCTCCTACCCTTAAATGAGGCTGTTCGGATACCAGAGAGGGATGAGTCTCCTTCACCCACTCCTTCCACCTCTCGGAAAACACCTGTCACTCGGTCACAGCAACCACCACCCACATTAGAAAGTGAGGATGATAGTGATGAGGGGGATGGGTGTCCGAGCTGGATGTGGCCATCTGACTCTATGGATGTTCATTCAGTCAATCCAATTTCTGAGCAGGACTCAAGTACCTTGAGACCGGATGCTCCGGAATTTGTGCCCCAAACTGATGAGAATGTCTCCTTATCTTCTCAAATGGAGGATTCTTTGCCGGAAGCCTCCGAACCTGAGGATGTTTCTGTTGCTCAGGAAGAGGAGGTCACTGAACTGCCTCAGCTAACACAACAGGAAGAAGAGAGCTCAGCAGACGAAGGTCCATCCAGGCTTCTAGAAGCAAGGCCAAAACGCCTGGTGCGACCTCCTCAGAGACTCACGTACAATTCAGTAGGAAACAGCACAGAAGAAGCTATTGTGACTGTACACAGATCTCCTGAAGTGCCCACTGTACTCACGGAAGTGTCAAAGGCCACGTGCCCAAAACGGGACATCAGCACACCTTGGTGGAGTGTCCCTCTGCCTGTCCCACTTGCTAGACGTTGTCACAGACTGCACATATCTATGTGCAATATAGATAGTAGAGCGGTCTAGCCAAATTTTATGTTGCATCTAAGATTGATACAGATTACCCTTTGGGGGGACCCAAAGGATTTAAGTGGGGGGAGAGTGTAGCGGTGTCAGCTTATGCTTTAGAGAGGATTATGCAGGAGTGTATGTAAAATAGACATTTGGTGCCCTCTGCTGACCAGAAGTGGGACGTCGGGCTCAAAGTTTTACTTTTTTCTGGAACAACCCAGGAAGGAGGGGAATGCCACTCCCAGGAACGCCCAGGGGAGCAAAGGATCTTGGGAACAGAAAAAAAGACCGGATGGCAGGTGTTTAACTCGCTCTCCAGCCTGGGACACAGACCTGTGAGGAACTGTTCCTGTGAGTGTGTGACTGAACTCCGGCCTACCTCGTGGAAAGCAGCCAGCGATGTCTGGGCAGCAGTAAAGAGTTTCCTGCAGTTCCCCTGAGACAAGAGCCGTGTGATCGGACGAGCGTTGGAGATCCGACGGGGGTCGCGTGCCGAGAGGATCCCAGTCACCAGGGCCGTGTGTGGTGAGAGGGCTTGCGCCCAACTGTTTCGTACTATACCACACTCACACACACACATCTGAGGGACTATCTGAGCTGTGTTGTGGAGAACACTAGACCAGTACCATCGGAGGGTTCCAGAGACATACTCAAATACTTGTCGCAGGGCCCGAGAACGTTAGCCCACTGTTGAGCGGTCTGCTGCTAAAAGATTCGCTCACCGGTTGTTTGCATCGGATACTACAGATACCCCTGTTGGATTACAAATAGGGCCCTTTCTATTTTTTGCTAGCGAAGAAAACGAAGACCTCGGACTAGTGCACTTACACTCCTGCAGCAAGGCCTTGCAGATTGGGACATATAGTTCAGTAAACTGTTCAAAGGGGTTTCTAGTGGGTAAAGTACCACAGTTAGTTTAAAGTAATCTTGCTGACTGCTGCGCAGCATACATAATCTTACCAGTTCAATCCCTGCGGCCGCAGGAAGAGGGTGTTAGGGAGCTATCACCTTGTACTATATGTATTATATTAACTGTATGTGTGATGATTAATTTGTTAACTGGTATTGATCTTTCATGAGTAAAATTGATATTTGCTTTAATTTTCTGGTGTCTTGAAGAGTTACTTGTCACTCAGAAAAAATTCTGGTGCTATTGCATCATAACTCAGTCAGGGGGATTGGTATTAGGGACTTTCCTCAGGTGTGCTGGTGTGCGGTGGATCGAGTGTTGCGGAGGAGGACCAGAAGACCCAACAAATTCAGCCGCTCCTTAGGGGGTAAGCGCTACACAACCAAATAATGTGGTTTGTATTTTTGAACTGGTAAAGATCCTGTTCCTGATGTTTATGCCTGCTGCTACTATCCAGCCACTTGATTGATTAATAAAAAAATAAAAATAAAACTTTGTTTTCATTGTGTTTGTCTTTTGCTTTAACTGTGCAATACAGTAGACTGTTGGCTTCCCAGCCAGTAGTCCTGTGGTAGGTTGCGTTTCTTTCCCTCAAGGAATGTATAAAATACATTCGCATATTAATACAGAGGAGTCGGAGTCGGAGTCGGAAGTACATAAAACTGAGGAGTCGGAGTCGGAACATTTATCTACCGACTCCACAGCCCTGAATGGAAGGCGTATAAAAACACATGGAACTACGTAGAGGGTGACTCTTTGAATACGATAGAAAAGATACAAGTAAAGGCGCTTAATGGAAAACATGACTTTCCGACCTCTTTAACACAAGTTTAGTGCTCAGATGGGAGAAATATTAAAATACCATATGAGATAGCAACGTGTCCAGGAGCCCTGGGAGCCACGGGGGGGGGGGGGGAAGGGTGCAGGGAGGGGGACTCGGGGCAAGGCCCCGACTTGTCCATTTTCCCTACTTTTCTATATCTTTTTATGGATAAATTTTAAATATGTGTATGATAGAGATACAACAAGCGGGAAAAAAAAAAAGTTAAAAAGATGAAACAAATACCGCAAGGATTCACAGATGATGCAAAAACCACTAGCAGAGACGACGGAAGCCTCAAACATGAGAGGGTCTCAAATGACAGGTATTAGCTGATGTGGGGAAAAAAAAAAAAGAATTGTAATTGCATGCCCCTGTTGAACTGGGGCAAAAAAATTGGGCCTGTTGGTGGTGGTGGTGCTGGTGCCACAACACTGCAAGTCCTCACAGTTACTCTTGTTGGGAGCAGAATTGGGCCCTGCTGTGAAATATTAGATCAAGAATTGTAATTACATGCCCCTGTTGAACAGGGGCAGAAAAATTGGGCCTTAGGCACTGGTTCCACAACGCAGCAACCCCTCACAGTTACTCTAGTTGGAGCGCACTAATGAGCCCTGCTGCAAAGTATTGCATCAAAAATTGTAATTACATGCCCCTGTTAAACAGGGGCAGAAAAATTGGGCCTTAGGCACTGGTGCCACAACACTGCAACCCCTGAGGTGGCGTACACACGACCGAGAAACTCGTCGGGCAAAACACATCGTTTTCCACGTCGAGTTCCTAGTTCGGCAGTTAAAAAACTTGTCGAGCCAAATTTTCCTATTGCCCACGAGGAAATAGAGAACATGCTCTCTTTTTGGCTCGACGAGTTTCCCGACGGGTTTCTCAGCGAAAAGTGTACACACGACCGGTTTTCTCGGCAGAATACGTCTCCCATCGAGTTTCTTGATGGATTCTGCCGAGAAAACCGGCCGTGTGTACGCCGCCTCACAGATACTCTAGTTGTAATATGAGAACACCAGCAATTGTATTCACGTAGCTTTAGGTGCACACTGTGCAGATGAGACACTACACCAAGTGAAAATACTTGCTGATCACTGCCTGTGGTATTAATTACTGTCCACATACTGCAGTGCACTGCACAGGCTCTTCCACCATTAGCGCGCTCGGCTCCACTCGGCTCATGTCCTGGCATTTAAAATGTTCCAGTCGGCGCTGTGTAGCGGGAAATGCGGCTTGTGCATTACATCATCAGCAGGCAGGGGTGGGCCGGGCGGCACAGACTCAGACAGGATCGGAACGCCTCAGGGAATTTTGGAGCTGCGCATGCGCTGTTCACGACCGCAATGATCACAGCCAATTTTACTGGCACATTCCTGCTCCTACAGGCTTTTATGAGCAGAAGAAAACATGCCTGTTTTTACGGGCTGACTGTAAATCTACGGGTGGTTGGAAACACTGCTCACACATAGTAAATAGGCAGAGTTTGCAGAGTTTGCTTTCTGAACTACAGAGGTGCTGTGAGGAGAAGTTCCCAGAAGGTTCCAGAAGGCTGCAGGACCATTCAGAAAGCACAACACATTTTGCGCATGCCCAGGAGGAAACTGGCTCTAAGCCAGAAGGCTTCACTGCCTGTTTCCCTTACCTAAGATGCTAGCGCCTGCACCCAAAGCTGATTGAAAAATCGTCTCGGGTGCCGACAACGCTGGATCCCTGGACAGATAAGTACAAAAAGGAAAAGCCCCCTGTGTGGGATTTTATAGGCAACAACACCACGGATATAGGATAAAAAAGCATTTTTTTATACATAGAAAATTAGATCACTCACACATGTGATGATCAGTTAAAACCATGATATTACAAAACAAAAGACAAAAAGAACACATTGTGAATTCATACAAAATGTATTAAACAGTGTTGCTCATCTTACTCTAAAAAAGTAATTAGTTACAGTTACAAAAAAGTAATTGCGTTAGTGACTCAGTTACTACATTGAAAAAGTAATTAGTTACTCAGCAAAGTAACTGTGACTTTTTTATACGATTAATCAAATTTAACTTTTTCAGGCATAATTAAACACCAGCAATACTGTACAATATCATTCATTACACTCCACCTCCACATGCCCAGCAATACTGTACAATATCATCACACTCCACCTCCACATGCCCAGCAATACTGTACAATATTATCACACTCCACCTCCACATGCCCAGCAATACTGTACAATATTATCACACTCCACCTCCACATGCCCAGCAATACTGTAGAATATCATCACTCCACCTTCTTATGCCCAGCAATACTGTACAATATTATCACACTCCACCTCCACATGCCCAGCAATACTGTAGAATATCATCACTCCACCTTCTTATGCCCAGCAATACTGTACAATATTATCACACTCCACCTCCACATGCCCAGGCTGGGCATGTGGAGGTGGAATGTGATAATATTGTACAGTATTGCTGGGCATGTGGAGTGATGATATTTTACAGTATTGCTGGGCATGTGGAGTGTGATGATATTGTACAGTATTGCTGGGCATTTGGAGGTGGAGTGATGATATTGTACAGTATTGCTGGGCATGTGGAGGTGGAGTGTGATGATATTGTACAGTATTGCTGGGCATGTGGAGGTGGAGTGTGATGAATGATAGTGTACAGTATTGCTGGTGGGCAGCCCAGCAATATACTGTACAATATCTGATCATCACACTCCACCTCCACATGCCCAGCAATATACTGTACAATATCAGATTCATCACACACTCCACCTCCACATGCCCAGCAATACTGTACAATATCCGATTCTTCATCACACTCACCTCCACATTCCCAGCCCAGCCCCAGCCCCAGCCCTAGACTAGGCTGCTCCCCCCCCCCCCAGTCACAGACACTTCCAACTTAGTTCCAATCCACACATGCATGATTGATGCCGGTCTCCTCAACTGCTATGCGCAGGGCAACGGTCGGTGCTGCTGAACTCAGGCTGACTTTTGCGGAGCCTCCGCGGGGGAGATGTCGGCAGCTGTCTCGTCGTCACGTGATAGGTGGGCGGGAGACACCAGGCGCGTGCATGCGCCAGCGCGCCGCCACGCGCGAACGCCGATCACAGACAGACAGACTGGGAACGCATTGCACAGACCTTTCTGCAAGGCCTCCCGAAGATGTTTCATCTTCTGCTCCCTCTGCGACGGCAAGATAAGCTCGGCAACCTTACTCTTGTAACGTGGATCAAGGAGAGTTGCCAGCCAGTAATGATCCCTCTCCTTGATACCACGAATACAAGGATTCTTACGCAGGCTTTGCAGGATCAGGGAGGCCATGCAGCGTAGGTTTTCTGAGGCATTTGGGGCACAGTCCTCTGGGTCACTGAGGACGACAGGATCCGCAGCCACCTCATCCCAACCAGGTAAAAGTCCATGGGTTCCTTGGGACTGTAAGTGATCCCTTGAAGACCGCTGCTGCTGATGCTGAGTGCTAGGCTCCACCTCCATGCTGCTGATGCAATCATCCTCCTCCTCTTCCACCTTCTCCTCCACGTCCTCTTCCTGTGTGCTAGGCGGGCAAGCAGGACCACTGTCTGGATAAAGGGGGCCTTGAGAGGTAAGGAAGTCCTCCTCTTCCTCCCTCTGTGTTGCCTCAAAGGCCCTGTCCATTATTCCATGTAGCGTGTGCTCCAACATGTGAATAAGAGGGACAGTCTCACTGATGCATGCACTGTCACTGCTCACCATCCTTGTGGCCTCCTCAAATAGTGACAGGACAGTGCATGCATCCCTGATCAAGGCCCACTGACGTGAGGAAAAAAACCTAAGCTTCCCTGACCCAGTTCTGCTGCCATATTGGCACAGGTACTCATTGATGGCCCTCTGCTGCATGTGCAGCCGCTGCAGCATGGCCAATGTAGAGTTCCATCTGGTGGGCATGTCACAGATTAGGCGGTTCTTTGGCAGGTTGTATTCCCTTTGGAGGTCTGTCAGCCGAGCAGTGGCATTATATGACCTTCTGAAATGCACACAGACCTTCCTGGCCTGCTTCAGGACATCCTGTAAGACCGGGTACCTGCCCATGAACCGCTGCACCACCAAATTCAGAACATTAGCAAAACAGGGCACATGGGTCAGTTGTCCCTGTCGCAGGGCAGAGAGGAGGTTGGTACCATTGTCGCTAACCACCATTCCTGGCTTAAGCTGGCGTGGCGTCAACCACCTCTCAGCCTGCCCCTGCAGAGCTGACAAAACCTCTGACCCACTGTGGCTCCTGTCTCCCAAACACACCAGGTCTAGCACCGCATGGCATCTCTTTGCCTGCATTCCTGCGTAGCCCCTCGTATGCCTATGGAGCACGGCTGGTTCCGAGAACACATCAGCACAGGAAGAGGCCACAATGGAAGAAGAAGAGGGGTGGAGAAGAGAGGTGTGTCACAACCAGTAGTAGTGTTTTGGAGGTGTGGTGGCGGAACAACCTCCAACACTACTGTACCTTGCCCTGCGTCCTTCCCAGCTGCAAGCGGAGTCACCCAATGCACCGTGAAAGAGAGGTAACGTCCCTGTCCATGCCTTCTGGACCATGAGTTAACGGTAATATGCACCTTACCACTGGCCGCCCTGTCCACCAATGTAAGGGGCCCAGTGGTGCAAGCTGCTGTGTAATGTAAGGGGCCCAGTGGTGCAAGCTGCTGTGTAATATAAAGGGGTCCAGTGGTGCAGGGTGCTGTATAATATAAAGGGGTCCAGTGGTGCAGGGTGCTATGTAAAGGGGCCCAGAGCTGTGGGGTGCTGTGTAATGTAAGGGGCCCAGTGGTGCAAGCTGCTGTGTAATATAAAGAAGCCCTGTGGTGCAAGGTGCTGTGTAATATAAAGTTGTCAAGTGATGCAGGGTGCTATGTAAACGTAGTGTACGTTTAATGTACGTTTAGGTGCAAACTATATGGCACAAGTGCAGTAAACACCAAGTACGCTTAGGTGCAAACTATACGGCACAAGTGCAGTAAACACCAAGTACGTTTAGGTGCAAACTATATGGCACAAGTGCAGTAAACACCAAGTATGTTTAGGTGCAAACTATACAGCACAAGTGCAGTAAACACCAAGTACCTTTAGGTGCAAACTATACAGCACAAGTGCAGTAAACTACAAGTAGGTTTATGTGCTATCTATACAGCACAAGTGCAGTAAACTCCAAGTAGGTTTAACCACTTGCTTACTGGGCACATAAACCCCCTTCGTGCCCAGGCGAAATTTCAGCTTCCGGCACTGCGTCGCTTTAACTGACATTGCTCCCAAACGTGGCTCCCAAACAAAATTGGCGTCCTTTTTTCCCCACAAATAGAGCTTTATTTTGGTGGTATTTGATCGCCCGTGCGGTTTTTATTTTTTGCGTTATAAACAAAAAAAAGAGCGACAATTTAAAAATATATATATATTTTTTACTTGTTGCTATAATAAATATCCCATTTTTTTTTAACTATTTTTTTTCTCAGTTAAGGCCTATACGTATTCTTCTACGTATTTTTGTAAAAAAAAAAAAAAAAAATCGCAATAAGCGACTGCTTTGCGCAAAAGTTATAGCGCCTACAAAATAGGGGACAGAATTATGATTTTTTTAAACTATTTTTTTTACTAGTAATGGCGGCAATCTGCGATTTTTATTGGGACTGCGACATTACGGGCGGACACATCGGACACTTTTGACACATTTTTGGCGCCATTCACATTTATACAGCGACCAGTGCTATAAATATGCACTAATTACTGTATAAATTCATTTCTTCCATATTAAGGAGAGACTACTTGCTAAAGCCAGAGACTTAAAATCACTGCCTGAGCCCTATAAAGATATCCAAATGTATGCAGACCTGTCACAACATACTTTGGCCTTGAGGAGACAATTGAAAGTTATTACCAAAACTTTGTATGACCGTAAAATACAATACAAGTGGAAACATCCTGCAACACTGATAATCACCAAAGATGGAATAACCAATATCATATCTGATCCAAAGGAAGGAATGCGTCTAATACATTCTTGGGGCATGTCGCCAGTGCTCTCTCAGGATCGAGGAAGTAAGGAGGGTTCAAAACATGTTAGCAACATCCGAGAAGGATACCTTTTTCCTTAAGAACATTAGAAATACGAATGAAAATGGAAGAAATGACTAAGAAAAGTAAAAGGAGCATGGAATAGAAGACAGAAGCGGTCGAGAAGAGCATGAGAAGGGAGACAGCCTGAGAATATGTTGATGGGGGACTGTCCTGTTCCTTTTTTTTTTGTCCTTTCCTTTATATCCTTTTTCAATATCCACGTATACCCCTGGTATCTGCTCTGCAATTTTTGTCATTTCTTGAACTTTACCCCCTTTTACTGGTCGGTTGTTTATTTATTTACCCGACTTGTACTGTGCTTATAGCATTCCCTTTATATTTTAGTGTATACGCCACAGTTGTGGGATATAGTTTTAATTTAATATCATATACGAAGAAAAAGGGTATTGTATTACATCTTCGTTGCTAGTTTACTTAGATTGCAATTTGTTTATCTGTTCTTTGTTCACCTTATTTGTTCTATTTCTTTTTTGTTTTGTTTACTTTCTTTTTGTTTACTTTTGTTCTAAGTTTTATTTTTCCTTTTAGAAGTTAGGCGGTGTCTGGTTAACCTACTATATATAAATCGCTTCTAGCTCGATTATACCTGCAACATTACCTGTACCTGTCCAACTGGGTATACTCTAGACTTGTATACATTTGACCAATTGAGTCACACTTCACGCTGATATGTCCGTCAAATTTCTCTCTGTTAATGCAAATGGCTTGAACCACCCAGCCAATAGGTCTTCTATGTGGAAGACTGCGTTAACTAATGGAACTGACGTACTTTGTGTGCAAGAAACTCATTTTACTCTTAGTAACGCTCCACAATGTCAGCATAAAAACTTTCCTCATATTTTAAGGGCCGACTTTACTTGTAAGCAAAGAGGTATTTTAATTGCGATTCGTGACTCCTTGAATTTTGAATTGTTGAACTGCTGCTCAGATACGGGTGGTAGGTATATCATTTTGGTGTGCAAGCTGAACAATGTACCATACACACTTGTAAATGTTTACGCCCCAAATATCAGACAAATGGGTTTTCATAAGAAAGTATTGAAGAAATTACGTGAAGTACAGATGGGTCATCTTTTGATATGTGGAGACTTCAATTTGGTCCCTGATGTGGACATTGATTCTTCTTCTGGTACTAAAAGGTTTGCTTCTCCCTTATCAAATTTTTTTTTGGACAACGATCTCTTCGACGTATGGAGATGTTACCATGCATCGGAGAGGGACTATACGTTCCACTCCTCGCGACATAACACATACTCCCGAATTGATCTATTCATTTCAGACAAATGGTTACTTCAAAATGTGATTGAATCACGCGTCCACACTATTACTTGGTCGGACCATGCCCCGATTAGCGTCAGAGTGAAAAATACGAACTCCCATCAGAATTCTTACTTATGGTGTATGAACAATTACCTGTTGCAGATACCTGATAATAGTCAATATATATCTCAGAAGCTCGATGAGTTTTTTTCTGACAACATGGGTTCTGTTTCCGACCCGGCGGTATTGTGGAGCACGCATAAATCTTTAGTGCGGGGCCTTTTCATACAACTGGGGTCACAAAATAAAAAGAAAAGATCCAAGAAAATTGATGACATGACTAAAAAACTAGAAGAATTGGATGCGAGGAATAAAAATAATCCCTCATCCACCCTACGTACTGAAATTTTTAAGTTAAGACATGATTTGCGTTCTATGCTTATGGAGTCTTATGATTTTCGACTTAGGAGGCTGAAAGCTAACACATATGCAACGGGAAACAAAGCAGGGAAAATGTTAGCTAACCGTATCAAAGGATATAGAACTAGAACCAGGATATCCCACCTTGTTGACCCTACTAATCAATCTAAAATAATAAATCCTCAAAAAAAAGCGGATGAATTCAGATTGTATTACAGCAAACTCTACAACCTCAATAGTGATGGCAATATCCATCAGCCTTCTACTAGTGAAATTCAATCTTTCCTCTCTCAAATAGATTTACCAAAATTATCATTGATAATTGATAATTACGCTTCCCAAACCCGGGAAAAGATCCAACATCTCCATCGAATTTCCGTCCTATTTCCCTTCTTAACATTGATATAAAGATATTTGCCAAGACAATAGCGAATAGGCTTGTCAACATACTCCCTACTTTAATACATATTGATCAGACTGGATTCACCAAGGGGCGCCAGGCTTCGGATGCTACTAGGAGACTGATAGATGTTATCCATAATGTGAACATGACGGGAACGCCTTCTCTGCTTCTATCTTTGGATGCAGAGAAGGCGTTTGACAGGGTCAATTGGAGTTATCTATCATTGACTCTTCAGAAATTTGGTTTTGAGGGTTTTATTTTAAAATCTATACTGTCCCTTTACTCGAACCCCAATGCTCGAGTTTTGGCTTCCAACCTGCTATCTCAACCCTTTTTATCTCTCAGGCGGCGTACACACGAGGGGATATGTCCGCTGAAAACGGTCCGATGGACCGTTTCAGCAGACATCTCCGCTCGTGTGTATGGGCTAGCGGACAGATTTCTCCACCCGACAGATTTCAAAGCAAGCTTTGAAATCTATCCGGTGGAATCTGTCCGCCCGACATGTCTGCTGGTTAGTACACTTACCAGCAGACATGTCGGCCCCCACCGCCGCCGCGCCGCTGCCGAATGGATTCGGCGCATGCGTGGAAGTGTTTTACTTCCTGGTGCGGTGACGTGGCGGTGACGCGGCGGCGTCAACGTCACCGCCGCGTCACCGCGCCGTCCGGCGGCGGGGAATTTGATCCGATGGTGTGTACACGCCATCGGATCAAACTCCCGATCGGACATATCCGATGGAAATGGTCCGCGGACCGTTTTCATCGGATATGTCCGATCGTCTGTACGCCGCCTAATGGAACCAGACAGGGTTGCCCCCTGTCCCCCTTGATCTTTAACTTAACGATGGAACCCTTGGCAGAACATATCAGATCTAACTCCAAGATATCAGGGGTAACTATAGGCTCGCAAGAACATAAGATCAGTCTATTTGCTGATGATGTTATATTAATGTTAACATGTCCATTCAGTTCTTTAACTGAACTACAAGAAATGTTGTCTTGGTTCAGCAAGATATCTTATTATAAGATAAACACTCTGAAGTCATCCGTCTTTGATATAGGTATAGACGCAGTTTCAAGTAATCTTCTCCAACATCACTTTCCCTACACTTGGGCAGATACTGATATTCCATACTTAGGTATTCGTTTAACAAGATCCGCCAAGTCTTTATTCGCCCACAATCATATTCCCCTGAAACCGAAATTGCAAATGGATTTATTAAAATTAAGTAAACATGAACTTTCGTGGTGGGGTAGACTCTCGGCGTTCAAGATGATGCATTTACCTCAGGTTTTATACTTATTTAGGTGTCTCCCCATACCGACTCACGTTAGTTTTTTCAAATCTGTTCAAACAATTCTATCCAGGTATGTCTGGGGAGGGAAAAAATCCAGGTGCGCCCATCATAAGATGATTAAACATAGGATGTGGGGAGGGGTTGGTTACATTGATTTCCAGGACTACTTCTATAGCTCCATTCTAACTCAGATAAAAGAATGGTTCCATTCTACCCCAATGACGAACTGGGGTTTAATAGAATCCTCGTATGGTATTCACAAAATGACTAAATTATGGCTATTTGGAGCACAGTTAGGATTTAAAATCCCTACACATCTTCCACCTACAATGAAGATTTCTATTTCAACATGGCTTAAATTCCTAAAGGTTGCAGAACCCTCTGACCCCAAGGTTAAAGTGGAAATTCCCTTTTGTGTTTTGCAACTTGTTATAAGTCAGAGTACTATGGAACAATGGAGCACACATGGTATTGAATTTCTTCACAACCTTTTCAATGGTAGCAAACTTAAATCTTTTGAAGATATTAAAACTGAATACAGTTTACCTGATAATTGCTTAATTCAATATAAGAGGATAACACGCTTCTTGAATGAATTGAACGATACCAACCTTTACGTACACACTGGTGCATGGTCCTTTTTAACGTCGCTAGTATTAGGGAAAAAAGGTATCTCCCTCTTTTACAATATACTTCAACAAAAGAGAAGGTTTACGAAATCCTCTTCCCATTTTCGATGGGAAGAGGATTTGGGACATTCATTTACAGACGACCAATGGTATGTTGCGTGTAAAATGAATCAGTCAGCCTGCAAATGTACGTCCCTATGGGAACTGTCGGTTAAGATTACATTGAGGTGGTATTATACACCTGATATTTTATCCAAGTTTGGTAACCAGCACTCCGACAGATGTTGGAGACAGTGTGGAGCTAGGGGAGACCCTATCCATATTTTTTGGAACTGTCCTAAAATCGTATATTACTGGTTAAGCATATTCGATATTTTAATGACTATGACAGGTACTAACATAAAACCTAGTCCAGAGTTGGCTTTGTTGTCCTTGAGTATGGACGATTTTCCGCTCATTCTTCGTAAACCTATTGTACACTTACTTCTTGCTGCCAGGCTATCAATCACAAGGCGATGGAGGGATTCTTCTCCTCCATCTGTGCTTGAAGCTGTCGATCTAACAAATCTACATATGACGTATGAGCGTTTATTGGCTATTTCCATGAATACTTTACACAAACACGATATCTCGTGGGCTCCTTGGAAAAAATGGCTAGATCAGAAAGTTTAATAGTTCACTTAGACACCAGTTTTCTGAAAATTATATTCCCTTTTTTATATAAATAAAGAACGGGGGAATGTACCAATTGATACATTGAGGATACTTGTTTACTGAATAACTTATGCACATAACAGCTTTCCTCTCTTGTACGAAAACGTATTACTGTATTGATACATATTTATTGATTCCTACTTGTATGAATCTTTTTGTTTATTATTTTTATCTATCTCTAATTTTAAACGAAAATATCTGTTTATATCTGAAGAATCTACCTGTATGTAATACGTATATTTGTAATGTTTTTTAAAAATGGAAAACTCCAATAAAAACATTGAAACAAAAAAAGTGCAAATTATACGGCACAAGTGCAGTAAACAGCAAGTACGGTTAGGTGCAAACTATACGGCACAAGTGTAGTAAACTACAAGTAGGTTTAAGTGCAATCTATACAGCACAAGTGCAGTAAACTCCAAGTAGGTTTAAGTGCAACTATACGGCACAAGTGCAGTAAACTCCAAATACGTTTACATGCAAACTATACGGCACAAGTGCAGTAAACACCACGTACGTTTAGGTGCAAACTATACGGCACAATTGCAGTAAACACCAAGTACGTTTAGGTGCAAACTATACAGCACAAGTGCAGTAAACTACGAGTAGGTTTAGGTGCAATCTATACAGCACAAGTGCAGTAAACTCCAAGTAGGTTTTAAGTGCAAACTAAATGACACAAGTGCTGTAAACTCCAAGTAGGTTTAAGTGCAAATAAATTAGAAAAAATACGAATATTCGCAATAGCGAATATTCACCGCGATATTCGATTTATTCGCGAATATTCGAATATGCAATATTCGTAACGAATATTCGTGAGCAACACTAGTAAACACCAAGTACGTTTAGGTGCAAACTATACGGCACAAGTGCAGTAAACACCAAGTACGTTTAGGTGCAAACTATACGGCACAAGTGCAGTAAACACCAGGGGCCGCCAGATTCAGGTAGAAGTTATGCGGCTTATCTGTAGATAAGCCACGTAACTTCTAACCTACGCCGTCGTATCTGTTTTCTGTATTCAGAAAACAAGATACGCCGGGATTGAGTTCAGATACGAGTGGCGTAATTGTATTTCGCCGTCGTATCGGAACTGCAATTTTAAAATGGCCGCTAGGGGCATTCCCGCTGATTTACGCAGAGAATATGTAAATCAGCGAGATACGCCAATTCACGTACTCGGGCCCGACGTTGTGACTTTATGACGTTTCCGTAAGAGATACGCGGCGTAAAGAAAAACATGCCCCCTAGGTGGCGTATCCTATGTTAAGTATGGCCGTCGTTCCCGCGTCAAATTGAAAAAGTTTCACGTCGTTTGCGTAACTCGTCCGTGAATGGGGATTGATGTCATTGACGTTCACGTAGAAAACACCGTCCTAATGTGGAGCATGCGCACTGGGATACATTGACGGCCGGCGCATGCGCAGTGCGTTTGCCGCGGGATCGCGCCTAGTTTAAATACTACACGCCCCCTACCCGCCCAGTTTGAATTCTGCCGGCCCATTTTCGCTACGCCGCCGCAACTTTAGGAGCAAGTGCTTTGTGAATACAGTACTTTCTCCTAACGTAAATAAGCAACGTTACACCAGAATAAAGATTCGCCAATCTACCTGAATCTGGCCCAAGTACGTTTAGGTGCAAACTATATGGCACAAGTGCAGTAAACTACAAGTAGGTTTAAGTGCAAACTATACAGCACATGGGCAATACAACACGTTAGAACACTGCAGCTACCACAATCAACTGTCTGACAGATTTGGAAGAAGTAATCTAACTAAACTATGCAGTGTATAAATATATGTACAACTCCTGGAATGTACAGTATATATATCCTCTACACACTGTGGCCCGGATTCAGAAAGCTTTTACGGCGGCGTATCTCCAGATACGCCGCCGTAATTTAAAATCTGCGCCGTCTCACCTTTATGGCGATTCAGAAAGGTAGTTACGCCTGAATTTTTCCAAGATATGACCGATGTAAGTCTTTTACGCCATCGTATCTTGGCTGCATATTCACGCTGGCAGCTAGGGGCGCCTCCGTAGATTTATGCGTCAAATATGCAAACGAGCTAGATACGCCGATTCACGAACGTACTTGCGCCCGGCACATATATATACGTTGTTTACGTAAGGCGTATGACCGGCGTAAATTTACCCCTGCTATATGAGGCTCAGCCAATGTTAAGTATTGACGTCGGAACAGCCGTCAAATTTTACTTTGTTTACGTCGTTTGCGTAAGTCGTATGCGAATAGGGCTGTGCGTAAGTTACGTTCACATCGTAGGCAGTGTTCGGCTTATCTTAGGCATTCTATCCAACGTTATTGTGAGCATACGCACTGGGTTACGTCCACGGACTGCGCATCTACATGGGGTCACGCTTCATTATCATACAACACGCCCCCTACCTGCCTACTTTGAAATACACGGGCTTACGCCGACTCATTTACGCTACGCCGCCGTAACTTAGGGCGCAAGTTGTTTCTGAATACGGTACTCGCCTCTCTAAGTTACGGCGGCTTAGCGCATATGAGATGCGCTACGCCCGATGAAAGATACGCAAAATGTATCTGAATCTGGGCCTGTAAATTTAACTAAACTGAATAGCCTGCCTGCTCTACCTATCTATCTAGAAAAAAATACACTATCTCTCTCTCTCTCTCTCTCTCTCTCTCTCTCTCTCTCTCTCGGACTGATCTTTCCACTAACAGCGCCGCAACACACTACACGCGGCCGCTTTTTATAGTGTGGGGTGTGTGCTAAAGCACTAAGCCACAATTGGCCAAAGCCACCCTGGATTTGGCTAATAATGTGTAGCGCCCCCTTGCCTTTAGCACGGGTATTGCGCTAAGGAAAAAATAATTGAGTTGGATTGGGAGAGTTACTTTGCTCCCGGTCACGATTTGTTAGGTTCATGACCCGTATCGTTCTGGAAAGATCCACGGGCTCGGACTGCATTCTGGGGATGTGAGTCCGTCCCTGGCCGGCCGGCAGTGGGAGCCAGAGGGATTTCTGGCGGATGGATTCTTCCTCAGCAGCCAATGGGAGAGGGTTTTCTCTCGTTGGGCATGCTGGAAGGGGATATATCTGAGAGTCAGGTCATGTGTCGGGGTTCTTTTTGCGTCGCCTGCGGGGGGGTCCCAGAGTCAGGGTGCGGCACCCACCTTTAGGGTGTGCACGCCCAGGGGGCCCCACCGGCATGGTTTGCCTGGCCAAGTGTCCGGGACCTACAGAGTCTCAGTCGGAGACGAGTCTGGAGGGACCCCAGTGAGTGGCTGGGTTTCCGATGCCGTTAAGAGAATCAGGCACCTGGGCCATACACAGGTGCGCGCCGATGTCGCTCGATATGGAACACTAAGAAAACATTACGGGGAGGCTCTACTTAATTCAGGCAACTGCGAATTATTCAAGTTACACCGGCCTGTGGCAGAGGCCTAAAGCAAGGTCAACGAAGGAGACCTGTTTTTCTACCTGTCTGTGTCTAAATGGCGACGCAAGCAAATCTGTACGCTTGGCAGTTAAGTTATGCTGTGCTCTAATCCAGGCCCGACATATTGAGTTTCTTTCCTTCATCAACCTGCCTCACTTTCATTGAGTTGATGTTCGGCTATGTTGGCCTGGAATAAAAAATACAGAGAAAACCCTTTATTTGCCTGTATGGACATTCCATTTGTTACTGAATACTTCTAGTGTACCCCTAGAGAGAAGAAGTGCAACTTAATCTGCCGATCCCATCATCAAACCAGCGGGTTTGGGGGTGAGCGCTACATATGGCTCTCCGTTTTTTGCGCGATGTGATTGGCCAAGCATGCAGTACATACAGCATACATACAGCATGCTTGGCCAATCATCAGCGTGCAATGCGTCAGTGTAATATGGGCCGTGGCGCGTCACTCAAATTTGACTCGTTTTGTTCGTATTTCGACAAACAATCGAACAGGCAATGTTTGAGTCGAACATATGTTCCACTCAAACACGAAGCAGGGACCAGCAAAGATTTGATCTATGGCCATGCTGGTTGTACTGAGGTCAACCCATTGTTCAACTTCAGGACAACCAGCCTTTTGGATTTTTTGCTTGCGATTACTGCTGGCAGCTATAGCCGGCAGCAGTAATCCTTGTGCTCTGCTGGAAAGCAAGGCTCCCCACCGGCAGAACACAATAGCAATGTCAAAGGGATTCTACAGAAAAGACAAACGCATCATCTATGGCTTCCCTAATGCCGCATACACACGGTCACACCAAATTCCGACCGTCAAGAACGTGGTGACGCACAACCCTTACGACGAGCTGAGAAAAATGAAGTTCAATGCTTCCGAGCATGAGTCGAATTGTTTCCGAGCATGCATGTTTTGTTTTTTTTCGGCGGAATTTCATACAGACGAATGGATTTTCTGATAGGAATTTTTCCGTTGGGAAAATTGAAAACCTGCTCTCTGTCTAAGTCCGTCAGAAATTCAGACGGAAAAAGAACAGTGGATTTTTTTTCCGACGGAATGTTGGTTCAAACTTGTGTTCCATACACATGGTCACACAAATGTGGTCGGAAAATCCGAACGTCAACAAGGCGGTCACGTTCAACACTACGATGATCCGAGAAAAATTAAGTTCAATGATTCTGAGCATGCGTAGGATTTTTGTGCATGGGAACTGCATACAGATGATTGAAATTTCCAACAAGAACTTTTCCCGTCTGAAAATTTTTGCTGTCGGAAATTCCAACAGAAAATGTCCGATGGGGCCTACACACGATCGTAATTTCTGACCAAAGCTCACATCGAACTTTTCCTGTTGGAAATTACAATCGTGTGTACGCGGCATAAGGCTATTTTCACACTGTAGCAGGTCCGTGGCAAGCTCATTTGTGTGGGTACAGCAGTCCATTCATTTGAATGGGCTGCTGTACCTGTGGGGTGTTCAGGTAAAAAATTCAATGAACCTTTTTCAAGAAGGCAGTCACACAGAACCACATGGTTTTGCACACCTGAACACACGCTATTTTTTCTGATGTGTGTAGGTTCCAATAGGTATTAATGGCATCCCTGCATGTCTGCTAAAGAGGAGCACGTTTTACCTGTGGGTCAGGGAATCCATATGTAGCACTACCCCCAGAGGAGCTGCTGGTTTGTTTTGGGTCTACGCTCTGGCTGTCAACCCCTGAATTTGGTTCAAAACACTCCCTTGGTATAATGGGAATTGTGGGCCCCAGTACCTTGTTGGAGGGCACACTACAGCAAATTATGTAAATTAATGGTTACCTTGAGTTGAATGGATCCCACAGGATGACAGAGAGACTGTACACAACTTTCAGCTTAACCAATGTAACTCTTCACTTGAAAGGATAAAGCAAAAGAAAGAGGTACAAAGGTAAAACGGTAAGTAGACAAAATCAGGCTCACTCCTGCATAGATTTCAATGAGCTTCCAGGTTTTATTACCAGGCTTAATTGAACAAGCTGGGGTTAGAAGATCATCGGTTTCTATGCAGAAGTGAGCCTGAATTTGTGCTTTCCGTCTTTAGTAAATAAACCCCATTGTGTACATAAACGTGGGGTATGCTTGTATAGGATTTACAACTATGTGGCTTGTCTAATATTTTTCATACATGCCATATCAGCTCTACATTCCTTCATTTGGAATAACAAACCAGTCATCTTAAAAGCTGATATTCTATATAAAGAGAAAAATAATTTTGATGTAGAATTTTTCATCCTCTCACAGGATATTGGTCCTTCAACACAGAGTGAAAGCAATGGGGGGAGATTTACTAATACTGCTGAACTCAGAATCTTGTGTAGCGGTGCATGGTAGTCAATCAGCTTCTAACTTCAGCTTGTTCAATTAAGTTTTGACAGTAAAACCTGGAAGCTGATTGGTTACTATGCAGAGCTGCAACAGATTTGTTATGCTCTGGTTTTAGTAAATAACCCCCAGTAAGTCTTGCTGGGGTTTCAGCTTAGTGGAACAACAGTAAGGAACTTATTTGGCTCCCACACCAATATAGATCTTTGGAAGTATTTTATTCACTAAAGAATAATTTTCTTTACCACTTTTCAGGAACCCATACACTAAATACAAAAAATATGATTTTATTTTTTTCTGTCTTGCTGAACACCACTAGGATCATCATCCTGAGGCACTGACAATTCTCAAACGGAGACAGGAACTCCAGTCCTCCTTCCCACTAGTGTTAGGGGTGTCTCTCCCTTAAGTGATAGTTGTATATCAAAAGGAACTCCCTGTAAAAAGTACATACTTTGACCCTAAAATCAAAGAAGGCTTGAAAAGCCTTTGCGAACGGAAAGACCTCATTATCCGCCCCGCGGATAAGGGGGGGGGGGGGGGAATTGTAATCATGGACAAACCTGCTTATCACGAGGAGATGTCCAGAATTTTAGGGGACAGGGAAACATATACCAAATTACCAACAAACCCCACTCACAGTTTCAAAACCTCCTTAATCACACTTATAGAGGCGGGAACTAAAAAGGGGATTTTGGATAAGAAGGAAAGTGCATATCTTGTCCCAAAGGTCCCACGCATTCCTGTAATGTATTTTTTACCAAAAATACATAAGGACAGCGTACACCCCCCAGGACGACCTATCATAAGCGGGATCAACTCGGTTACCGCTCGTCTGGGGAAGTACATCGACTTTCATCTACAGCCAATAGTCAGGGACATTCCCTCTTACCTTAAAGACACCAGACACACTATTGCACGTCTTTAAGACATCACATACACAGACGACATCCTCCTGGTAACAGCGGATGTCGCCTCGTTGTATACGAGTATTGCCCATCATTTGGGATATCAAGCTGTGGAGAATTTTTTTAAACAGAGCTGGCAAATTTCACCACTGCACAGAGGGATTTCATTTTGGATCTTTTGCGCTTTGCTACTGCGCATAACTATTTTTGGTACAGCGGAGAGTTTTATATTCAACGCAAGGGAGTGGCGATGGGGGCCAAGTTTGCCCCCAGTCTGGCCAATATCTTCATGGCCCAGTGGGAGGAGGATGTCGTCTATGCCTACAATCGACCCGAGATTGTTCTCTGGGTTCGATACATAGAAGACATCCTCCTCCTATGGAGGGGTGATCTACCTCTCTGGATGGATTCATGTCCACCGTGAATCAAAATGAGATGGGCATTAATCTGAGTTATGAAGCCAGTTTTTCCAGTATCCATTTCCTGGATCTGGAGATCTTTATTCAAAACAACAAAATAGTCACCAAGACTTATTTTAAGAGCACTGACCGGAATGGATACATTCCGGTTGACAGCTGCCACCATCCTGCTTGGCTTACTTCAGTACCTAAAAGCCACTATTATTCGGATTAGGCGCAACTGCTCAAGTATTGAGGATTTCCAATCGCAGGCACAAACTCTCAAACAGAGGTTTTTGGATAAAGGATACCTAGCCATGAGGTAGATAATGAGATCGACAGAATCTCAAAAGTTGATCGAACTATACTAACTAAAGAAAAACCAAAGACCACTCTAGATTCAAAGTTTAGAAACTCCTTTTTCACCACCTTCTCCACACAATATAAACAAATTAAAGGGATAATTAAAAGACATTGGAAGATCTTAAAAGGTGATAATGTCCTGGGCCCTTCACTTCCAGATCGAGCTGGTATTATTTATAGGGGAGCCACCTCTCTAAAAAAACAAATCGCTCCTAATGTCCCTGTTCCCCCTAATAAGCCATCCTTTTTCCCTCTATCCAAAGGATATCACCCTTGCAGGAAATGTTCTGTTTGTGTCAATAACACGTGTGGAAGAAAGAAATCCACCAGTTTTAGATCCACACAGACGGGAATTGAATACCCCATGAAACATTTCTTCACGTGTGCCACAACACACATTGTGTACTTGATCACCTGCCCTTGTGGGAAGCAGTATGTGGGGCGCACCATACGCAGTTTCTCCACAAGGGTGGGTGAGCATGTGACCAAGATTACTAAGGGCCACGACAACCACACTGTGCCCAGACACTTTTTGGAGTGTCACAACAAAAAATTGGGGGGGTACGAGTTTTCAAATCATTGATAAATTTGTACCCCACTGGAGAGGAGAACCCAAAGTCAGAGGGGTATCCAAATTAGAGGTTTACTGGATATACCAGTTGAAAAGCTATTTTCCACATGGTTTAAACGTGGAGTGGGATGTAAATGCTTTTATCAGCCAGGCATGAACACCCCATTCACACGTTGCATATTTTTTACATTTTTTAAATTTTTTCTACATTTTTGTGAGGTTCGACATTGCTAAATACACATATGTATTGCTATATAGGGACCACTGGAATATCACTAGGTCCATTTGTTGCTAACTGGATTCCATTATATGTATAGTACCAGTGCTGATCAGTATTCTATGGGTTTTCTTGTTTTTTAATATACCCACCTGTTTAGATAAATTATTTGATTCCACTTCCCCAATGATTTGGAGACAAGTTTGGGCTGTATACACCTAGGCTGTCCACAAGAGGGGGCATGCATACACATACATTTGTTTTTCAAATTAACATCCTTAATGTACTGCTATGCACTATGAATCCTGTGTGAGCGCATTCCGACTTCACGTTGTATGACACCACTGGTTGTCAGCGTGATAATAACGCTTAGACATTCCAATGGGGGAGCGCCAGAACGAGGCGTGGAACGCAGCGCCAGAACGAGGCGTGGAACGCAGCATGAGACGCGCGGGACACGCGGCGCGATTGACCCTGACATATACGTGACGTCATCACGCCGGAAAGTCGCAATTGAATAGCGCCACACACCATCCTCCTATGGGAGAGATGATATGATGATAGGAGGAGGCATAGCAGTATAGGATGTGTGGAGCGTTGTTGATACAAGCTCCACTATTGGTAAACACTGTCCCGCCCCCACACTTCCGGGGCCTGGAACGCACAATGAAGGCAACATGCCTAATTGGAACGCACGCCGCCACCTCCCAGAGGGGTAACGAGAATCTAGAACAGGTGGGTTATTATCCTTTTTCAAAACATATATATGTGCACAGGTTGATGGGTCCAGCTATCCACCTACAACTAGAAGTCTATCTAAGACGAAACCGCCGTTCGCTACGCTGGGTTCATTCCAACCTTTTTCTTTTGATATACTCTACCTATATTGTAGTTGGAGTTAAATTTTTATGTGATGTGGTTTCCCATTGGGACCAATTTATATTTATATTCTTTTTGGATTGGAGTGTGACATTTTGCTGTGGTACTGTTTATATTTTTCATACTTTTTATTTTGCTTTTTTAATAAATGTTTATACATTTTCACACTATGAGAATTTTTTCTCTTTTTTGGGTGTGACTATTCACTGATTGAATACTCCATTCTCGGTTTATGGAGTCACATCTCTATACTCTTGATCGTGAATACTATCTGCAAACACCGGAGGCCCTCTGGATCCTGACATTTCCCTGATGACATCACAGAGAGGACAAAGAGGAGTCAGCCACGGATTGATCCATGCTCTATAGACCCCCCACCGTATGGTGAGTTACGGGTCCACAGAATCTGGTAAGAGTACCTCATTATTCCTACATTACCACACTTTTGGATGTCATCTTCTGAAGTGCATGAACTTGTTTACATCTACCGTGGGAAGAAAGGTCTTGTTCATAAGACCCATAGAGTGGGCGGACTTACCTTTTCCAGTTTTAGGACTATCTCTCGGACCCAGTGTCGACGTCCTGTGGAGACCTTGTTTAGGCTCATGAACTTTTCCATATATGGTGTTTTATCACACAAATCTAGTATACTCACCACCCCCTTTCACTTGAGTGTGCACATTGGTTTGGAGGTGTTACTGTGATCACTATTACAGATTAATATTTATCGGTCCAAGTTTTGACACTTGGGGCCTTTGTTTACACTATTTGTGCAGCACATATTTCATCATCAACACTTGTAAAATGTTGTGTTTTTTTGTGTTGTTTTGTTTTTATGGTAGGGCAGATCACGGCCATACTTGTTGATTATTTGTTTTTTCACTTTTGATATACAACTATCACTTAAGGGAGAGATGCCCCTAACACTAGTGAGAAGGAGGACTGGAGTTCCTGTCTCCATTTTCCACTCCACAAGTGGAATTTTTCTTTCTGGCGCTACACTAATTTTTCAATATACTTGTACAACTTTCTTTGTTGTGTTGGCTGCCTACACATTCACCTAGGGTTTGCGCATTACTTACACACACACAATTCTGAAACGGACCCCCGATATCAATACAACCTGACAGAGTTTCTAACCCTTTATTATGTAGTAGATTTTTTTTCCTCAGTAAGAACTTGTTCACACCAACAGTGTTGGGCTGTGTTGCCCAATGCAGCCCCAACAGAAGAACTGGCCTATAGTTTAAGTTGACACCGACGGGCTGAAAAGAAATATGTTGCATTTTTTATGTTCCACCGTACTGTAACATATTGCAATGAGTTCCAACGCATACTAATAGCATACATTCCACAGCACAGTTTAAAAATGTTTGCAGACTTGCATTTGTAATAAAAAAGGTTATATTATAGTTTAGGCATAAAAAAAGAAGAAAACAATTATAAAAAATAGAACTTGACAACTTAAAAAAATATTTTATGATTTTAAAACTAGGACCAAGTGGTGACATCCAGTGGCGGCTGGTGCTCAAAATTTTTGGGGGGGCGCAAACGAAAAAAAAAATATTGCAGCCTCACTGTGCTCATCACATGCAGCCACTGTGCCATGCCACCAAATGTAGCCACTGTGCCATGCCACCAAATGCAGCCACTGTGCCATCAATTGTCACCACTGTGCCATGCCATCAAATGCAGCCACTGTGCCATCAATTGTCACCACTGTGCCATGCCATCAAATGCAGCTACTGTGCCCATCAATTGTCACCAATGTGCCATGCCATCATATGCAGTCACTGTGCCATCAATTGTCACCAATGTGCTATGCCATCATTTGCAGTCACTGTGCCATCAATTGTCACCACTTGTGTCACTAATTGTGCCATGCCATCAAACGCCACCACTGTGCCATCAATTGTCACCAATGTGCCATGCCATCAAAAGCAGCTACTGTGCCCATCAATTGTCACCACTGTGCCATGCCATCAAACGCCACCACTGTGCCATCAATTGTCACCACTGTGCCATGCCATCAAACGCAGTCACTGTGCCATCAATTGTCACCTCTCTGCCATGCCATCAAATGCAGTCACTGTGCCATCAATTGTCACCTCTCTGCCATGCCATCATATTCAGTCACTGTGCCATCAATTGTCACCACTGTGCCCGGCCTGTGCTCATTGTTGCCTCTGTGCCCCATGATGCCACTGTGCCCCATGCTTCTACTGTGCCCCATGCTGCCACTGTGCCCCATGCTGCCACTGTGCCCCATGCTGCCACTGTGCCCCATGCTGCCCCTTTCCCTGTAAAAAAATCACTTACCTGACGCTTCCATGTCCTCCCTCGATGTCTTCTGCCGCCCTGGAGAAGCTTCAGCCAATCAGGTTCCTGAAAACCAGAATCCGGGAACCTGATTGGCTGAAACGGCTGTCAGTCTAATGCAAGGACCGCAGATTGTCTGCGCTCCGAGCATAGACTTCCGAGAGCCGAAGGGCGGGACTGGAAAAGCCTATCAGAGCCACTGGCTTTGATAGGCAGTTCCCCTCAGCCAACCAGCTGTCGCTATTCGGGTAACCGGCGTCCCATGTCCGGTTATACGAATAGACCAGGCAGCTGGCAACAGTAACACACGTCCAATGCATAGCATTGAACGTGTGTTACTTGCGAGAGGGGGTGGCGCTGCAGCGCCCTCTATAGACGGCCGCCAGAACTTCGGCTAAAATGTCAAAATGACATTTTAGCCGAATAAAAGTTCTTAAAGGGCCCGTTTTTTTTTTTTTTTTAATTCTTTTTTTTTTTTGTGACTGCGGGAGGGGGGGCGGCGCCCGTGCGCCCATATGGGCGGGCCGCCACTGGTGACATCATTATATCAGATTAGTAGTAGCAGTAGTTGTAAAAAATATAATAATAGCTTTTTGCAGTCTGTAAGTCCTAGTATTGTTTTGCAAAACCTCTACGATGTCAGTGATTATATCCCTATCATGCTCTTGTTTTTTTTATAACATATGTTTTCATATCAAACAACCTTTCAAGATTAGTAGTCCACTAATTGAGATGTGCTTCACAGAAATGAAATCAAGGTCTGTAAACATTATCGGTAACAATCAGAACTCTTCTCTGTGCCTAGCAACTAGATGCCCTTTCAATAAAATGCTCCAACTTGCATCTGGTTGGATATTTCGCAGTACACGCCTGACAAGTTAAGTGGTACCGTTCTCTACACAAACAAGGGCCTGTTGACATTTTGCACTTTCATGTATTCTGCAAACAAACTCAAAGGGCACCATTTAGCTGTAGCAATCTTTGTTTCTTTAGTTGTTTTATTCATTCTAGCAAATGTGTGCCTGCTCATTAATAGGTTATTTTAGGCCAAATGGCTTTGGCCTCTTGTAAATCAGCACAGTGGTATGCGTTACTACTATATCAGATAATATTTTAGCTGGACAAAAACTTCTGGATTAAAGGGGTAGATCTAGAGCGAAGGGGAAGTATGAAAAGATGCAGCATGGTGGCTGAACATGGACAAAGGGGTGGGGGGGGGGGACCTAGAGCAATGGCTGAACAAGGTACATTAGCAAAACTAAGAGGAGTAGTTCAAAAGGAAAGAGACAGAAGACAGAGCCTAATACCGCGTACACACGACTGTTTTCCGGGTTCTAAAAACAACGTTTTTTTTTTAACCCAATCATTAAAACAGCCTTGCCTACACACGATCGTGGAAAAAATGCTCTAGCAAAGCATGGTGGCATACAACATGTACGATGGCACTATAAAGGGGAATTTCCATGCGGATGGCGCCACCCTTTGGGCTGCTTTAGCTGTTAGTAAAAGACGTTTCGCACTTTTCAGTCTGTTAAAGCGTGATAAATGTGCTTACTCTATTACGAACTGTAGTTTTACCAGAACAAGCGCTCCTGTCTCATAACTTGCTTCTGAGCATGCAAGTTTTTTCACGTCGTTAAAGCCCACACACGACCATTTTTTACAACCTTAAAAACGACAACGTTAAAAACGTCATAAAAAAAACAAGCATGTTCGGAAAAAAAATTGCCCATTTTTTTAGAGTGTTAAAAATGCTCTGAAGCCCACACACGATCGCTTTTAGAACCCGAAAAACTGTTGTGTGTACACAGCATTAGTCCTGGGAAGAGTGTGTAGCAAATTCCTAGAGAGGTTATGTACATTTAGTTTTGGCTCACTGTATCCAATGGAGCTGCATTTCCTTGATAGGCAAATTTAGTTTTGGCTCACGCTCCTGACTTTCATGAAATACTGAAGATACCTTTGGATTTGAACCCAACATGGGTATCAGGACTACCCGATCCGGGAAGAACGTCAGGAACGGTTCTTTATGACCAAGAGACCCGAACTCAGAGACCCTCTTGGCTGAGGTAATTGCGACTAAGAATGCCACTTTAGCTGAAAAGTCCTTTATGGAGGACGGGGAAGGCCCCATTGTACTAAGTCCGTTCAGAAAATCAAGAACCAAGGGAAGATCCCACTTGGGGAACCTTGGCTTCCTTTGAGGCTTCAAGCTTGATGCTTCTCTGAAAAATTGCCTGACTAGTGGGTGTACTGCCCACGAGATCCCGGAAAAGGCCGACAGGGCCGAGACTTGAACCCTCAGAGAGCTGACGGACAGGGGAAGGTCTAACCCCGTTTGAAGGAAGCTAAGGATGTCTTCTATTTCTGGATTCCTGTAGGACCTGCCTGAAGCAGAAGAGAACTCTACAAACTTGGCCCAGATTCTTCCATATACTTTGTTAGTACTTGCTCTTCTCGAGATCATCAGCGTGGAGATCACTCTAGAGGCACAACCGAGGGATTCCAGCCTCTCCCTCTCAAGAACCAGACCGTCTCATCAGAGCCGGACAAGGGTGTAGGAGTGACCCCAGAGAGAGAAGGTCCGGTCTGACGGGTAGAGGCACTGGGTCTCGATAGCTCAGCTGGACCAGGAGAGGGAACCACGGCCTGTTCGGCCAGTAGGGAGCCACCAGCGTCACTTCGACCGCCTCTGCTTGCAATCTCCAGGATTATTGGGATCGGGGGAAAGGCATACGCCCTCTTGAACCTCCACCAATCCATCAAGGCATCTGTCCCGATCGCCTGCATGCAGCGGCCCCTCGTATAGAACTTCTCCATCTTGAAGTTGTAGGGGGAAGCAAAAAGATCCACTTGTGGATTGACTCCCAGGGACAGTATCCACCTGAATGACTGTTCGTGGAGGGACCACTCGTTGTTGTCTACTTGAGTGTGTGAGAGAAAGTCCGCTTGGGAGTTCTGTACTCCAGGGATGAAGACTGCTGACAAGTTGGCCAGGTTCTTCTGGGCCCACCTCATGATGGGTTTGACTTCCTGCAGAAGTGTTGAACTCTGTGTCCCCCCTTGTCTCTTCCCATAGGACACCGCCGTGGTGTTGTCCATCCTCAACAGTACCGATTCCCCTTTCAATGGACGGGAGAAGGAGGGCACACCAGGCCGCCCGAAGCTCCAAGACGTTCAAGCCCGGATCGCATGCCATTTACCCTACGCTATGTCCACGTCGCAGAGGGCCCCCCAGCCGGAGCCACTGGCATCGATCGTCACTGTGACCCATGAGATGGGAGCGATGGAATGACAATTTCGCAGGTTCTTCTGCTGGAGCCACCAAAAGAGGCTGTTCCTCATTGATGTTGATATATGAATCCGCTGATTCTTGTTCCCCGACTTCCACTGCTTGAGGAAGCCAGACTGAAAAGGGCGTAACCTCCACAGTGCCCATTTCACCATGGGGGTTGTGGAGACCATCGTGCCGATGATTCTTAGGCACTGAGATGCACTGAGATGCTTTCAAGTGATGAGTATCCAGAGCCCGGAAGATCCTCTTCTAAATCACAGGAATCTTTTCCAATGGGAGAGAGATGGTTTTCTTCACCGTGTCGAACTGAGCCCCTAGGTATATCAAACGTTGAGTTGGTCCCAGGTGGCTTTTCTCTAAGTTCAAGAACCAACCGAACTCGAACAGGGTCGAGATTACCTGATCTCTTTGCTTTAGGAGATGAGCTCTGTTTTGGGACAGGACAAGGAGGTCATCCAGATAGTGATAAAGGTGTACTCCTTTCAACCTGATGAGGGCCACTACTGCCAATAGGATCTTGGTGAAGACTCGCGGGGAGGTCGTAAACCGAAGGGTAGGCAAATGAATTGAAGGTGCTCCTTCCCGACATGGAATCTGAGATACCTCTGAAAATCCTCTGCCACTGGCAGGTGGAAATAGGCATATTTTAGATCTATAGAGATCATTCAGTCTCATGGCTGTATAGATTGTTGAGAGAGTTTCCATTTTGAACCTCCCGTGTCTTATGAACCTGTTCAGGTAGGTCAAATCTATGACTGGGCGCCAAGCACCGCTTTTCTTCTGGACCAAGAAGAGCGGGGAGTATACCCCACGAAACTGTTCATGCTTGGGACGCATATTACTGCTCCCTGGGTTTTTAGCAGGTCCACGTAGGACAGAAGAGCCTGCTTCTGAACTGCCGTACTTGGGAGTAGGGTGGAGATGAATCTGGGGGAGGAATGTTGGAGAAGGGCAATGCGTGGCCTGATGACACTGCTCTGATGACCCAAAAATCTGTGATCGAGGCCGCCCAGACACGTCGAATGAGGAGCAGACGGGCTCCCACCCGATCCGCCTGGGCGGGCGTCATCTCAAAAAGACTTCACCTGTTTGCGTCCACTTGACGCCTGGCTTGTTGTTGGCTTGCGGAAAGACGTCTGACCCCTGCTCCAGTTCCTCCTGAAGTCTCTACCAGGTCTGTAGGATCGAGCTTCCCTTGATCGTTCCAGGCTATGTCTTCGGAACTGAGGTTTCTTTCTTCCTGTCTGACGCTTGTCCTGAGGGAGGAAGCCCGATTTTCCACCCGTAGCCTTAGCTATGGCGTCGTCCAGTTTGTTGCCAAACAAAGACGATCCCTCAAAAGGAAATTTTACACCAATTTTGCTTTGACAATGGGTCAGCAACCCAAGGGCGCAACCACAAGGCCCGTTTGGCTGTAACTGAAGACAGCATAATCCTTGCCAATAAGCGGATTAAATCAACGGATGCCTCCACCAGGAAGGCCACGGCTAGCTTCAGCTCCGCTGTTGCCGAATTCCTGGCCAGATCTTCCGAAACACTTTTAAGGAAAGAATCTACGTTCATCGTCCAGGCTTCCATGGCCTTCGATAAGGCTGCCAAGGCTAGAGCAGGTTTGCAAGCTGTACCAGCAAGACCATAAATTCTTCTAAGATCTTGATCCATCCTCCTGTCAAGACCATCCTTAAAAGAAACTGAATCGGCCAGTGGGAGCTTCACATGCTTGGCTAGGCGCATTACTGACACTAAATGGATGTTCTCCAGGTGTTTTACCTCCTCAGTTTTGAAGGGATACATTCTGGAGGGTTTGTTTGTCATAGATGACTTCCTGTCCACTTTGATCCACTCCTCGTCAAAGACGCCCTTCAGTTCGTCAATAGCGGAAAACTTGGGCGCTCCTTCCCGAGCCGTTTGAAGTACTTCCCATAAAAGGGCCTCCTTGACCGCTTTAATGAGCGGAGTCACCTGGGAGAAATCAAACTCAACGCTTTCCTCATCACTTTCCAGTTCTCCTTCCGGGGAAGCAGGTGAGGAAGTGTATGGCTGGGAAGGACCTGGATCCTCATGGACCTCGTCGGCCAAATAACCAGACCGGATGGTACTGGCCTGGCTTTGTGCGTGGGGAGACACTTTCTCCTTTAACGAGCGTTGCACCACCTGTTCAACTAGAAACATGGTACGTTGATCTTCAGTCTCTTTTTCCCCAACCGCACGGGCATAGCAGCGGTCACATAATGACTTCCCCTCAGGGACTTGAGAGTCGCAGCCCCAGCAGGCTCTACAACCAGAGCGGCTGTCATGGTGGTGGGAGCAGTGCCTGGAGGAGGAATGAGAACTTCTCCTCTGGTGGTGAGACGCAGGCGGAGAACTGCATTTAGACTTTGATTTTGAAGAAGAAGATGAATAATGGTGCGGTCTGGCAAGGTCTGGGTTGGACTGGACTGCGATCTGAGAACCTGAACCAGAAAGGCTAGAGAAGAAATTTGAGGGAAAATAAAAAGTTCTCAAGCACACCTATACTCATGACTATAGCCCAGAGCCCTCCAATCCCCCGCACATACCTTGTGCGAAAGGGCTGGCCACTTGTGGGCAGTGGTTGGTCCATAGTAACTGGACCAGAGCATTACGGCAGGGACAGCAGAGGAAAAAACAGGACCTGAGTATAAGGTATACAGAAAAATCTAACATCTTCCCCCTTAAGAGAGTAAGAATATGCACATAGTATACGAGAAAAACCACAGACCTGAATCTCTGTCCAAAAGCACTGCTCGCCTGTCATGGGATCCCATTTACTACAGGCGAGCTGCAGCTTTAAAATTGCCGCCCGTGACGTCATCGCGCAGCCGCGCGCACGCCTGCGCAATAAGAAAACCGCCGACGGCGCATTTGCGTCTGCCGCGGGTCCCGCTGTACTGCGCAGGCGCCAACCAAGCCTCGATCTGAGAAAGGCTATGGCGCCTGCGCAGTCTGAAATGGCGAGCTGGAGCGCAGAAGCATTCCAGCCGCCATCCCGGAAGTGGTAGGGGGCTCAATGGGGAACAAACGAGCATGGGAAAAGCAGACACACATAAATATATACAGAGGCGACTGCCATGTAAAACGGAGGTCAGACCTTGCCAGCCGGGGATGCAAACAAGGACACACCGCAGCAACATCCCTCCATGGACAAGTTGCTGGAGCTCACCACCCGCCCATGGCTGGGCTCCAAGCTGCACCGCTGAAGGTGTGTTTTTTTTCCCATCCGACGTTTTTGGAGTACTGTGCATCCCAGGACCATAGGAGGACAAAAAAGGAACACCAGTACTGGGAGGTGAGCTGACTTTTATGGGTATGGGGTCATATAGCATTGGAGAGGAGGCGGGATTAACACGCACGTGGGCTGCCATGGAGTCTGTCAGGAAAGCAAAGGTTACCCTACCTGTGACTGGCCTGAAGATATGTGAAAAAAGGTGGGTTTAAAAAAATACAGACTGGGGGGTGGGGTCTCCAGGAAGGAAGGGGGAGCCTGTGTCATTTTGGCATCGTCATGTGCGGCTTCACATAAACCGACATACTATATAGAAGAGATATGTTTTATTAAAGAAATCTGTAGGCTGCAAGCAAATACGTTTCCTTTACACTGTTATTTTTTTTTAAGTAATGTTACAAAAACATTAAACTTGTCCTTTCACATATTTGATTAATTTATGCAATTATTCTTATTGAAATGTAATAATAGATCACATTATAATCCATTCCCCATGGTTACAGTGATGTCATAAATCCTGGATTATTCTTTGGCATGTGCTAGTGACATAAATGTATAAAAATAGATGTCTTATATTGTTAGACTAGGGTGATATAATCACGCAGGTGACTGTAGTACATATACTTAAACAGATATTAAACTTGTATACTTCACAGCTTAATGAATTCTAAAAGAAGGCAAAGAATGTAAATCACTTCAAAGGATACAGATACCAACAATAGAAGTATGCATCTATAAAAATAGAGGTGTGGGCAAACAGAAGTTATAATCATAAGACCCCTTTCACATTGTGGCTGTCCAAACATTAGGGCCGCTCGTTTTAGCGTGCGTTAGTGATGTTTAAGTGGCGCTTTTCGGCCACTAGCCGGGCGCTTTTAATCCCACAGATGGGGTTAAAAACGCCCCTGTTGCGGCACTTCCGTGCTTTTCAGGCGCTTTGGAAGTGCTGCCCATTCCTTTCAATGTGCAGGGGCGTTTTGGGAGCGTCGTATACAGCGCTCCCAAACTGCCCCAATGATGCTGCTTGCAGGACATTTTCTACCTTTCCGTAGGCGCACCTAAACCTACTTGGTGTATACTGCACTTGTGCTGTATAGTTTGCACCTAAATGTACCTGGTGTTTACTGCACTTGTTCTGTATAGTTTGCACCTAAACCTACTTGGTGTATACTGCACTTGTGCTGTATAGTTTGCACACAAACGTACCAGGTGTTTACTGCACTTGTGCTGTATAGTTTGCACATAAACCTACTTGGTGTATACTACACTTGTGCTGTATAGTTTGCACCCAAACGTACCAGGTGTTTACTGCACTTGTGCTGTATAGTTTGCACCTAAACTTACCAGGTGTTTACTGCACTTGTGCTGTATAGTTTGCGCCTAAACCTACCAGGTGTTTACTGCACTTGTGCTGTATAGTTTGTGCTGTATAGTTTCCACCCAAACATACCTGGTGTTTACTGCACTTGTGCTGTATAAATTGCACCTAAACATACTTGGTGTATACTGCATTTGTGCTGTATAGTTTGCACCTAAACCTACTTGGTGTATACTGCACTTGTGCTGTATAGTTTGCACCTAAACGTACCTGGTGTTTACAGCACTTGTGCTGTATAGTTTGCACCCAAACCTACTTGGTGTATACTGCACTTGTGCTGTATAGTTTGCACCCAAACGTACCAGGTGTATACTGCACTTGTGCTGTATAAAAAACATATATTAAATTGCGCTAAAATCAACTAATAGTGTAATAAAGTGCAACAACAATACTGGGGATGGGGATCCTACTGATGAACAGAGTCACCAGTTCTAGTTAGTGGTACATTAGTCCCATTAACACTGAGATCATGGATCAGCTCAGCGGCACACTCCCACACACCACAGACACTGTGTCTCAGGTGATCAGACTGATAATCACTTGCAATGATACCACCAAAAGTCAAGGATCAAAAAAAGTCAGGGTGCGCGTTCCACCAGCACTCAGATGCTCACAAGGTATATGCAGGGAGAAAAGAGAGAAACAACATAGCATAATACTGCATAAGTGAACAATCAGCCACAATGCAGTGATATCGCTCACGGATCCTCAAGCTAAAACGATGTGTATGCTGCTCAGTACATCAGGTTCCTCATTCGGCACATCCGTGCGTCCCGTCACTTGGAGCTCCTCCCCCACGCGTTGCGTCACTGGTCACGTGACTTACTCATGGGTCATGAGTAAGTCACGTGACCAGTGAGCTGCTGGAGGCTTTGTGACCGATCACAGGGTGCGCCTCTCCACCGACTCCGTCGATCGACTGACCTTCATAAAAATAAATCAGGCTTGAATCAACACCAGCTATCAAGCACCTGATGCTAATGTACTGTGACTGAATAATTTTTTGGAAGTGTCAGATCCCTTGGAGGCTAATGCCGAGTGACTATCCTGTTATGCTGACTGAATATCCTTTTCCTCTTCAATGATCTTGCTGATTGCTAGTATGAACATTGTTGGTTCTGGGCATCGCCACCAGTGCCCAAGGCCCAATATTTCTGCCCCTGTTTAACAGGGGCATGTAAAAACAATTTTTGATGCAATACTTTGCATGTGGCTCTTTGCTGCACTCCAATTAGAGTATCTGTGAGGGGTTACAGTGTTGTGGCACCAGCACCAGTGCCTAAGGCCCAATTTTTCTGCAGGGGGGGGGGATTACAATTCTTGAGCTAATATTTCACAGCAGGGCGTTCAAGCGCCCACCAAGACTAACTGTGAGGGCTTATAGTGTTGTGGCAACACCAACACCTAGGGCCCACATTTCTGCAGAGTATATACGTCAGGCCCCTACTTTCAAACATCCAGCTTACAAACGACTCCTACTTGCAAACGGAAGGAGACAACAGGAAGTGAGAGGAAATCTACCCCTAGGAAGGGAAATTCTCTTCTGTAAACTGTGTCTCCTGTCCACTGATGCTTTATCACCAATCCTTGTTTCACCAAAAATATATAAAAAAAATTCAAAAAATCATTTGTCATTGGGACAGAAAATGAGGTGCAATCTTCTGAACAGATGCACACAGACAGCAAAACAAATGTTATATGGGGTGATAATAACCCTTCTCCATGTTTTCAGAAAAGCTTAAAAAAAGATTTTATGGCTGAAGCTACACTTTAAAGAAGTACCAGTTGAAAATTACAAACAAATTCTACTTAACAACAAACCTACAGTCCCTGTCTTGTTTGCACCGCCTGTATACTGCTGTGCAAAGTATATAGGGCCAAAGGGGCTTGTAATGACCTGGGGGGAGTGGTGTCGGGGAAACCCATGCTATTTTTCTTCAGTGATTTTTATCCATATTGCATTGACCAAACATTACATTAAAGGTGCAAGCAGTCTTAAATTTTTTTTTTCTTATGCCGCGTACACAGGGTCATTTTTTGTGATGAAATATTACAAAGTTTTTTAAAAAACATCATTTAAAATGATCGTGTGTGGGCAAAACGTTGTTTTATGTCTTCTGAAAAACGACAAAAAAAAAATTCGAACATGCTTCAATTTATTATGTCGTTTTTCAGAATGTCATTTTTTGTGTCATAAAAAATGATCGTGTGTATGCTAAAACGACGTTTAAAACTACGTTTTTAAACCCACGCATGCTCAGAAGCAAGTTATGACGCAAGCTTGAATGGAACAGAGTGTCGTCATATGTGTTGTATGTAACCGCGCTTTGCAAGAGCATTTTCAGAAAACGATGGTGTGTAGGCAACGTCGTTTTTTAAAATGAAGTTTGAAAAACTTCATTTTTTTTTTCATGAGAAAAAACAACGTTTTTTTACAAGACAAAAAACGACCGGGTGTACACGGCATTATAGTAGTCTCATGTTATGCAGGGACAGTTCTAAGCATGTTTCTTTTTTTTTTTCACTTTAAGCATCATTAAAATCGCTACCACAGAAAAAACGCATTTTTTTTTCCATCGATACATGTTCCCTTGTGCAAGACCCGGGTCCCCAAACCCGTTTTCTGACAATAATTTGTATATTGGGCTTTAAAATGATGACTTTTGAATTCGAACGTTCAGTTTGCGCGAACGTGAGGTCCGTTCAAAGGTTCTGGTGCGAACCGAACACGGGGTTGTTCGGCTCATCCCTACTGCTGGAAGTATATTCCCAGGAAGGAGTGCACAGATACTTTGCACAATTGAAGTTACTGTTCTATATTGTTCTACATTATTTCATTGATTAGAGAACCCTTTGGATTACAAATAAGCAAAAGTGCACCAACGTATTTACAATAGACTTCACCACTGAGGAACATTCTGGAGTTATCTGGGCCAGGCCTAATCAAGATTACCAGCAACTGTACTTAAAGGAATTGCCCACTAGGGGGAGCTTGCGAGCATAGACTATCTATAGCTATTTGCAGACAACATTAACATTTTAGTTTTGTTCTTATTGACTCTTGCAAGGGTCCTTGCAGAGTCAGCTATATATATATTAACGAGTTAACGATAAAGAGGTGACGTTCCTGTCCTACTACGCCCCTAATGTAGGCCAATTGCCCTTCTTCCGCTCCATGTTGGAGGTGATAATGCCTCATGTGGCGGGTCACGTGGTGCTTGGGGGAGATAGCAATACCTCATTGGATCGGATTCTTGATAAATCTAACCCTGGGAGAGCAGTGCTGAAACATATCCCTAGACGGAGTAGTGCTATGCCACGTCTCCTTCACAGCTATGATTTGATCAACGTCTGGAGGGACTCCCACCCTACTGCTAGGGATTTTACGTATTTTTCCCATGTCCACAAAACGTACTCGCGTATAGACCACCTGTTCACGCTTTCCCCTCTACTTCCGTATGTCTCGTCGGCTAAGATATCCCCTGTGGCGTGGTCGGATCACTCTTCGGTTCAAATTGTGTTGACAGACCTTTGGTCTAAATCAGGCCCGTCGCCGTGGTGATTAAACGAGTCTTTGTTGAATGACCCTGTCCTCGAAAAGGAGGTGGAGAGGGCTATTCAGCATTATTTTTGGGATAATTCCTCCCCGGAGGTTTCTCCGGGAACGCTTTGGGCTGCCCATAAGGCCACCATTCGGGGCACATTGATACAATTGGCCTCCATGGTGAAATGTCAACGGGAGCAAACTGTCCGGCGTCAGGAGGAGTTACGCGCGATCAAACAGCTAATCCGCATGTTGATTTCAGAAATCAGATTGACGAGGCCCCAACAGCCCTGAACTTGAGCCTGACCACGAAGGTCAGGCTCAAGAAAGCTGACTCCTAGGCCTTTTAGTCCTGCTCTCCCTAAACTGAGGTTAAGATCTGGATTAACCACCCAGAATCCCTAGTCCATACTGGAGTACGGGAGTTTTACACGTTTTATTCCAAGTTATATACACCCCGGGGGACTTTGATGTGGCTGAGGCGGAGAACTTCTTGTGGGACTTACCCCTCCCCATGTTGCTGACGAAGGTACTGGCCACGCTTATGAATTTGTTTTTGTCTAAATACATGCATCCAGATCAGGTGGGATTTGTGCCCAATAGGCAAGCATTGGATCAGACTATACGGGTTATAGATATAATATCGGCCCTGAATTCTGGCTGGGACGGGGGAGGGAAGCGGGGAGCCTTGCTATTGTCATTGGACTTATGTAAGGCTTTCGATTCCTTGTCTTGGGATTACCTTTTTTTCATACTTAAACGTTACGGATTTGGGTTAAATTTTTTGACGACGCTTCGTTCAGTATATGATGCCCCTACTGCGAATCTCTTGATTAAAGGTTATCGTTCCCTGAATATACCTATAGGTAGAGGTACCCGTCAGGGTTGCCCTTTATATCCCTTGCTGTTCATTATGGCCTTAGAACCCCTTGCTATCAAGATTAGAGCACATCCGGACATACTGGGGGTTAACTGTGGGGGCCACGAGCATAAATGTGCGATGTTTGCGGATGATATTTTAGTGCTCCTCTCTTCCCCGGTCACCTCTTTGCCTCATTTGAATTTAGTCTTAGGAAAATTTGCGACATTTACGGGACTATCTGTGAATCATTCTAAGTCTCAGGCCCTCAATATTTCCCTACCACCTCACATAGTTTGAGCCCTTCAACAGTAATTTTCCTGGCAGGAGGATGCTCTGCCCTAAATGGGCATCTCCCTGACTCCGACTATATCCATGCTTTATAAGAAGAATTACCCCCCCCTGTTCCGAAAATTATTGGATGATCTCCGAAGGTGGTCAAAAAGCCCTCCGTCATGGTTCGGTAGGCTGTATTCAGTTAAAATGACTATACTACCTAAGGTGTTGTATTTATTCAGGACCCTTCCAATTGCAATAGTGAGTGCAGATCTAAAGAGATTCCAGGCTAATCTGCTGAATTTTATATGGGAACACAAGAGACCCAGGGTGAACAGGCGGACATTGTACACTCCTAAATTGGGAGGGGGGTTGGGTGTGCCCGATCTTCTTAGGTACTACCATGCAGCTCAATCAGCTCATTTGATCCGCTTCCATTCAGCCCAGCCCAGGCCGCTCTGGATGGAATTGGAATTCTCCCTATGTCCGGATAGAGAGATCTCCTATTTACTGTGGCTCAGGGGGAAGGATAGACCCCCCATATTGTGTCCGTCTCTATCGATCTCTCTCAGCTTGTGGGATCGCCTAGCGATCTAACATAAATTTAAATCTCCGCATACGCCTCTGGCGCCACTGTTCCATAATCCCCTGTTTACCCCGGGTCTCCGTCCCCAGGACATTTCTTGGTGGACCAATAAGGGGCTGTTAAGGATAGCAGACTTTTGTGATCATAGAGGAGTTTTGTCAAAATCGGTCCTGCAAGAGAAATATAACCTCCCTAACTCTGAGCTTTTTCGTTATACTCACATTGCCCATTTTTTGGCTTCACTGAGTTGTGTTTCTGACATTACTGCTCGTACTGCCATGGAGCACCTTTGTAAGACCTTTGACAAACATGTGGGCCATATATCACAGATTTACAGTCTTCTATCCTCCAGCTCCCAAAAGTTGGATTATATGTTGAAATGGGAACAGGATACTGGTGTGTCATTAGATCTTGCTGAGTGGAGTATATTGTCACAAAGTGCCTCTAAGTCCTATGTCAACACCTCTTTGATAGAAGCAAACTATAAGGTATTGCTGAGGTGGCATATGGTCCCTGTGCGAGTAGCAACCTTTGTCCCTGGGGCATCCCCACGGTGCTTTAGAGGTTGTATTGCGGATGGTACTATGTATCACATCTGGTGGTTGTGTCCAAGGGTAAGGCGGTTTTGGATACGCACCTACAATTTCATATATTCACTGACCCATGTAAATCTCCGCAAGTCGCCTCTGAATGCATTGTTGGGACATCCAGTCGATGGAGCACCGAAATGTGTGAAAAAGCTGATGTATTTGTAGCGGCTAGGATTTCTATAGCGAAGTCCTGGAAGTCCCCTACTGTTCCTTTTTACTTTTTGAAGAACAAATTGTCTTGGATAATGGTGAATGAGAGGTTATCTGCTATCCTAGCGAACAAGGTTGAGGGGGTTTTATAGAGTTTGGGACCCTTGGATCGATTATCTCACGACCACATGAAGATTTAGACTGTCATTGGAGAGATGCCCCTTCCGATTGGAGTGCTCCCCTCTTCATTTCTTTTCCCCTTTTCTCTTCTAGTCTTTCCCTTACTTTCTCTTTTTGCGTCCCTTTTTTTTCTCATTGTTTTTAATGTACATTTTTTGTTTTTTTGTCTATGAGGGACGGTCAGTTGGACTCTCAGTTGAGAGGCCCTGTGATGGTCCTGATTTAGCCTTTGTTTTCTTTGTTTATTGACGGTTTTAAGACGTGGACCCGGGTAGATGTTTTATGTTGATTATACTGCCGTACCCTCAATGACTTGTACCTGTAACTTGATTTTAAGTGTGTGGACAGGTTATGCCTGTCTTTCTACTGTATTCCCTTTTATGAAACTCAATAAAAATATTGGAAAAGAAAATGTCTTCACGGTCACACAAATCTTGTCGGAAAAATCTTCTCGTCAAGAACAGGGTAATGTACAACATGTACGACAAGCCGAGATCAATGAAGTTCAATGGGAAGTTTGGCTCTTCTGCTTGATTATGAGAATTTGTGTCTTTTTTTGTGCATCTGAATTGCATACAGACGATCGGATTTTCCTATAGGAACTTTTTCCATCGGAAAAATAAAGAACCCGCTCTCAATGTGTGAAATGTGTGAAAAAGCTGATGTATTTGTAGCGGCTAGGATTTCTATAGCGAAGTCCTGGAAGTCCCCTACTGTTCCTTTTTACTTTTTGAAGAACAAATTGTCTTGGATAATGGTGAATGAGAGGTTATCTGCTATCCTAGCGAACAAGGTTGAGGGGGTTTTATAGAGTTTGGGACCCTTGGATCGATTATCTCACGACCACATGAAGATTTAGACTGTCATTGGAGAGATGCCCCTTCCGATTGGAGTGCTCCCCTCTTCATTTCTTTTTCCCCTTTTCTCTTCTAGTCTTTCCCTTACTTTCTCTTTTTGCGTCCCTTTTTTTTCTCATTGTTTTTAATGTACATTTTTTGTTTTTTTGTCTATGAGGGACGGTCAGTTGGACTCTCAGTTGAGAGGCCCTGTGATGGTCCTGATTTAGCCTTTGTTTTCTTTGTTTATTGACGGTTTTAAGACGTGGACCCGGGTAGATGTTTTATGTTGATTATACTGCCGTACCCTCAATGACTTGTACCTGTAACTTGATTTTAAGTGTGTGGACAGGTTATGCCTGTCTTTCTACTGTATTCCCTTTTATGAAACTCAATAAAAATATTGGAAAAGAAAATGTCTTCACGGTCACACAAATCTTGTCGGAAAAATCTTCTCGTCAAGAACAGGGTAATGTACAACATGTACGACAAGCCGAGATCAATGAAGTTCAATGGGAAGTTTGGCTCTTCTGCTTGATTATGAGAATTTGTGTCTTTTTTTGCGCATCTGAATTGCATACAGACGATCGGATTTTCCTATAGGAACTTTTTCCATCGGAAAAATAAAGAACCCGCTCTCAATCTTTTGTTGGCCAGAAGTTCCAGCAGCAAAAGTCCGATGGAGCATACACATGGTTGGAATTTCCAAACAAAATCTCACATCGGACTTTTCTTGACGGAATTTCCGATCATGTGTACGCGGCATAGGGGTATTCTGACAGCTGCAAGTTCTGTTTGTCAGAATACAATAGCCAGCAGGGGAGATCAGTCCATCTGCGCTGGGTGAAGAAATCTGTTTGATTTCTTTTACTCAGCCTATGTGTATGGCCAGCTTTATTCAACATGGAGTTAAACTTTTAACAAGCCTGTGCTTACAGTGTATTAAACATCCAAACTGTTGACCTTGAATATGCATTACAAGTACTCATCTGTACATATTATAATGTCGTAGTATGGATTTCATGATGCTGTATGAATTAAGCAATGTTACAGATTTGAAATGCTCTAAGAGGTCACATCTCCATGTTTATATCATAAGCAGTCTATTTATTTCACAGTATGAAGCAGCTGAATTGGCACTCCACTGTGTGCACAGACTACTTATTGAGATCTGGCACGGTATGAACGCAAAAGCTTCATAGTTTGAGAGTCTTGAATAGCTTGGCTCCTATTGGCTAAAAACTAGCCAGTAAAACAACGGTGCTTGTACAACGCCTATGTTATTACTTTCCTCTATATACAGGAAAGGTGGGTGTGTGCTTGGCATGTGTTGGTTTTTCATGTGTCATAAACCTTGCTTCTAAACACATGAGCACAACCTGAAACTGCTGTCACATTACCAACCAAATTGGATCCTCTTGCAACATTAAGCACATGCAGATGGAAAACAGAAATGACGACGGTAGGGAGAAATCTAATATGCATCTAATGCATTAACTATTAAAGGCTAAGTTCACCTTTATATATATTTTTTTGCAGTCAAATTTATATTTTTAATATTTATATAATTTATTTTGTAAATATTTTTTTCCCTTAGAAGTCTGTAAAGCATAGGTGCTCAACCGGTGGCACGCGGGCCACATATGGCCCTCCAAGCCCTCTGATGTGGCTCTTGATCTCAAACTGAATGCAGGTGTTTTGGTGTGCTTTTAGAAAGTGCACCACACCCACAGGATATATTAGAAGTATATGGCAAGAGCAGGACAGTCCCAGATTCACTGCGCTACACCTGCAGTATGGGTAAACTGCAGACCATCAGTGTTAAAGTAGACTTATAGGGAGCTAAGGACAGTAAGATCTCGTTTACATTTTAGGTTTGGAGGGCGGTAAAACCCCATGGGTAAGGGAGGGATTTTTCCTACTGACCACCAATGCAAGGGGGGCATACTTTTCACTGATCACCAATGTAAAGGGGGGAGGGGGCATTATTTCTTCTGGCTACCAATGTAAGGGGGACAGGTTTCCCACTGACCACCAATGTTAGGAGGGCATTCTTCCTACTAACCATTATTGTAAGGGAGACATTCTTCCCACTGATCACCAATATAAGAAGGACATTCCCAAACTGATTTAGGTCACTCATTTTGTATTGCAATATTTTTATTAAACACTTTTCTTTATACAATGCAAATATTTAAACAGTACATCATGCACATAAAAAGTAATTTATGTTTACGATGGCAGAAAGATCCAATTTATTCCTATAGAGCAGCTATTTTACACCTGGGTTGTGTGGAATACTGGTGTTCCGACAGAGATTGCTAGGTGATTCCTTGAGCTAATGCTGACTGACCATTCATTTCATGGTGCCTGCATGGTTCATGGTTCAAAACCACCTGACAGAGTCAACTGAGTGAACCAAATGATCTTTCATTGTAGGGGTTGCATTCCTATGGTCCACCAATGTAAGGGGGATATTCGTTCTGTGATAGATGTGAATCAAAATGAAAATGTTATCTTATGTTATGATTAGAATCACTAAAATGAAGTGTATATGTTCCTTGATAAGATTTGTCAGATATCAGATATTGTTTTAAAGTTATGAACCCAGCATTGAAAATATGAAGAAGCAGATATTACATTGTAAAAGTTACCATTTGAAATGGAGAAACAAAATGACATGTTATTAAGAGCAGATGCTCCCATCCCCCTTTGCTTTACTTTCAAGTTTCAGTTTCAAGAGGAAGTCAACCCCCCTTCACTCTGAGGCTTGTGTGGACATACAGAAAGAACTTTTCGAGAGGAAGCCACCCTTCCCCCTCATCCTGTCTTCATCACACAAAAGGAATTTGTGTCTCGTGACTTTGAAAGGAAATTCTCGCCTTCGGATGGTTGAAGGAAATTTTGTCTTGTTTCAAGAGAACTGTTTGAGGAGCTGAAAATTTACTTTTTTATGCCTGGATGAACTGGCCAATGAGGTTTCCCATGCCATACAAGGGGGAGGGTGAGATGGGTGTGAATTGTATGATGTGAACCAATGAGAATTCATTTTTGTGATGTTTTATGTTTAATAGAACTGGAGAGCTGTCTGAGCTCCAGTCTCTTTGGCTAGCCACGTTGAAAAGGTGAGATGTAAATTCTGTGTCTAGATTGTACATGTTTCATCATATAATTTAATTTGGAATCGACCGGTAGAAATGGGATTCACCCTAGGAAATTGTGTCAGGAAATCAATAAATCAAAGAGTCCACCATTGTAGGGGAGACATTCTTCCTTCTGATTACTAATGTAATGTTTTCCACTCACAACCAATGTTAGTGCCCATTCCTTCTACTAACCATTAATGTTAGGGAGGCATTCTTATAACCATTATTGTAAAGGGGACATTTTCCCACTGACCACCAATATAAAGAAAGAGGGGCATTTTTCCTACTGACCACCATTGTAAAGGAGGAGGGGCATTCTTCCCACTGACCACCAATGTAAGTGAGGAGGGGCATTCTTCCTACTGACCTCCAAAATAAGGGGGACATGCTTCCTACAGACCACCATGTTAGAGGACATTCTTTCTACTAATCACTATCGCAAGGGTGCCATTCTTCCCACTGGACCATCAGTTTAGGGGGTCATTCTGTCTACTGACCACCACTGCAAGGCAGGCATACTTCTCACTGATCAACAATGTAGAGGGGGTATTCTTCATTCTGGCTATCAATTTGGGGGGACGGGTTTCCTACTGACCTCCAATGTTAGGGGGGCATTCTTTCTACTAACCATTATTGTAAAGGAAACATTCTTCCCACTGAACACCAGTATAAGAGGAGCATTCTTCCTACTGACCACCAATGTAAGGGAGGCATTTTTTCCTATTGACCACCAATGCAAAGGGGCATTCTTCCCACTGACCATTGGTGCAGGGGGGCATTCCTCCTACTAACCACCAGTGCAAAGGAGGCATTCTTCCTACTGACCACCAATGTGGTATTTTCCTACTCATCACCATTGTAAAGAACATTGTTCCCATTGGCCCCTGAGGAATTGGTTTTAGAAAGGGTTCAATAAGGCCTAAAAATGATTTTAGAGGTTACTCTGCTGTAAAATTTGTATGAAAGATTGCCATAAAGAACTCATCAATTATGCATGGTTGAAAGGACTCTCTTTGGGAATAAGCTGGATTTTCCATGCATACAAGGAAGAAGCTGCTGCCTTACCAGGACACTTTGATGTGCTGGCTAATGGGCTAGGTTGACTCCTCTTAAATGGGAACGGCCATAGATGAATCGAAATGTGGCTGGTCCCTACTGCATCTGCTAAATTTTGATCCATCTATGGCCAACTTATAGTGGAAGTAAACCCTCCTCTCCTATTCAGCTAAGGAGCTGCCATCTTGGCCTCTGTTTGATCCACAACTGCCATGATGTTGCACACATGATCAGTTATGACTCCAGCCATTGGATGGTATGACAGTTTGATTTAAAGCACAACCAGTGTGACAATTAGCATTCCCGGCATGCCGGGAATGTAAATGTTTTTTTTTTAGTAATTAGGTTTAGTTTCGCTTTAAAGCAGAAATAAACCCATAGATTTAACAGTTTTAAAAACTGTTACATTTCTGACAAATGCCAGGAATGTAACTGTCACATTGGATGTGCTCTCTACCAAACTGTCAAATCATTCAATGGCTGGTGCCATAACTGATCACATGTGCAGCATTGTGGCAGTTGAAGATTAAACAGAGGCCAAGATGGCAACTCTCTTGGCTTAGAACGATAGGAGGATATACTTCCACTTTAAGACTTGGGGGAGGGGCCAAGGAAACAAATCGTAACTCAATTTAACCACTTGACTACTGGGCACTTAAACCCACTTAATAACCAGACCAATTTTCAGCTTTCGGTGCTCTCACATTTTGAATGACAATAACTCAGTCATACAACACTATAACCAAATGAAATTTTTGTCCTTTTTTTCCCACAAATAGAGCTTTCTTTTGGTGGTATTTTATCACCTCTGCGGTTTTTATTTTTTTCACTATAAATGAAAAAAGAACGAACATTTTGTAAAAAAATGAATTTTTCTTCATTTCTATTATAACATTTTGCAAAAAAGTAATTTTTCTTCATAAACTTGGCCTAAAATGTATACTGCTACATATCTTTGGTAACAAAACAAAAAAAATTTAGATATTATTTAGTCTGGGTGAAAGTTATAGGGTCTAAAAGCTATGGTACCAATTACTGAAAATTGATCAATTTGATCACATCTGATGTACTGACATCCTCTCTCATTTCTTGAGACCCTAACATGCCAGAAAAGTACAAATACCCCCCAAATGACCCCTTTTTGGAAAGAAGACATTCCAAGGTATTTAGAAAGAGGCATTGTGAGTTTTTTGAAGTTGTAATTTTTCCCACAATTCTTTGCAAAATCAAGATTTTTTTTCATTTTTATTTTCTTTCCACAAAATTTTCATATTAGCGGGTTATTTCTCACACACAGCATATGCATACCACAAATTACACCCCAAAACACATTCTGCTATTCCTCCCGAGTATGGCGATACCCCATGTGTGGGACTTTTTGACACAGCGTGGCCACATGGAATGGCGCCAAACTTTGCGACTTAAAAATCCCCATAGGTGACGCTTTAAATATTTTTACTGGTTACATCATTTTAGTTGGAGAAGAGGTCTAGGGCCAAAATTATTGCTCTCGCTCTAACGTTCGCAGCGATACCTCACATGTGTGGTTTGAACACCGTTTTCATATGTGGGCGGGACTTGCGTATGCGTTCGCTTCTGCATGCAAGCTCACGGGGACAGGGGCGCTGTATGCCCAGAGTATTGCGGAGTATGCCCAGAGTATTGCGGAGTATGCCCAGAGTATTGCGGAGTATGCCCAGAGTATTGCGGAGTATGCCCAGAGTATTGCAGAGTATGCCCAGAGTATTGCGGAGTATGCCCAGAGTATTGCGGAGTATGCCCAGAGTATTGCAGAGTATGCCCAGAGTATTGCGGAGTATGCCCAGAGTATGCCCAGAGTATTGCGGAGTATTGCCCCCCATAGTATGCCCAGAGTATGCCCAGAGTATGCCCAGAGTATTGCGGAGTATGCCCAGAGTATTGCGGAGTATGCCCAGAGTATGCCCAGAGTATTGCGGAGTATTGCCCCCCAGAGTATGCCCAGAGTATGCCCAGAGTATTGCAGAGTGTTGCCCCCCCCAGAGTATTGCCCCCCCCAGAGTATTGCCCCCCCAGAGTATTGCCCAGCATTGCAGAGTATGTGCAGCAGGGATGGCTGAGCAGGGAGGGATGGATGGATGGATCTGTGACTACATTTGTCACAGATCCAGCCCGCAGCACTGGCGCTGCCATCCGCTCCCTCCCCTCTCCTCTCACACTGTACCGATCGGTACAGAGAGAGGAGGGAGGAACCGGCGTCATCAAATGACGCCGGTCTGTTTACATCTGATCGCGCCGTCATTGGACGGCGCGATCACGTGGTAAACCGCCGCTATCAGCGGCGATTTACCGTGATCCGTGACCCGCCGGGTCCTCTGGACCCGGCGGTCACGGACATTCCCGTGTGCGCGCCCCAGGGGGGGGCGCGCGGTGGGAGCGTGACTCTGGAATCACGTTATATAACGTGATCCCAGAGTTAAGCAACCACCTTGCCGCCGTTATTTTTCGGCAGGTGGTTGCTAAGTGGTTAAGTGATGTGCCCATATTTATGTCATCTTTTACATCTATAGCATTTATACACAATACAAAATTACATTTACTTTCCGAGTTCTAAGCAAAGCAACAACATTTAAACAATATAAATCCCCCTAACACCAACAGATGCTGCTTAATTTCAAGCAAGGAAAACCTGCTTGGAAAAAGCAATTGTGTAACGGGGCTTAAAGCTAAATCTTATCCTAAATTATATATACTGTGTATATACACTATATTATCAAAAGTATTAGGACACTGCCTTTACACGCACATAAACTTTAATGGCATTCCAGTCTCAGTCCGTAGGGTTCAAGTTTGAATTGGCTCACCCTTTGTAGCTATAACAGCTTCTGCTCTTCTGGGCTGTCCACAAGGTTTAGGAGTGTATATGGGAATGTTTGACCAAAAGCCAAAGACCACATGTGGAGAGCTTCAGAAAGACCTGGAATTAACAATTGTTTCAAAGAAAATGCCAACATGTACTGTGACATATTGAAGCAGAGCATGATCCCCTCCCTTTGGAGACTGGGCCGCAGGGCGGTATTTCAACATGATAATGACCCCAAAAACACCTCCAAGACCACCACTGCCTTTTTAAAGAATCTGAGGGTAAATGTGATGGACTGGCCAAGCATGTCTCCAGACCTAAACCCTATTGAGCATCTGTGGGGCATCCTCAAACAGAAGGTGGAGGAGCGCAAGGTCTTTTACATCCACCAGCTCTGTGATGTCGTCATGGAGGAGTGGAAGAGGACTCCAGTGGTAACCTGTGCAGCTCTGGTGAACTGGATTCCCACAAGGGTTAAGGCAGTGCTGGAAAATAATGGTGGCCACACCAAATATTGACACTTTGGGCCCAATTTGGACATTTTCACTTTGGGGTGTACTCACTTTCGTTGACAGTGGTTATGACATGACATTAATGGCTGTGTGTTGAGTTATTTTGAGGGGACAGCAAATTGACACTGTTATACAAGCTGTACACTCACCACTTTACATTGTAGCAAAGTGTAATTTCTTCAGTGTTGTCACATGAAACGATATAATAAAATATTAAAAAAATGTGTACTCACTTTACTGTGTATGTGTAATATATATATATAATGTGTGTGTGTGTATATATATATATATATATATATATATATATATATATATATATATATATATATATATATATATAATGTGTGTGTTACAGGTACTTGTATAGTGCTGCCAATTTACACTGCGTTTTACATATATATGTATTGACATTCACATTTTTTTAATCCATTTAGCTGTCATGCGTTGTTGTGAATTTGTCCCTCTCCATGGCAACCTCTTCAATCAGATGATTAAGCTCACACATCTCCACTGACACTGCCAGGACTTGTCACAGTCATGTGTTCTCATCCACAACACTACTGATTGTTGATAATTCCAAATAACCCAATGCACGACATAGGTCTCAGCATGGGGGGGAGGGGCGGACCTGCCGCTCCTACACACCTATTGGTTAGTGTAAACTCAGTCATCCAATAGGCACTGAGAAGTGGTTTAGTCACGGAACCCACCCCCGCCCGTCTCCTGTATTGCTCTTTGGTAAATAGCCAAGTCGTGGAGGCGGCGGCTCTAACATTTAGTGGCTATTGGCTGGCTTCCTCTCAGGGGCGGGGAGTGTGGTAGCTGGTTGGTCGGCATTCTGTGGAGGATTCAGTTTGGATGTAGCAGTCAGTTAGAGGAGGATTACGTTTATCTGTGCCTGCAGAGGTATTCTGGTTGGTGCCATAGAAGGTGAGAGAACCCCGAGCTTTCCTGAGGCGGAACATTCCATGTAAGGTTCCCCCGCTGTGTGTTCAGTATGTGTTTCTTGTATTAGTGGGTGTTGTCCTGAGTGTGGTGGAATGTCCGGCCTGTAGGGAGACAAGTTCCCTGCCCAGTGATAAGAGTGAGGTGTGATAGCGCTGTGTGCGGGGTGGGTGTTGGTTTTCGGGCTGTGACGTCACGCGGCTGGAACCTAGAACGTTCCAAGGTGATAACTGACACACACACACACCCCCGGACATCCCTGTGTGTAGTGCTCCGAGCCATCAGTCATCGCAGTCTAGTGACACGATGATCTCTATACAACAGCTTTATCTTGGTGCTGAGTGTATCCGTTTACAGTCATCAGAGCCTGGCCGCCATTGAATCTCAATCATTGAAACTATTGCCTCCATTCATTGGAGGGAATTTAGCAAAACCTGGAGTAGCTGTGCATAGCAACCAATCCGCTTCTGTCTTTCATTTACAAAGGTTAACCAAACAAGGTAGGAGCTGATTGGTTTCTGTGCACAGCTGCTCCAGTTTAGATTGTATGTATAGAGGACGTATGAGTGACCCAGTGTGATCAGACCTGGCAGGCTTTCATCTATAGATGTTCACATGAATGGTTCAGGAGTCTCATTGGATTCCTGTGTTATGTTGGATTACATAGGCAGTCCCTAGTTATTGTCACAAGGGACATATCCCATCCACTACCATCGCTGCACTCCAATCTTCAGTGCAGATTCAAACCATGGGACCTTAAAGGGGAGTTCCAGCCAAATATAATGTTTATTAAAAGTCAGCAGCTACAAAAATGTAGCTGCTGGCTTTTAATAAACATTCACTTACCTTCTCCACGTTCCAGCGACGTGCCGGCCGGGGGCTCTGCTCCTCTCCCCCCCTCTCCGGCAGGCATCTTCATTCTCAGCCTTCTGCTTCACGGCCGGGCACCCACTGCGCATGCACGAGCGGTACTGCGCATGCGTGCGCGGCCTGCCGCTGATTGGACAGGCGATCGTATGGGACCTGTCATGTGTCCCATGCGATCGCCTACAGGGAGGGGCTGCTGTAGGCGATTAAGCTAAATCGCCTAACCAGCCCCTCGGCGGAAGCAGGAAGTGGGACAGGAAGTCCACTCCTCCTGAAGCCCCCACTCCCCCCCCCCCCCCCCCCAAAAAAATTACATGCCAAATGTGGCATGTATGGGGGTGAGGAGTGGCATAAGCGGAAATTCCATTTTTGGGTGGAACTCCGCTTTAAGCATCTGCGGCGCTGCACTGATTTCAAAAAGTAGTTCCTGTATTACTTTTTGCGATTTCAGGACGCGATTTACATTGACATCTGTGCAGAAACCTGCACAGATGTCTCTTAAATCGCGGCTGAAATCCGGACTGCCAGCGGGAGTGAAATCGTGCGAGTTCAGCTGAACTTGCACGGCTTCACTCCCGTAGCCCAGTGTGAACCAGGGCTAAAGCAGAGTTCCACCCAAAAATAGACCTTAAGCTTTAAGTGATGGTGACCCCCTGACATGCCATGCACAAGTCATTTGGGGGGGGGGGGAAGAAGGGGAGCGAATACCCTATTTTCTCTTCCGTCCATGGACGGACGCTGCAGCATTGACCTTAGGGTAATATCACCTTGCTTCCAGGAGAGGCAGAAAACAGCACTTTTTTTTTTTCTGCCTAGCATCAGGAGTAGACTGGCCTCTCTGGAGTCCATGTACTCTGGATTTTTTTTTTTGCATTTATTTATATTTATTTTTTCGCTTTTATTTTGATTCCTGCATTTTTGGATCCTGGATTCTACTATCACCTGCCGACTGGGTGGCAGGCTGGATCCTCGATGCTTGTAGTCCCCCCCTATGTTCAACCATCGAGCATGTGCTGGCCCTCAGATCAGCTCTGGGTCGGCCACGACATGCCCCGTTGCTCCAGGGGTGGCCGGGGAACTTTCATGGTTTAGGACACACATATGACCGGTCTCTATGGCCTTGTCACAGTGTGTCTGGCCGACTGCCATGCTGTTCGCGAACGTTGGTTCAGTCAGGAATGCCTCCAGTCGGTTGTTAGCAGGATGGGTGAGTAGACCCCTTGCCTCGGCAAGGTGGTATGGCTGGGGCTTTCCTGGGGGGGTCGCCTGAGGGCACACCCTGCTTTCCTCTCTCCCTTCCTCTCCCTCCTTCCCCATACTGGGTGGCGGATGATATGGGGGGCTCTCCTGGGGTTCTGTCACTACCAGAGTCTGTGTTCTGTGAGGGGCAGTTAATTTGGTGTGGGGAGTGCTGCTGTGTCACTGTCTACTGTGTCATTGTGTTTTTACAATAGCGCTTGTGGCCACCATTTTGCCGCGGTCGCAGCCTATATAGTTTGGTGGCCATTTTCCTGTAGCCCGCATGCTCTTTCTGGCTTACGGCGGCCATTTTGGAATTAGTCTTGGCCTCTTGTGCCTGAAATACTGCAGCAAAAGACCGCAAGTCGCTTCCTGAGGGACAGCGCAGCACAGTCAGCCTTCTCAGCACTTATCAGCGCTTCTGCACAGCTACAACTGGGTCGGGTGGTGAGTTTCCCTGGGGGGTCCCCTGCTCTGTTTTTACAGCCGGGAGGGCAACCGGTGGGTGTCTGCCTTGCAGTGCTAGGGTGTCATAAGTGTGGGGTTAACATGGAGTCTGAACCAGAGGCTTCCACCCCAACCATGCCTGAGTTAACCCTTAGTGCCCCTGCCGCCACTGTAGAGGCTATGACAGCAGTCCTTGAGGCGTTTCCTGCCAGGGTTGAAGCGACTAGTGGCCAGAAGGGGGGTATAAAATGCCCCCTCCCTGCGCCAGCTTCTGGGGATGTCTTTGATGCAGAACCAGACCGCACTACAGCCTCCGGCTCTGGTTCTGTCATGTCAGATGATGCAGGCTTGGCCCACGGGGACAGCGAGGATGACTGTTGCAGAGCCGACGCATGATAAAGCGTTTGGATCCCTTATCACTGCGGTGCAAGATACTCAAAAACTTGAGGAATTGGCAGAGGCATCAGATATTCCGGTCCCTTTTGGGTTCTGCAAACCACCCCGCACGAGTTTCCTTGTGTTCCATATCTGGACAAACTGCTGTACAAGGAATGGCATACACCGCAGAAAGCTTTTGCTGTTCCAAAATGCTTTGCGGTCTGTTATCCTTTTGAATAAGACTTTTAAAAAAAGTGTGTCTCTCCTCCCTCAGTGGACCCTCCGGTGTCCAGACTGAGCAAAGCCACCACGTTACCTGTGGAGGGGGCTCCCTCATTTACGGACCCCGCAGATAGGAGCGCTGAGGCTGTGGCCCGCTCCATGTTCACAGTAGTGGGCTCGGCTGTGAGACCGGTTTTGGCTGGGGCTCTGGTGTCGGGTGGGGGGCTGAATTCGCTACTCTGAGTTCTCTTCTAGCCGACCGTTGGGTTTGCGGGGTAGTTTCCTCAGGGGTACAAGATAGTTTCTTGTCCGCCAACAGATTCTTTCCTTCCAACCTCTGGCTCGCCGGAAGGCTCTGTCAGGGGCTGGCAAGGGGAGTGATTGTACTGGTTTCTTCAGGGCAACGGTTTCAGGGGTTTTACTCCAATCTGTTGTCCCCAAAAAGGAAGGGTTTCGTCCAATCCTGGACCTCAAGGCTTTCAATTGTTTTGTCAAAGTGCGAAACTTCAAAATGGAGTCGATTCGCTCAGTGGTGGCAGCGCTCCATCTGGGGGATTTCATGGCCTCCCTGGACATCATGGATGCATACCTACATGTCTCCATATGCTCAAAGCACCAGAGATTTCTGCGCTTTGCGATCGGAGAGGACCACTTTCAATTTGTGGCCCTCCTGTTTAGACTGGCCTCGGCACCAAGGGTCTTCACCAAGGTGCTCGCCCCGATCCTAGCCCTGTTGAGATGGTGCGGGATCACTATCATGGGCTACCTGGACGACCTTCTCCTGAGAGCTACGTCAAGTTCAGAGTTAGAAGAGGAAGTGTCCATCACCTGCCAAACCCTACAGGAATTCGACTGGCTTCTGAACATCTGGACGTCTATGTTGATACTGTCTCAGCGGGTGGCATACCTGGGGTTGATCCTGGATTCCTCGGAGGCGAGAGTCTTTCTCCCAATGGAGAAACTTCAGACACTGCAGTCTGCGGTGCAGCGGTTGTCGACCCAGAAGTGGTCGTCACTCCGGTTCTGCATGAGGGTTCTGGGTCTGTTGGTGGCCTCCTTCGAGGCAGTACCGTATGCCCAATTCCACACCAGGGTGCTACAGAAGGTGATTCTGTCACGTTGGGACAAGCTTTTCTCTTCTCTGGATTACCAGATTCAAGTGAGTCGACTGGTCAAGTCCTCTCCGGTGCTTCGGACCGGGATGTCGTTTCTGCTGTGCCATTGGGCTGTGGTCATGACGGATGCCAGCCTCTCTGGCTGGGGGGGGGGGGGGGGAGTCTGGGGTTCACAGTCAGCCCAGGGGCGCTGGACTCAGGAGGAGTCGTGCCTTCTGATCAATGTACTAGAGCTCCGAGCAATCAAGTTGTGGTCCCGGAGTCTGCACTACCGTCCGCTCAGGATCCAGTTCGACAACGCCACAGCCGTGGCATACGTCAATCAGGGAGGCACATGGAGCTCGGCTGCAGCGAAGGTCGCATATATCCTTCAGTGGGCCGAACGGTTCTTCCGACTCTGTCGGCCGTGTACATTCCGGGGGTACAGAATTGGCAAGCCGACTACCTAAGTCGCCAAACGCTTGACCAAGGAGCGTGGTCACTACACCCGGAGGTGTTTCAGACTCTGTGCCAAAAATGGGGCACTCCAGACGTGGACCTTCTAGCGTCGAAAGGTGTCACGGTTCGTGGCAAGGTCAAGAGACCCGTGGGCGGACATGTCAGATGCGCTGGTGGCACCGTGGGGTCACTATCGACTAATTTATGCCTTCCCTCCTCTGAAACGTCTTCCTCACCTGCTACACAGAGTGGAAGCCGAGGGGATTCCTACAATACTGATCGCCCCAGATTGGCCGTGCCGTCCCTGGTACGCGGACCTGGTGCGACTGGTGGCAGACGTCCCCTGGCGTCTACCCCTGAGAGAAGATCTCCTGTCACAGGGTCCGATCTTTCACCCTGTTTTACAGTCGCTGGCTTTAACGGCGTGGCTGTTGAAAGCCAGGTTCTGAGGGACTGTGGGCTATCAGGCGTGGTGATCTCTACCATGCAAGTAGTTCAACTAGACCCGGGTTTAAGGATAATCTGGCTGTATAAAAAGTCCTCAATGCATTGGCGTAGTCAGAAACATCCACACACATATGGTATGTCAAGCACTAGAGTTTATTTCTCATGCGTACTTGTTCATAATCAAACTGTACAAGCAGGGTACGCCTTTGTCCCAGCCAATCATATGTAAGTAATTCGGTTATACAAGTAATATTCGTCACAATTATACACCATGCATAGAATATAGCAATCTCATCTTTGTGCCCTGCATATCTCATTCCTACTGCAGCTAATCCAGGGGTCAACAATATCCGGGAGCCAAGTCGCAATTGTGACCTGGCGCCCGCGGCGGCTGGTAATTGACACCGCGGCCTACAAGTCCGCGAAGCCGCGGCCTCAAGTACCGGACCGCCACGCGGCGGGGGAGCACGGAGGCACAGGATCCTGTGTCTCCGTGCGCCCCCCGCCACGCGACGCAATTAAGGTCGTGGCTTTGCGGCCTTGTGAAGTCCCAAGCTCTTCCTTCTGTGGTCTGGCGCCATCTGGTGGTGGCCGTTTGGCATTACAAGTTAAAAAGCAATTCTAATGTAATTTTTCACTGCCCTTCCCTCTTATTAGAACCCCCAAAAATTATATATATATTTTATTCCAACACCCTAGAAAATAAAATGGCGATTGTTGCAATACTTTGTGTCACGCCGTATTTGTGCAGCGGTCTTTTTGGGGAAAAGACAATTTTTTTTAAATTAAAAAATAAAACCTAAAATGTTTTTATATTGTGAAAGATAATGTTACGGCGAGTAAATTGATACCCAACATGTCGCGCTTCAAAATTGCGTCTGCTGGTGGAATGGCGTCAAACTTTTACCCTTTAAAATCTCCATAGGCAACGTTTTAAAAAAATCTAATAGTTGCACGTTTTGAACGATCGCGGCAATACCTCACATGTGGTTTGAATACCGTTTGTGTTCGCTTCTGCGCGTGAGCTCGTCGGGACGCGTTTTCTGGCTCCTAACTTTTTTAGCTGGCTCCTAGATTCCAAGCAAATTTGTCAAGCACTGAGCTAATCTGTTTTTAATTCTTCATACTAACAAACTGGCAAGGTTGTTAGTTTCTATGTAACCTGTCCTAAAAGCTCTGGGTAAAAGGATATGTAAACCTACAAGCATTCATTACTAAGGGGGAGCTCTAACAAGCCTTATAATGTATTAGTATAGGGCAGGGGTCTTGAATTAAAATTCAAGGAGGTCCGGTCACTAAAATTTTCTTTGGGCCGAGGTCCGAAACTCAAGTCCCCATTTTCACATCACAGTGCTTCCTTACATCACATGTCCCCATCACAGCGCCCCTTTACACCAGGTGTCCCCATCACAGCCCCCCTTTACATCAGGTGTCCCCATCACAGCCCCCCTTTACATCAGGTGTCCCCATCACAGCCCCCTTTACATCAGGTGTCCCCATCACAGCTCCCCTTTTCATCAGGTGTCCCCATCACAGTGCCCCCTTTACATCACGTGTCCCATCACACAGTGCCCCTTTACACCAGGTGTCCCCATCACTGTGCTCTTTTAAATCAGGGGTCCTCATCACAGCCCCCTTTACATCAGGTGTCCCCATCACAGCCCCCTTTACATCAGGTGTCCCCATCACAGCCCCCTTTACATCAGGTGTCCCCATCACAGCCCCCCTTTACATCAGGTGTCCCCATCACAGCGCCCCTTTACATCAGGTGTCCCCATCACAGCGCCCCTTTACATCAGGTGTCCCCATCACAGCACCCCTTTACATCAGGTGTCCCCATCACAGCGCCCCTATACATCAGGTGTCCCCATCAAAGTGCCCCTTTACATCAGGTGTCCCCATCACAGTGCCCCTTTACATCAGGTGTCCCCATCACAGTGCCCCTTTACATCAGGTGTCCCATCACAGTGCCCCTTTACATCAGGTGTCCCCATCACAGTGCCCCTTTACATCAGGTGTCCCCATCACAGTGCCCCTTTACATCAGGTGTCCCCATCACAGTGCCCCTTTACATCAGGTGTCCCCATCACAGTGCCCCTTTACATCAGGTGTCCCCATCACAGCTCCCCTTTACATCAGGTGTCCCCATCACAGTGCCCCTTAACATAAAATTTGCTCATCATTGTGCCCCTTAACATAAAATAAGGGACACTGGGCAAAGTTTATGTTAAGGGGCACTCTGATGGCCACAACAAAACTGTTATGTTAAGGGGCACGCTGATTGGTATATTTTTAATGTGTACGCTGATGGGCAAATTTTATGTTAAGGGGCACTCTGATGGGCACAACAAAACTTTTATGTTAAGGGAAACGCTGATTGGTATATTTTTAATGTGTACGCTGATAGGCATATTTTATGTTAAGGGGCACTCTGATGGGCTCAACAAAATGTGTCCATCAGTGTGCCTCTTAAAAAAATATGCTCATCAGTGCGCACATTAAAAATATACCCATCAGCGTGCCCCTTGACATAAAAGTTTTGTGCCCATCAGAGTGCCCCTTAACATAAAATATGCCCATCAGCGTACAATTTAAAAATATACCCATCAGCGTGTCCCTAACATAAAATGCGGCCATCAGCGTGCCCCTTAACATAAAAAAAGTGCCCATCAGCGTCACTGTTAACATATGCCACATACCTAGAATGCAGGGTAAAGAACCGGGACCGGGAACAAGTTGCAGGGGGCGGGATGCACACGGGACGTCACGCCTCTAGGAGAGCCAGGAGTGGACCCGGGAATCAGGAGCAGCAGGGGGCGGGGCACTCAAGTGACGTTAAGACAGGCGTGGCCCCTACTTGCAATGTTGGCAAGGAGTGGACTACGAGCTGCAGGGGGACAGGTGAAGGAACGTGACGTCACGCCCCTACTCGCTGCTGTACGCGCTTGTTTACTTCCAGGACCTGCGGTGAGGAGCAGGGGGCGGGCGCACACTGGCAGCGTCACTGGTTGCTGGGGAAACCCGCGATCCCAGCAAACCAGCGCTGCAATTTCTAACTATACTGGCGGTCCGGGCAGAAGTGTCACGCGGGCCGGACTCGGACCGCGGGCCGCCATTTAGTGACGGCTGGTATAGGGGAACTATAGCCTATCAATACATATGGGGGGAACTCTAACCGCCTTTCAACTACTACGGAAGACTACTTCTCGTAAGATCTACCATCGTACGTGGAAGGCCTACATCTTTTTGTGAAGAGATGAAGTGCCACCCCTGTACAGGCATTCTCTCCCGGTTTCTGCTGTTCTTACAGCGGGGAGTGGATCAGGCTTTCGCCTTAAGTTCGGTTAAGAGTCAGATCTCAGCTCTGGCTATTTACTTTCAGCGACCCTTGGCAGCGCACTCTCTAGTGCGTACGTTTGTACAGGGGGTCCGGCATGTGGCCCCTCCTGTGTGCCCTCCACTGCCTCCATGGGACTTGAATTTGGTCCTCTTGGCGCTTCAAGACACTCCGTTTGAGGACATTCGAAAGATTCCTCTTTTGACTTTGTCTCAGAAGGTGGTTTTTCTGGTAGCAATTACCTCGGTCAGACGGGTGTCTGAACTGGCGGCCTTGTCCTGCAAGACCCCCTACTTGGTCATTCACAAGGATAAGGTGGTGCTGCGCCTGCAGCCGTCATTTCTCCCAAAGGTTGTGTCGGCTTTTCACATTAATGAGGACATGGTGTTACCATCCTTATGTCCTCAGCCAAAGAACCAGAAGTAGACCGCTTTGCATTCCTTGGTTGTGGTTCAGGCCCTACGGGTGTACTTGTCTGCTACAGCTCTGTTCTGGAGATCGGACTCACTATTTGTCGGTGACTGGTCCTAAAAAGGGTCTGGCGGTCTCGTCGGCCACCATTTCTAGGTGGATCAGACAGGTCGTCCTTCAGGCCTATGCCCTAAAGGGGCGGGAGCCTCCCTTTCAGGTTACGGGGCATTCGACCAGGGCGACTGGTGCCTCTTGGGCTTTCCGTCATCAAGCCTCTGTTTTACAGGTGTGTAAGGTGGCAACCTGGTCGTCCATCCACACCTTCTCTAAGTTTTACAAGGTGGATGTGGGTGCATCTTCAGATGCCTCCTTTGGCCGCAAGGTTTTACAGACGGCAGTTTTAAGGTTGGAGTTCCTCCGATGAGAAACTGTTTTTTTTTTTTTGTTTTTTTGTTTTTTTTGGGGTGAACCCTTGTTTGCTGTGTTTTTTCACTGCTTGGGGACGTCCCTAAGGTCAATGCTGCTGTGTCCGTCCATGAACTCAGAGAAATGGATTTTACGGTGAGTACAAAAATCCTATATTTAGAGGCATCTGGCTCCCATTTCCTCCTCGGGGGACAGTGGTGCTGAAAGGAAGATGCCCCCCCTGCAATCTTCTGGGGCGTCACGGCCATATATTATATATTCACGTTGGTCACTTGCGATCTAAGGTCCCTAACTCACATTCGTATATAGTAGAGCTAATTTAGACAGGATGAAATTAATCTACCAGCATGTCTTTGGAGTATGGGAGGAAACTAACACAGGGAGAACATACAATATCCAGGCATGTAGTGGGATTTGTACCATTAACACTAGTGCTGCCGGGCAAAAGTTAGCCACTGAATACCCTATTTTGAACACCACATGCAGGTATAATAAAATGGCTTTGACATTTATTGCATTCTGGTGTGTGTGACATTTAAAAAAAGAAAATTAAAGGGGAATTAAAGTTTTCCTGTGCACATAGGTAAGGCTTAGCTGTAGGTACTGTAAATAGCTCCTAAACTTGCACCATTTAGGACAGGGGTGTCCAAACTTTTCAAAGAGTGGCCAAATTTGATGATGTAAACATGCGTGAGGGCCGACTTTTTTCCCTGACATTCTTTGAACCATTAAAATTCGGTCTAAGTGTGTTTGTCCGAGCTCTAATATACTGCCCAACAAGAATTCTCTTGCCTTTGTGGCTGTGTGGTGAAGAGATGAGCTTGGCATGTTATTTGAATATACCATATTTATTGAGGTATAACGCGCACAGGCTTACCATTGCCATGAATGCAGCCTCGCCACGCGACTTGAATGCAGCCTCGCCACGCGACTTGAATGCAGCCTCGCCACGCGACTTGAATGCAGCCTCGCCACGCGACTTGAATGCAGCCTCGCCACGCGACTTGAATGCAGCCTCGCCACGCGACTTGAATGCAGCCTCGCCACGCGACTTGAATGCAGCCTCGCCACGCGACTTGAATGCAGCCTCGCCACGCGACTTGAATGCAGCCTCGCCACGCGACTTGAATGCAGCCTCGCCACGCGACTTGAATGCAGCCTCGCCACGCGACTTGAATGCAGCCTCGCCACGCGACTTGAATGCAGCCTCGCCACGCGACTTGAATGCAGCCTCGCCACGCGACTTGAATGCAGCCTCGGAGAGCAGAGGGAGAAGGGCGGGACGAGTGCCGACAGATTACAAACAGGAGAATCTCTTGTTTACTCTGTGGCCTCTTTAATACAAAGTCCCACCTCCTATGATAAACAGAACAGTTGTCCAATGGCATCCCGGGAGACTGACTTCCAATACAGACACTGCTAATGAAGAGATTCTCTTCATGTAATCTGACGCTTGTCCTGTCCCCTCTAAGGCAGCGCCGATAAATACGGTATATATCTTTTGTGGCCCGGGGGGGGGGGCCACAAACCATATATATCCAAATCCCCAGGGGGGCCATATTAAATCAACAGGGGGGGCGCATTTAGCACATGGGCCGGACTTTGGACATGCCCGATTTAGGAGATCTTTTACTATATGTGCGCGCATGTGCTCTGAGGGTACTTTCACTCTGGGGCGGGGGTCTATTAGTGGTAAAGCGCTGCTGCTAGATTTAGCGGCGCATTTTGGCTGCTGCAGCTGATGCACACCTTACTGAATTTGAACGGCCAATAAGTACAAAAAAGGGTGCTGAATCGATCACCAGCAGGGAACTGGAACAGCAATCATACAAACATATTCGTCAGCACACTGCAAATCGTATAAAAACGTTCTAAAAATGTATTGCAGAGAAACCATCACAAAAATAGCAACGTTTTGAAGTCACACAGGACCTCTTCGTCGGGCAAGTGATGGTGCATTGATCTCTTGTATCATGTCTGCAGTCTGCTAGAGGTGCACTGAAAGGAAATTTTTGCTAATACTATTATCAGTGTGTTTTAAGTAAGCGATAACAGACATGATGCAAGAGATGGTTAGAGACTACAGACTGCATTTCTCTTGAACTTTCTTGCACTAAAGGTGTCAATGGCCAACAATGAATTCATATTAATTTAAATTGATGCTATTAAAAAGTTGAATACAGTATAATTGTGTATATATAAATATTTTTTTAAAACTGTCATTTTCGACATCCTTTTTTTTCAGCCTAGTGCATCCTTAATTTTTGGCACCATAATTTCTGTTCGTATATATCTCTATCCTTGTATCCCCAGCAGCAATCCTCTCCCAGCTGGATAATAATCTCAGGAAATTCACAGGATTCCACAGTGCTTCACCTTTAAATTGACCTTCAGTATCTAGTCCTTTCCCCTTTAACCACTTAAGACCCGGACCTTTAGGCAGCTAAAGGACCCGGACAGCTTTTGCAATTCGGCACTGCGTCGCTTTAACTGACAATTGTGCGGTCGTGCAACATGGCTCCCAAACAAAATTGACGTCCTTCCCCCCCCCCCCCCCCCCCCACACACAAATAGAGCTTTCTTTTGGTGGTATTTGATCACCTCTGCTATGTTTATTTTTGCGCTATAAACATAGAGGGACAATTTTGAAAAACAATATTTTTTTTTGCTAATATCCCTCAAATAGATAAAAAACATTTTCAGTTTCAGTTTAGGCCGATACGTATTCTACCTATTTGGTAAGAAAAATCACAATAAGCGTTTATCGGTCAGTTTGCACAAAATTTATAGCGTTTACAAAATAGGGGATAGTTTTATTGCATTTTTATTAAATGGCGGCGATCAGCATTTTTTTGACTGCGACATTATACTTCGGACAATTTTGACACATTTTTGGGACCATTGTCATTTTCGCAGCAAAAAATGCATTTACTGTGAAAATGACAATTGCAGTTTGGGAGTTAACCACAAGGGGGGCGCTGAAGGAGTTATGGATGACTTCATATGTGTTTCTAACTGTAGCAGGGTGTGGCTGTAGGTGTGATGTCAGTGATTGTTCCCTATATGAGGGAACACACGATCAATGACGGCGCCACAGTGAAGAACGAGGAAGCTGTGTTTACACACAGCTCTCCCCGTTCTTCAGCTCCGGGGACCGATCGCGGGGCTCCAGCGGCGATCAGGTCCCGTGGTCACGGAGCTTCAGACCGGGTCGCGGGTGCGCGCGACCACGTCTGGGCACTTAAGAGGAAGTACCTGCTTGTGCCATTCTGCCGACGTATATGTGCAGGAGGCGGTCCTTAAGTGGTTAATGCTCTGCTCTACAAATTACAAAAAGAAAACGCTACATAGTGCCTCACCTTTTCAACTGTTTATTTACACCTGCAACCATAATAACTCACATTATATAGGTGCATATTGCACTAACAATCGCATGAATCTGTGCAGCTCTCCTGCCATTCACATGGATATATTTACTCATACAGTGTTCTTCTTGGCACTCCATGTGTGATGTCTGAATAATCCCCACCCTACGCATTTTTGTCAGAGGATCGCGTGACTTCATCAGAAACACAAGGGGGTACAAGATGCAATTTGTAGTGGTGTTTAGCGCAACACCTTTTTATTTTATTTTTTATTTTTTTAACACATATAAGAGTGTTGGTGGAAGCTGCTATATGGTATTGAAGTTTTTTTTTTTTTTTTTTTTTGGTTGATTTTTTTTCACCACTTTCTGGTGTGAATGGGCCCTGGCTTGGTCATTGCTACGATAACTCGGAGGGGTGCCTAAAAGTATCTTGCACTGTTGTATTTTAAAGTTTTGTTTGCCAACCGCAATGGTATATAAAGTAACGTTTTTTTTCTTTCTCTTTTTAACTTGCAGTTTAATCCATTTGAATACACTAAAGAGATCAGATCGCAAGTTTTCTTTAAACTACACTCTGTTTAGACAAGGAATGTCAACAGCGGTCTTGGTTACATTTGTAAGGCATGGAGGGTTACAGGTAAGAGGAGCCTTGCTGAAGTCCCGCATATTACAAGAGAACACACGCATTATATCGGCCTGCCACTGCTCCAGTGTCAGCCGCAGATCGTTCTCATCTCGCTTTGACCCTGACAGTAGTGGACGTCCTGCCACCTGGGACTCGTTTGGCATTTGGGACAATCGTATCGATGAACCTATTCAGCTTCCACCCAGCATTAAGTATGGCAAGCTCATTCCGCACATTAATTTATCCAAGGTTGGCTGTTCTACACAGCTAGGGAAGAGGAAGGAAAACGAGGACCAGTTTGACTATGCCAAATTAACTGATAATGTCTTGTATTTTGCTGTGTATGATGGACATGGAGGGGCTGGAGCAGCAGATTTTTGTAACAGATTCATGACACAGTACATCAAGTAAGTTTGCATTTATTCATTACACTATTCAGTTAATGATAGCGTATTCATAATTTTGGTTGTCAATGTCGAACGTAGCTTAAGCTTATACTGTGCCTATTTTGCCAACAGGGAGTTCCTCAAACAGGAAGAAGATATGGAAAAGGTGCTGACAAAAGCTTTTCTAGCAATAGATAAAGCTTTTGAAAGACAGGCTCATCAATCTGTTGATGGTAAGTTCTCCATTTACATTGATCCTAAATCTACATTGGGTACAGTGTAGGCAACTATGATCAAGTAGTGATGGGGGAAGAATATTGCCTTACGGTATAGTACTGGTAGAATTGTTAAGGGAAGTTGTAAAAATCATTAATTGCCAGTCCTTCACTGATTAATCAGTAACTGTATATTGAACATTAGCACTAGCTAGATTTATCTGCATTGAATATTGTGGGGAATATTTCCTAATTTGTCATGGGTTTCTATTTTTATCATAGTGTCTTTAAAGCGGAGGTTCACCCTAAATATAAGCTCTCCCATGTGATCCAGCATACTGGCGTATTTACTGTATTATGCTGGAATTTAATTTTTTTTCCCCGCGGTGGACGGCTCTAGTATTGCTCGTCACATCTTGCGAAAATACCCGATAAGGACTCGGGTAATCTCGGCGAAAATGCGGCGCCTGCGCACAGACCTAGGAGCTGACTGCACAGGCGCCGTATTTCTCCGAGTCCTATTTCGGCGTTTTTCGGAGGGCGTGACGCGCCATAGCCGCAGGACTCGGAGAAATACGACGCCTGCGCAGTCAGCTCCTAGGTCTGTGCGCAGGCGCCGCATTTTCGCCGAGATTACCCGAGTCCTTATCGGGTATTTTCGGAAGATGTGACGCGCTATACTGGCGCCGTCCACCACGGGGGTAAGAGATTAAAATAGACCATAAAACAGTAAGTGATGGATTAAAAAAAAAAAAAAAAAACAGCATGCTGACGCCAGTATGCTGGATCACATGGGAGGGCTTATATTTAGGGTGAACCACCTCTTTAATATATATTACATGTTAGTGCGCCATCTGTAAGCTATTGATAGTGATTAAAAGGATTTAGTAATTTGTAGATCAATGTTTTGTTTAATAGGTTAATTGAAAGTCTATAGCAGCCATTCTCAACCAGGGTTCCGTGGAAACCTAGGGTTCCTCCAGAGGTGGCTAGGGGTTCCTTGAGCTGTGGCTAATTTACCTCCTGTTTGATGGTGCCTACATAGTTCTGAGCCAATTCCACTTGGAGGACCCAGTGGTATTACACCAATGATCTTCATAGTTTTCTGTAAGGGGGGCATTCTTACCACTGTAATAAAAGGGCATTGTTCCCAATGAATGGGTTTTATCAGGGGTTCCCCCGAGACCTGAGAATTATTTTTAGGGTTCCCCAGTGGTAAAAAGGTTGAGAAAGGCTGGTCTATAGTGTTATAGAAATCCATCAGATTCTGTTTTATTTATGATAATGTGTTGACCCAAATTAAGTAGTGCATATATACACACTGCCTTGTACACACAATCGGAATTTCCGATGAAAAAAGTCAGACAGGATTTTTTCATCGGATATTCTGACTGTTTGTGGACCTCATTAAACTTTTTTCCGTCTGAGATTAGAAATAGAACATGTTTTATTTTTTTCCGATGGTCTGTGTGGAACTCCGACTGAGGAAAAAAAACATGCATGCTCAGAATCAAGTCGACACATGCTCGACACATGAATTTCATTTTTCTCGGCTCGTTGTAGTGTTTTACGTCACTGCGTTTTGGTCGGTCGGAAATTTGGTCTGAAAGTGTGTATGCAATACTAATTGAACAGAATTCAGACAGAAAATGTTATGTCATTGGAAATTCCAATCGTGTGTACAGTAGGGTTGTCCCGATACCGATACTAGTATCGGGACCGATACCGAGTATTTGCGGGAGTACTTGTACTCCCGCAAATACCCCCGATACTGAAATAGAATACTTCCCCCCCCATATTGCAGCGATGCGTCCCTTATACCTTTTTAGATATGCTGACGCCGCCTCTCTCTGCCGCATACCGCCGTATCCCCCTGCACAATCGCATAGCTTACATTACAAGCATTCATTCTGAATACTTGTAAATGGCCGTGTATTGACACTCCCCTTCTCCGGATTGGAGGGATCCCTCATATCCCGAGCAAGGGGGAGTGTCTATGCACGAATCCGCGTATAGACACTCCCCCTTGCGTTGGATTGGACGGATCCCTCCATTTGGAGAAGGGGAGTTTTAATACACGGAGCGCGGCCATTTACAAGTTTTTAGAATGAAAGCTTGTAATGCGCTACGCGATTGTGCAGGGGATACGGCGGTATGCAGCAGAGGCAGCATCAGCATATCTAAAAGGTATGAGGGACGCATCGCTGCAATATGGGGGACATACATGGCTGCATATGGGGGACATACATGGCTGCATATGGGGGACATACATGGCTGCATATGGGGGGACATACATGGCTGCATATGGGGGGACATACATGGCTGCATATGGGGGACATACATGGCTGCATATGTGGGGGACATACATGGCTGCATATGTGGGGGACATACATGGCTGCATATGTGGGGGACATACATGGCTGCATATGTGGGGGACATACATGGCTGCATATGTGGGGGACATACATGGCTGCATATGTGGGGGACATACATGGCTGCATATGTGGGGGGACATACATGGCTGCATATGTGGGGGGACATACATGGCTGCATATGTGGGGGGACATACATGGCTGCATATGTGGGGGGACATACATGGCTGCATATGTGGGGGGACATGACATGGCTGCATATGTGGGGGACATGACATGGCTGCATATGTGGGGGACATGACATGGCTGCAATATGTGGGGGACACGGCTGCATTTAGGGACACATTTAAAAAAAGTATCGGTATTTGTTATCTGCGACTACTTGAAAAAAAGTATCCGTACTTGTACTCGGTCCTAAAAAAGTGGTATCGGGACAACCCTAGTGTACAGGGCATGAAGTGTGCTAAGAGGCCTGCTTTTAACATTGCAATTGGCTTTAACATGGCAGAATTTTTTTGTAAAGGTCTAACCAATGATATACTACACGGTATGGAACCATAACATATATGATGCCTTCTGATTGGTGGATATGCATCTAACGTTGCCTGAATAATTAAGTAGCCATTTGAATTGATATGAGTATATATGTATCCCTATGCCCAAATTAAAAACATGAGATTTGAGCAAAATACAGTATGGGCTTCCATTCAGATTATGGTTCTAAACAAAACTTTTTATTGCCACTGCTTGCTTTTTTATTGTCAGATTTGAAGATAAAGAAAATGTTATTAATGCTATGGGGTTTTTTTATGCTCTAAAATACATTGTACAATACATAATGGACCTCATTATCAAAGATATTGATTGTGGTCCTGAAGTAATAATGCTTACTAAGATCTGTGTCCATCATCCCTGTGGGCTCGGCCATATAAGTACATAGGTTTGTTAGCTTTCAATGCGGTCTCTAAACCCCCCTAGACATTGTCTAGCTAATACACGAGACTCTGCCAAGTTCAGATATTTCCAATACCCTGTTAGACTAAAGTTGAATTGGCTGGGTAGAAACTCTAGTCTGATCTTCCATTGGTCTCTATCTTAGAATTGTGAAGGAAATTTGTCTGTCCATTGTGAGTACATTTGGTGGTCAAATTGACTATCGGCCACCTTTGTGTAAGTTGCTTGGGTTCATTTTGGCCATTTCTTTTTATTTTTTTTTATAATTGCACTATATTATACTAGATGCTGTATATAGAAGGGGAACAAGTATATGCCTGTCTGTTCCAAATGCTATGGAAGCAAGCTATTCATAGTATAGGCTTTCTGTGAACTGGAATTCACCCTATCAGTTTACTTGGGACTCATAAAGACCATTTCAGCACATATTCCTATTACATTGGAAGTCTTCAGTTTATGGCCTCTCCATTTTATGCATACAAAATAAAAAAATTGAATTTTTCTAAAATGATTGAATTGTTAAAAATGCTTGACTTCTGCTAATTGTGTCTCCCCGTATAATGGGGAAAAGTCCTGCAAGCAGCATCTTTGGGGCAGTTTGGGAGCACTGTATACAGCACTACTAAACACCCTGCTCATTTAAATGAATAGTTGGCACTTCCAGAATTGCCTTCAGAAGTGCTGCAACACAGAAGCTGAAGGGTTAAAAAGGGTCATTGGGTGTTAAAAGCGTCTTGCTAGTGGCCGAACAATGCTGCTTAAACAGCGCTAAAGCGCTGCTAAAACGAGCGGCACTTTAGTGCTAAAACACAGGTGGTCTCGGTGTGAAAAGGGTCTAACTGCTTATTTTGCTCTAATTTAAATTATTTATGCTTGCTTTTTCGTGTTGTGCTAGAACATCCACTGGTATACATATAGAGCACACTAATTTATCAATTTTAGGCACATGAGTGATGGCCACAGTTCGTTTGTCTGTTCAGTGTATTTTAGAGCTTACTAATTCTGTTTCTATATAGATAATTGACCTATTGTTAAACAATGCCATAATATCTTGTGTATTTTTAAAAATAAATGAAATGCTTGGCTTGCAACACTAAGGAGACCTAAAAAGCTGCAAAAATGTTTTTATATAGTTGAAATCCGGATGACTATCAAGCTGTTTTCACTTAAAGGGGAGGTTCCCCTAAAAAGAAACTTTTACCATTGCATGTCTCTTATTAATTACATGTAGAATCGGCTGGTAGTTTAAAAAAAACGTCCGTACATACCATTTTCGGCATGTAGTCTCACCGCCGCTTCCGGCTATGATGTTTCGGGACAGGCATCCGATCGACGCATACAGCGCGTCACGAGATGCCGAAAGAAGCCGAACGTTGGTGCGGCTCTATACGGCGCATGCGCACCAACGTTCGGCTTCTTTCGGCATCTCGTGACGCGCTGTATGCGTCCATCGGATGCCTGTCAATCAAGAAGGCACGCCCTACCCCGACCGCCAGACCCGGAAGCGACGGTGAGACTACATGCCGAAAATGGTATGTACGGACGTTTTTTTTTTAAACTACCAGCCGATTCTACATGTAATTAAGAGACATGCAATGTTAAGTTTCTTTTTAGGGGAACCTCCCCTTTAAGTGAAAAGGACACTAAATATAAGGTGTTTAATCTACACACTTTGAATAGTTGGAAAAAAAATTGAAGGGGTTTTCCTGGCTAAATCTAAAATCTGACTGACGCTGCTTGTAATTTAAAAATACCAACTTCAATAAAGAAATTGGGAAGAATCTTTGTCCCCAAGGGTGATTCCTCTCACCCCTTTACCTCTCCAGTGGGGATCCAGACTGTAAATTCCCAATTATGTTTAAATAAAAAAATACCTATAAGTAGTCAAGCCCTTGCTGACCTGTGTAGCTGCAGGTACTATGGAGCAATTCCTCCAATTTACAGCAGAGGCTTTGAAATTGTGAAAGTTGTGCTCTCAGCAGCTCTGTTACAAACTCCCTCTGCAATGACCAGTCCGCCTTTCCAGCCTTCTAATCTGAACAATAAAGCAGGTACACTGGGAGAGGTGATTGGATAATACAAGTTTAGAGCTTCTGTTGTGAGCTTTGAGGATAAAATTGTTTCCAAGTGCCTTTTTAGCAGAAAGTCAGAACATGTTTTACAGCATATTTACGGTTTGATAATTTTGCCAATTTTTGAATGCCCATAGCCTGGCTACATAGCCTCCTTATTTTTGGGATGTGCTGTCTAAATAAAAGGTCTTGCCATTGGTATGAAAGTAAATAATCCCTTGTTTGAGTTCTTTGAACAAAAGATGGGTAGCACTTTGCTTTACTCTGGGTGTCCCCTTGGAAAATAACACATCAAGTGATCAAGCTATAGCTTTGTTTACTTCTACGTTTTCTTTCTATTCATGCAATGCATTGTTTCTTGCAGCTTTTTTCCTCATCTTGGTGTTGCAGTCCTATTTTGTTTTGATAACCCCCCGGGTGAATTTCCTATTTGCCTCTGTGCGTGTTATTTATGGCAGAGACTGCACGTGGTGAGCAGCTCTAGGCTTGGAGGCCCCGGACGTTATAATGCTGGGCTTCAGTGGAAAGGGAAATCTCCCATATTTTGTCCCAGGTGAAGGAGTCAAGCGGTTCCTAGCCTGGACTACAGGAAGGTCCCAACATCCACTTTATCACATTAGTTGAGATGAGCATGACGTAAAATAAAAATGTCCAGTGAGTGTTAAGATATATCTTGAAAGATCTGTTTTTTTTATTTTTTTTTTGTTTTGTTTAATGCTGTTAATGGACAGAAATGTTTTAACTAATTTGTGTATAGTTACAATTGCCTTCTGCAAGACACCAAATTAGCCACACTTGTCACATTTGATCACTTCCATAATAAAGCACTTCTAGATTTTGGAACATTGTAAACCAAATCCCTTATTCTGTTATTTGTATGGCAGGTTGTTGTGTAAAGCTAGGTAATGTATAAAGCATACACCATTGATTTTCTATAAGTGGAGGTATGAATTTGTGTTTACTTTACCCTGCCAATGATTGGCATGCATGGATGTGAAACCAATGAAATTGTTTTATTACGTGCACATTATCATTGGTCTTGGTAGAGACTTCATGAAAAAGCCTTGTGATTAAGCCTTCATAATACCAAACTACCAAAACTGGCTGCTTGTATTTCTAACAATAAAATATGAATATCAGCAAAGGGCATTTTAACGTTGAATTAAAACTGTTCCAAAATCTAGGAATGAACCATCAGCATTGTAAAATTAGCCAGCTTTAGTTTTTCTCTTATCTTAAGCTAATACTTTATTTTTATATTAAAGCAGGTGTTGTGTATTTAGCCTCTACAAACATCACCCTATGGAGTTTGGTTGTAATAGAACAAATACCTGAGCAGCTATTTATCCATCATGTCTGCTGCTGAAGGTCCTACATTGATCTGACAGCAAGATTGGTCTAAATGTAATGCTTTTTTCTTTACATTGTAATTTTTTTTATTTATTTTTTAAAGCCAGTTAAACTAGTTTTGGGACTGGTTTGACCAAAGAATCCTTCATTAGTTACCATATTTCTGATGTAAGAATGATGCAATGTTTGTCAATTACGGGAAATTCTAACTTTGTTTTTCCTACTTCTTGCTGTTTTTTCTAAATTAGTTCCTTCCCTACAAAATCAGCTACTCCTAATATTTACAAAATAAAGTGTACCATTACTAGTTCTTCACTATGTATGCTAATCTCTCCTATGTGTTCTGTAGTTGGGGGAAATGTTCTATGGCTAGTGCCCAGCAAGCTCAGTTACTTTATATTCCTAGTTCTTTCTTTAAAGCCATTTATCGACTTCTGCCTATGATTCCAGGCTTACCTATAGGTAGTGTAAATGTCTCCTAAAGGCTTAGGACATATTTACATTGCATGCAGCCAGTAGCTTTTACTGGTGCATGCACTAGGAACGACAACTCGTGCCATGCCTTCTGAGCCGTGTGTCATGAACAGGCAGTTCGGGCCAGTCGGAGCCCCTGGCTGTCCCTAAAACTGCAAGTTCTGTTCACCTACAGCTTTCAGAAACCCTTGGCTATATATTTTCTATTTTCAGCAGTTGTCATATTAAAACAGCAGATATTTCTATTTCTGCTCCTTTCATTTACCGTGCATCAAACTGTCCATCCAGAACTTAAAGGTTCATAACCTACAGTAGCTACTGTACAAATGGACAAACCAGCCATTTTATTCATGGTTCCTAATATATAGCAAAATAAAAAAACTGAGCCACACTTGATTCCTCTGCTAAGGCCTGATCTTGCTGTTATATGGGAATGGCAGTTGGCACATGGTACTGTAGGTATTGCAGAAAATGAACAGTTGGTACAAATTATTTTTGTCTTGAATAAGTTGCACCAATTAAATCAAGGAAATATTAGAAGAAGCTGAGAATTGTGACTGTATGTGGGGAATTTCCCCTCGTGCAATTACAAATTTGACCTAGGTTTGCCTTCACAGTAATAACACCTGCTTTAATATTTGATTTTGCTATTATACAACAGTAAAGCAACAATGTTTACATTAGCCATCTATAATAATCTCGTATGACATGGCACAGTACATACGATCACTGTCACCACACAGTACGGTGAAGACATTCTTTTATGAACCTATGCCTTGGTTAGACTTTGGGTGCGGGGCAACAAAGGATGCTATTTACTCACCTTTCCTACTAAAAATGCTAGGAGCAGAAAAGATGAAATGCTTTGCTTTTTTTTTTTTTTTGTGCTCTGCTCTTTTGGGCATTTAAATTTGGGCTTTGGTTTCATATTCACTTTAATACCCTTTTTATCAGCCATCAACGATATAAACGCTACATTTTTATTCTGTGACTATACAATTTATAGGCCATTTTGTAACGTTAACATAAAGGCTCTGTGTTTAAGAGCTCATGCACACATGATGTTTTTATAGTTGCTCTTAGGGGTGTCTGACTTTTTTTTTTTAAACACCCCTCCATGTTGAGAGCCCATTGATTTGACTAGAAGTTGGATCATGATCATCCAATTTGTGCGCTGAGGATCTTGAAGAGGAATCTTTGGTCTGGTATGGATTTAAGGGGAACCCCCATGGAACCACAAAGCACCTTGTCCCCCCATGTTCCATTTCAAGATCCTCAGTGCACAAGTCAGGTTATCATGCTTCAACTTCTGGTGCGACTTCTATTTAAATCAATAGGCTCTCATGGTTTACCATATAATTTGAATAGAGGCAGAAAAACGCTGCTAAAAGCTAGCATGGCTAAACATGCTTTAATGCCAATACAAAAAGCTACTAAAAGCATGTTTTTAGAGGCTTCTTTCTGGCTTTGGTAGTCTCTTTGCGGCTAGCTTTTTCTTACGCTGTGCATGAGCCGTAAGACTATAATATAATCAGGCTACATATATAGTAACAAGTGTGTGTGATATAGATGCAACAAAGTTTTTTTTTTTTTTTTTTTTTTTATACTTGTGCTGCTAGTGTTAGATTGTGCATGCAGTGGTACACTGGAGATCCAGACCTCAGCTTAACACAAAGCACAGAAATCCAGTTCTCCAGCACTCACACTCCTTCTACACAGTGCTACAATAAATTGTGCTTCTTCAGCACAGTGCTCCAAACAGCACGACCCAGTTGTCAGACCACTGCAGACCTGCGATCTGATTTAAAGGGGTTGTAAAGCCTCGTGGTTTTTTTTTTTTTTTTCCACCTTCATGCATCCCATGCATTAAGGTAAAAAAACACCTTGTACTGCCTGAGCCCCCGGTTTACTTGCCTGAGCCCAGAATTTCCATGGGTGCGATCCTGCGGCGTTCTCCCCATGGTTTCTTCATTGACTAGATGGCAGTGTAGCCATTGGCTCCCACTGCTGTCAATCCAATCCAATGATGCAGGCGCTTATCATCCACTCATATACAAGCAAGCAAGATTGGGTAGTTTATTTGGAATGTGAAAGTTCTGGGAAACATTATCTTGAAAAGTGAACGGCCTATTTTGCCTTTAGTAAATTCCCATTTTTAAAGTAGGATTGCTAGCTTTTCTAGCCCCCCCCCTCACAATACCCATTTATAAAAATAAAAAAATTATATTGAATACACTGGCTCTATGGGTCTAAAAGGGATGCTAGGAGGGGGTTATGATATTTTGGGATTGACCTTGCACTCAAGTGTTGGTACACACCCTGCATACACATACGGGACTTCTAAAAGGCATAGTATTTTCAGATTTAGATTTTCTAAGATTTAACAGTTCCTGTATAATATTGAATTACATGAACCATATTTTGTCTTTTATGATGCATGTATTGTGCCATGTTTTATTCAGCATGCGGATTTGTACATTTTCTACTAACGCATAGTTAGGAATGCAAAATAATCCTGATTTATTATTGGCGTTGTGCTTTTTAATGCACCATCCAATTTTGCTTTTGTAATAATGCTTCTGTTTATGGTATTTTAGCAACTCTCTTGAGCTGTGGGACCACTGCAACAGTGGCTTTATTGCGTGATGGCATTGAGCTGGTTGTGGCCAGTGTTGGTGATAGCCGAGCATTGTTGTGTCGGAAGGGAAAACCACTGAAGCTCACAATTGATCACACACCTGACAGGAAGGAGGAAAAACAAAGGTATAGTATTTCCTTTAAGGTGATATCTCAATGTATGGGCAGGCCTATTTTACTCGTATTCTAAATACACACAACATTTTTCTTTAGCACATCTTGAGACACTACCAAAAGTTCATTGAGCTGATACCCTTGCTCAGTAATGCCTTTATTAGTAAATAAGTAAAGTGGACTTTTATTTGCGTGTTAACTTGGATACCGTATTCTGACTTGAATGGATAAAGTATTGAAGGAGCTCAAATGCTTTGCTTTTTTCAAGAGAAAATTCAGCTCTATGTTCCTTTTATACTTGTTGCATGAATGTTTGGTCACATGTAATAAGTGTAATATTAGCCAACTACTTGTTCTTTCCATTCAAACTAAATCACCTGAGCCAGTCGGCAGGTGTTCGGGCCTCCCCCTCCAAAATAAGTCGGCTTAAAGAGGTTGTAATGGAATTTGTTTTTCCCCCTAAATAGCTTCCTGTACCTTAGTGCAGTCCTCCTTCACTGACCTCATCCTTCAATTTTGCTTTTAAATGTCCTTATTTCTTCTGAGAAATGCTCACTTCCTGTTCTTCTGTCTGTAACTACACACAGTAATACAAAGCTTTCTCCCTGGTGTGGAGAAAGCCTCTTGAGGGAGGGAGGAGGGGGTGAGCAGGCAAGTCAGGACACTCTCTACTTTGCAGATAAAGGAGCTGTGTTAGTGGGAGTCCTGACACTCCTGCTTGCCCCCGCAAAATGGAAGGATGAGGTAAGTGAAGGAGAACTGCACTAAGCTAAAGGAAGCTATTTAGGGAAAACGTTTTTTTCATTTTCAACCCCTTTAAAGCGGATGGTTCACAAATAAAAAAAATATTAAAAGCCAGCAGCAACAAATACTGCAGCTGCTGACTTTTAATATTAGGACACTTACCTGTCCTGGAGTCCAGCGCCGTCCGCAGCAGAGGATGAGCGATCGCTCATCACCCTGCTGCTCCCCCCTCCATCCACGGTGAGGGAACCAGGAAGTGAAGCGCTGCGGCTTCACTGCCCGGTTCCCTACGGCGCATGCGCGAGCTGCGCTGAGCCCGCGATTGGCTCCAGCTGTGTGCTGGGAGCCGAGTGTTCCCAGCACACAACGGGCGGGAGACGGGATGTGATGCAATGCCCGTCTTTTGCCCGTGAATGCTGGGCCGGAAGTGGGTGCAGATACATGTCTATCTGCACCCCCCTCCCCCTGAAAGGTGTCAATTGTGACACCGGAGGGGGGGAGTGTTCGGATCAGCGGATCTTCACTTTAGGGTGGAGATCCGCTTTAAAGTCAGTTAAACATACTGTAGCACAGCTGACTTTTAATATTGGGACACTTGCCTTTCCTAAAATCCAGCAATGTCAGCACCCCAGCTGATATTTCTATCAGCTGTCTGGTGCTACCGCCATTGCTGTTAAGGGAACATGGTCGTGAGGCCTTGCGGCTTAATGGCCAGGTCCCTACTGTGCATGCACAAAGCATTATGCACTCTTCCTGGCCCAGCAGCAGGGGAAGGGGCCAAATTTGTGGCCTGCCGCAGCAAGGTCTGATGAAGTTGACAGAGTTTGGGGAAAAAAGCAGTAGGGTGCCCTTTGGGCAATAAGCATAGAAAGACTGTCGGTGTAAGTACATTTTTTTAAAATGTTCAGTCGCTGCTCCTATCTTTCATAGCCTGTACAAAAAAATGTATATGTACTTACTATTTCTATTCTGGTCCAGTCACCTGATCTGGCAGCTCCAGCTCCCCTGTGTAAGACCATCCATAAGATTATTAGAATTTTTATTAATTTTTTCTCCAAATCAATGGGTTGAATTGAAGCAAGAACCCAGTTCCTCCATCCACACATTCAATCCTACCCCCTGAGGTTTTGTATTCTGAAAGAGGGGACTTTTCCACTGTTGGAATACACTGATCAGTGCTGGCAGCTATAGCCAGTGGTTCTGATTGAGTGGGGGGAAATTGCACAGGCTGATTGTACAGAATTTCATCAGTAGTTTTTTTTCAACCAGCCTGCCCATACATGGATTTGAAATTCATCCGGTCCCTGCTGAACCAACCAAATTCCTGTCCATGAATGGCTGGCTTAGGAAGCGCTTCACAGTGAATTGGCTATAAATTCCCAGGAGCTGTGACATCACCCATGGCCCTCCATTGTTGGTGCTAGCTCTCCTCCCCTGCAGCAGCTCCATGACACTGGGATGCTATAGCTGCTGGATCATGACTAGACCAGATTGAAAATACTGTTGAAGAGAACTGAAATTTTCAGGAAGTCGGCTTTCTTATTTAAAAAAAAAATGCATTATCTATTCTGCCAGGGAGAATCTGTTGGAACATGCATCATATCCTCTTCTCTCTTGAACTACATTTCCCATGAATTTTTGGGTTGGAGTGAATGTGGGAGGTACACTAGGGCCTGTACATGTAAATGTGAACTCTCCCACTTCAACATCACACCCTCATTCTCCAGCCAGCCATACTACTCAGTAACAAACAGTATGATGGGTTACAGCCTTATAGATGCAAAGCATGTTTCTCTCCCCTCCAGCCACAACAGGAGATAAACACATTGCTCTTGATTTCTTTATGTATTTGTTACTGAACTTGCACACATCCCATAGTGTTATACACTCTGTACTCTACTGTAATTTAGTATTAGAAATATTCCTCCTGCTGCAGCTTTGATACCCCTCCCAGCAATCAGTTACCTACCAGTGCAGAGTGGGATCGTTATCGGAAATCATCCAGATGACACAACGTGACGGGTATTGTATGTGAAATACCAATCAATGTAATGTCCAGCTGGCATTGAAACGGTGCGCTGTCAAACGCAATGCCGGTTGGCGAGATGTTGCGGCGATCAGTATTTCACATACAATACCAGTCACAGTTCGAGATCTCCAATGTGTCCGGATGATTTCTGATAACTATCGCGCTCTGCACGAAGATGTGATGTGGGGGTAGTGACTGGCAGGGAGGAGAGAGAAGACATCTCCTCTCATTGGCAGCACAAACTGGGGGCTGTGAAACCCCCCCCCCCCCTCTGCCCCCACTACATTTCTATTTCCATCCTGCTTGCTCTACAGAACTACTGGTGGGTAAGTGCTAAGACCACTGGCTGATGCTACAGGAGGAATGGCAGCCACGGGTCTTGTAAACGGGGAAACCACAGGGCATTGTTTTTTCAGCAAGATCAGCAGTCTACTACAGAGCTCAGAAGAACATATGGCATAGTTGGTGATGGTAGATCAGCAACAAGGACATGGGGAAAAGTTTTTTTTTTCTTTATCGTACATCACGGGACACAGAGCGCATAGCCATTACACTTGGGTTATATGGGTACCTTCAGGTGTGGACACTGGTGTAATCAATTTCACAGGAAGTTTCCTCCCTATATAACCCCCTCCCACTGGGAGTGCTTCAGTTTTTTCGCCAGTGTCTTAGGTGTTGGTCACGTCTAGCTGTCCCTCGGAGGTCTCGGGACCCAGGATAGCTAGCCGGATCCGTCCGAAGTGCTTCAAAGCCAAGGTGTATGGTACCCGGGCCCTGCTGGAGTGGGGTTTTGCCTATAATGCCTCTCCTTGGAGGGCTGGATTCTGGGCTCCAGTGCCTTAGTCTCTTCCAAGAACTAAACGCTACTGATGCCAGGATGCTATATAGGTCCAGGGGTGTGGGTTCCTTAACACAGGACCCCGGTCCCTGAAGGTCCAAGACAATACCCACGGAGATGGGGGAAGGCTGGGCCTCTTGCATTTTGCAATACCCTGCGGTGTGGAGCAGGTAAGAGGGAACCTGCGGGACTTGGTTCGACAGTAGGTATCCCCCTGGGGGTTCTGGGTTGGCTAATGGTATGCTTGTGCATCAGCCACTATCTCCACTATGTCTTTTGAGGCAGGATGGGATGTACTAATGTTTACCCAGATAACATGTAGATATATATATGCTTTTAAAGATATGTATTTTGCTACTCCCCCCAGATTTGCCTGTTAGCATGATACTGCAGCCCCACGTGTATAGAGAGGAAGTGCTGACAAAAACTCCTGTTTCCTAGGAAGCCTAGGGGGACAGCTTCCTCTATGTGTGCACTACAAAGATTAGTGGCTTACCGGGTGTCTGTGTTACTAGCGCTGGTCCAGGCTTCTCCTCTGCTTCCTCCATGTTGGTTTCAGCGTGGGGGGGGCGGGCCAGCAGCGTCAGGTCTCAGATAAAGCAAAAAAAGCATTTCCTGGCTGGTCATTCCCTCCTGAGAGCAGTGGAGAGTGAGGACACAGAGCGCGCAGCTGAGCCATTTCTGGCTAACAGTGACACCCAGTGGTGGTTTGTGGATCTTCAGGTCTGGACTTAGTCCACACTGACCAGAAAAAAAAAAAAAAAAAGATTTTTTTCTTAAAGGGACTCAGCCTTAGATCTGGCAGTATCTGAGTCGGTGCAACCTTGGACTCCAGCTAACGGGCATTGGTGTGGCAATACTCACAGGACTCTCCTCGGTATTGCCGCCTTCTCAGGCGTATGAAAATTTAAAAAAAAAAATATATATTTTTTTTACCTTAGCCTGTCCTTATTAATGTTTCACTTCTAGCTACAACAGTTGGGTGTTGGCTGTAGGGGTGTCTCAAGGTTGTGCAATGGCTCCCAAGGGATCAGGACCAGCTAAGGCTGCAAAAGGTGCCAAAAAAGTAAAGGGGTCTCCAACGGGGTCAGAGGATTTGGGCCAGGCTCCAGTGGTCCCACCCTCACCAGATAGACCACCGAACAGCATCATGCAGGAGCCATTGAGGGTGCTAGGGGCAGAGGCGGCCCCCAATCAACCCATTCCCGTTTATGTTACGGAAGAAATGCTAGAATCCACCCTGGGTGGGCTAGAGAAAAGGTTAACTGCTTTAATTGCCCGCTCTTTGCCGGGTGGCAAACTGGCTAGATCCCTGTCACCTAGAACGGTGTGTTCGGATGCAGAGGTCCTCTCTTCGGAGGAATTGGACCCACAGGGGGATCAAGCGGACCTGAGTCCTGACGGGTCAGACATTGAAGATTCCACTATAGATGAAATTTTTTTCGGCTTCTCAAGCAGAGAGTCTGTGGATCCAGTCTCTGACGGATATGGTTCGCACTGCTTTTAAACTTCCAGTGTCAGAACAATTAGCCCCCGCGGTATCCTCTTTAGGTTCCTTGAAGGCACCATTGAGTGGTGCGTCTTTCCCGGTTCACCCCCTTCTGGAGAGCGTGATTTTTCAGGATTGGGCTCGACCTGATAGGATTTTTATCCCTCCTAAAAGGGTCACCATTCTCTATCCTATGGAAGAAGAATTTGCAAAGAAATGGGCACTCCCTACCGTGGACGCAGCCATTTCCTGCGTAAATAAATTCCTGACCTGTCCGGTGGAAAATGTCCAGGTGTTTAAAGATCCAGTCGACAAAAAATTGGAGACCCTACTGAAGGCTTCTTTTACCACAGTAGGTGCCGTGGTTCAGCCAGCAGTGGCAGCCATTGGCGTTTGTCAGGCTTTAAAGGATCAGACTAAACCGATATTAAGGGACATACCGGCTCAGCAAGCTCGTGAATTGGCTGACCTCCCAAGAGCTCTCTGCTTTGCAGTAGATGCTATTAAGGACTCCGTTCAACAGGCGTCCCGTTTATCTCTGCTGTTGGTTCATATGCGTCGCCTTTTGTGGCTAAAAAAATGGTCAGCAGAGGCACCCTGCAAAAAGCTTTTAGCAGGATTTCCCTTTCATGGTGGGAGACTATTCGGTGAAGACCTAGATAAATATATCCAGACCATATCAAGTGGTAAAAGTTCTTTCTTGCCTATCAAGAAAAGATCGCGTGGGCCCGCATTTACGCGACAGGCCTTCACAGGCTCGGCCCCTTCAACTTCCCGTCAGTATCGACGGCCTCCCGGGCGTTCAGCATTTAATAGCCGCCCACAAGGACAAGCCACGACAGGCAAGAGGCCATGGCCTCGCAAGCCGGTTAAACCAGTCCTCAAGTCAGATTCATGAAGGGGCGCCCCCACTCTCTTGGGTGGGGGGAAGGCTTCGGTTTTTCTCCAAAGTGTGGAAGGCCAGAATTCCCGACTCTTGGGTAAGATACGTGGTAACCACGGACTACAAGCTAGAGTTTCGGGAAGTCCCCCCTCCTCATCTTCAGGGGTCAAGTCTTCCAAGCGACCCATTAAAGAGGGCCTCTCTTGTAAAAGCATTGGATCGTCTCTGGCTCCAAGGAGTAATTGTAGAAGTACCAACCCAGGAATGGAGTCTGGGATTCTACTCCAACCTTTTCATAATACCAAAGCCCAATGGCAACGTCAGGCCTATCTTGGACCTCAAACGCCTAAATCGCTTTCTGAACATTCAGACCTTTCGTATGGAGTCCATACGTTCGGTGGCAGCCAGCCTACATCAAGACGACTTTCTAGCATCTATAGACATAAAAGATGCGTATCTGCACGTGCCGATCTACCCGGCACATCACAGGTTTCTTCGTTGTATGATAGATAACCGCCATTACCAGTTCGTAGTCCTCCCTTTCGGGTTGGCAACAGCTCCGCGGGTATTCACAAAGGTGTTAGCCCCAGTGCTAGCCGTCCTTAGGACAGAAGGCATTTTAGTCTTGGCATACTTGGACGATCTTCTGGTTATCGACAGCTCAGCTTCCAACCTCAATCAGGCAGTAGGTCGCACAGTTCAGCATCTAGAGGAATTCGGGTGGATTGTAAACCTAGAAAAATCGGTATTGAAACCCACAAAGCAGTTGGAATATCTAGGCCTTCGGCTAGATACAGACTGCCAGAGGATACGTTTACCTCAAGCAAAGATCAGATCAATAGCTCAAGCAGTTCAAGTGATCTTAGGCAAGAAGAGGCCGACTATTCGCCTATGTATGCGACTGCTGGGGAAGATGGTGGCCGCCTTCGAGGTTGTGCCCTACGCCCAGATCCATACCAGATATCTTCAGGCAGCCATTTTCTCTGCTTGGAACAAATCCATTCAGGCGTTAGATCGTCCGTTAGTGCTCTCCCCGAAGGTCCGGCGCAGCCTGTCTTGGTGGCTGGTCTCTCAATTTGTCAAAAGGGAAATCCTTTTGCCCCATCACGTGGAAGATAGTATCCACGGATGCCAGCCTGTTAGGTTGGGGGGCAGTTCTAGAAGAACAGACCCAGCAAGGGCTGTGGTCGGGGGCAAAAAAAACTGCTTCCCATCAATATCTTGGAGATCAGAGCTGCTCGACTGGCCCTGATCGCCTGGACTCTCCCTCTTCAGGGTCTGCCAGTAAGGATACAGTCCGACAACGCCACTGCGGTGGCATACATAAACCACCAGGGGGGCACGAAGAGCCCAGCAGCCCAAAGAGAAGTAAACCTGATTTTCTCATGGGCCGAAGCCCATGTACCCTGCATCTCGGCGGTGTTCATCCCAGGGATAGACAATTCTCAAGCAGATTTTTTGAGTCGTCAACAGTTGCTCCCGGGGGAATGGTCTCTTCACCCCCAGGTATTCCAAGAGATTTGCCAAAGATTCGGAGTCCCAGATGTGGACATTATGGCAACGAGATCCAACAAAAAATTGGACAAATTCATATCCCGAGCCAGGGATCCCTCGGCCTACGGGACCGATGCGTTGGTTTGCCCTTGGCACCAGTTTTCTCTTCTGTATGCGTTCCCTCCACTGCAGATGATTCCCCGCCTTCTACGGAGGATCCGGGTGGAGCGCAGGCCTGTGATCCTGGTGGCCCCAGCCTGGCCCAGGAGGGCTTGGTACGCACTCATCGTGAAGATGTCAGTCGGGGCGCCTGTGGCCGCTCCCCCTGTGCCCAGATCTGCTGTCTCAGGGCCCAATCTGCCATCCCTGCTTCACAGCAGCTAAATTTGACGGCTTGGCAGCTGAATCCCTAATTCTTAAGGGCAGAGGCCTCTCAGATCAGGTCATATCTACGTTGATTCAGGCTAGGAAACCGGTCTCCAGAAATATTTATTACAGTCTGGAGAACCTATGTGGAGTGGTGCGAGTCTCAAAAATGGCATCCTCGAAAGTTTTTTATTGACAGGATCTTGCGATTCCTCCAGGTTGGCGTTGACAAAGGGTTGGCTCTTGGTACTCTAAAGGGGCAGGTGTCGGCTTTATCAATATGGTTTCAAAGACCCTTGGCCACCCATTCGCTTATGAAAACCTTCTTGCAGGGGGTCTTGCATGTGAATCCCCCTATTAGAGCTCCCCTCTGCCCCTGGAATTTAAATCTGGTCTTGTCAGCTTTACAAAGGCAGCCGTTTGAACCTCTGACAGAAATCCCTCTTGTGCTACTAACCCGAAAGTTGGTTTTCTTGGTGGCTATGGCTTCAGCCAGAAGGGTTTCCGAGCTGGCAGCCTTGTCATGCAGGGAGCCATACCTTATTCTGCATAAGGACAGAGTGGTTCTGCGGCCTCAACCTTCTTTCCTTCCTAAGGTCATATCCAGTTTTCACTTGAATCAGGACCTAGTCCTACCATCCTTCTTTCCTACTCCCCAGTCCAGAGAGGAAAGACGGCTTCATACTTTGGACGTGGTTCGAGCCATGAGGGTCCATCTCAAGGCTACAGAGAAGATTCGGAAAACAGATGTGCTTTTTGTTCTTCCGGATGGCCCCAAGAAGGGTCAGCTGGCTGCCAAGTCTTCCTTGGCTAGGTGGATTAAGCAGCTGATTTTTCAGGCATATGGTCTGAAGCGCGTTCCACCTCCCTTATCAGTTAAGGCCCATTCTACGAGGGCCATGAGTGCCTCCTGGGCGGCACACCATCAGATCTCTATGGCACAGGTTTGCAAGGCGGCAACCTGGTCTTTCGTACATACGTTTACTAAATGTTATAAGTTGGACGTTGCAAAGGGTACGGACGCAGCTTTTGGGCAGGCGGTCCTACGGGCAGCAGTATAGAATCCTCTGGTCCGGTTCACGCCCCCTTGTTTTTCTGTTGGTGGAGCCATGTTTTCTCCTGACAATGTTTTTATTTGGCTATTCTTGGCCTTACGGTCTCCCTCCCTTCATAGAGCATTGCTTTAGGACATCCCAAGTGTAATGGCTATGCGCTCTGTGTCCCGTGATGTACGATAAAGAAAAAAGGATTTTTAATAAACAGCTTGCCTGTAAAATCCTTTTCTTGAAGTACATCACGGAACACAGAGCTCCCACCCCTCTTTTGGGGAACATTGTGTAACCTCGGGAGAATTGCTTGCTACAAAACTGAAGCACTCCCAGTGGGAGGGGGTTATATAGGGAGGAAACTTCCTGTGAAATTGATTACACCAGTGTCCACACCTGAAGGTACCCATATAACCCAAGTGTAATGGCTATGCGCTCTGTGTCCCGTGATGTACTTCAAGAAAAGGATTTTACAGGTAAGCTGTTTATTAAAAATCCTTTTTTTTTTCCCCCCCAGAGTTCTGCTTTAAGTACAGAGATCTTATGTAGGGAATGCAGAATGGGTAGGAGAAAAAGGGGAACCTTTTTGAGAATAGTTGGTGAACCTTGCCTTTAAGAGTTTGAATTTAAGAGATGATACCTTATACTTGTTCTGCTTGAATGTGAAAAGCCTGAGGCTGGACAGTCATCTGGCACCAACAGCATATAAAACAATGGCTCAGTTTGAAGATTTGACGAGGCCAGAGAGATTGCGATCTTTCTACGTACAAACCATTAAAGCAGTTGTAAACCCTTACATATACCAAGTGAAGTGACTGGCCTCAGGTAATACAGATGAAGCACTACATAAGTTGTACCTGCTTATCTGTTGTCTCCGCTTCTCTACAGCTTGTCTGAGCTGTTGGGGGGGCTGAAATTGCACCCTGCAGGGCTCCGTGAGAAGAGCTCTGGGAGCTGATAGGCGGGTAGGGACACACCCCCTGCACACAGGAACACACCTGATGCTGTCAATCAGCTGGAGAGTTATTTTTCTCTTCCGTTCATGGACAGACACAGCAGCATTGACCTTAGGATTATATCACCTTCCTTCCAGGAGAGACTAGGCAGAAAAACAGCACTTTAGGTGTTAAACACTTCTGCAGTACAGCTCCTCCCAGGGGGCGTGGCTCCCCAGGTATATAAACCCCACTCCGACTGAACAGCTCCAGTTTTTTTTGCCTAGCCTCGGGAGTAGACATGGCCGTTCTGGAGTCCATGTACTCTGGATTTTTTCTTTTTTTTTTTTCTTTTTTGGTTCCTGCATTTTTGGATCCTGGAATCTACTATCAACTACCGACTGGGTGACAGGCTGGATCCTCGATCCCTGTAGTCCCCCCATGTTCGGCCATCGAGCATGAGCCGGCCCTCGGATCTGGGTCGTCCACGACATGCCCCGTTGCTCCAGGGGTGGCCGGGGAACTTCATGTTCCAGGGCACACATGACCGGTCTCTATGGCCTTGTCAGTGTGTCTGGCCGACTGCCATGCCCTTTAGCGGACGTTGGTTCAGTCAGGAAAGCCTCCAGCCGGTGGTCACAGGACGGGTGAGTAGGCCCCTTGCCTCGGCAAGGTGTATGGCTGGGGCTTTCCTGGGGAGGTCGACTGAGGGTACGCCCTGCTTTCCCCCCTCCCTCCGTCCCCATACTGGGTGGCGGCTGTTAGGTGGGGGGCCCTCCTGGGGTTCTGTCACTGCCAGGAACTGTGTTCTGTGGGGGCGGTTGGTTTTTTGTGCTGCGTCACTGTGCTTTACATTCGCGTGTGCGGCCGCCATTTTTGCCGCGGTTTGTATTGATCGGCGGCCATTTTCCTGTAGCCCGTATGCGTTTTTTCTGGCATACGGCGGCCATTTTGGAAATAGTCTTTGCCTCTTGTGCCTGAAATACCGCAGCAAATGCCCGCGAATCGCTTCTTGTGGGACAGCGCAGCACAGCCAGTCTTCTTAGCACTTATCAGCGCTTCTACCACAGCTACAACTGGGTCGGGTGGTGAGTTGCCTGAGGGTCCCCTGCTCTGTATTTCAGCCGGGAGGGTGGCCGGTGGGTGTCTGCCTTGCAGTGCTAGGGTGGCAGAAATGTGGGTCAACATGGAGTCTGAACCAGAGGCTTCCACCCCAACCTTGCCGGAGTTAACCCTTAGTGTCTCTGTGGAAGCTATGACGGCAGTCCTGGAGGCGTTTCTCACCAGGGTTGAAGCGACTAGTGGCCAGAAGGGGGTAAAAACGCCCCCTCCCTGCGCCAGCTTCTGGGGATGGCTCTTGACGCGGAACCAGACCGTGCTACTGCCTCTGGCTCTGTCATGTCAGATGATGCAGGCTTGGCCCACGCGGACAGTGAGGATGACTCCGTTTCAGAGCCGACGCATGATAAAGCGTTTGGAGCCCTTATCACTGCGGTGCGGGATACTCAAACTTGAGGATTTGGCGGAGGCATCAGATATGCCGGTCCCTTTTGGGTTCCGTAAGCCCCCCCACGCCGTAAGTGTTTCCTTGTGTTCCATATCTGGACAAACTGTTGTACAAGGAATGGGATACACCGCAGAAAGCTTTTGCTGTTCCGAAATGCTTTGCGGTCTGTTATCCTTTTGAGGAGGACTTTAAAAAAAAAAGTGGGTCTCTCCTCCCTCAGTGGACCCGCTTTTGTCCAGACTGATTAGTCACCACGTTGCCTGTGGAGGGGGCTCCCGCATTTACGGACCCCGCAGATAGGAGAGCTGAGGCTGTGGCCCGCTCCATGTTCACAGTAGTGGGTTCGGCTGTGAGACCGGTTTTGGCCGGGGCTCTGGTGTCGCAGACATTCACCGAACGGGCAAAGGTCTTGCTGCAAGAGCTTGAGACACAGAATGTTTCTGAGACCTGTGTGGACCTGGCCGACCAGTTAGTACAAGGCCTAAAATTTGTCTGAGTCGGCCCTGGATACGCTCCCCTTGCTTTCTAGGGCCTCCGCCTACGTGGTGGTACTGCAACGCCTGCTGTGGCTGAAGTGTTTGGTCTGCGGACCAGTCTTCAAAAAATGCTTTGGTAGATTTAACCTCTAAGGGTGAACGGCTTTTTGGGATGCCACATAAAGAATGCCACAGGTGGGAAGGGTAAGGAACCTCACCGTAAGCAAGGGCCCTCCTTTACTGCCCCCAAGAGGTTTTTTTTCGCCCGCCAAGTGCGGCAGGAAAAAATTCTCAAACTGCTAAAGCGCCCGCTACAGGACAAAAACGCACCTGGTTACCGCAAGCCGTGTCTCGGGTGGGGGGCCGACTTCGCAAATTCACGGCTCGGAGTTCTCTTTTAGCCGACCGTTGGGTTTGCGAGGTAGTTTCCTCGTGGTACAAGATATTTTCTCTCTTGTCCGCCAAACAGATTTTTTTCCTTCCAACCTCCAGCTTTCTCCGGTTTGCAGGAAGGCTCTGTCAGGGGCTGTCCAGGATCTACTGTTCAGGGCAGTGATTGTACCGATTCCTTCAGGAGAACGGTTTTAGGGGTTTTACTCCAATCTGTAGTCCCCCAAAAGGAGGGGGTTCGTCCAATCTTGGACCTCAAGGCCCTCAATTGTTTTGTCAAAGTGCAAAACTTCAAGATGGAGTCGATTCGCTTGGTGGTGGCAGCGCTTAATCAGGGGGATTTCATGGCCTCCTTGGACATCATGGATGCGTACCTGCATGTCCCCATATGTGCAAAGCATCAGGTTTCAGTGCTTTGCGATCGGAGAGGACCACTTACAATTTATGGCCCTCCCATTCGGTCTGGCCTCGGCACCACGGGTATTCACCAAGGTGCTCGCTCCGATCCTAGCCTTGCTGAGGCAGCGCGGGATCGCTATCGTGGGCTACCTAGACGACCTTCTCCTGAGAGCTTCCTCAAGCTCAGAGTTAAGAGGACGTGTCCATCACCTGCCAGACCCTACAGGAATTCGGCTGGCTTCTGAACATCTGGAAGTCAATGTTGGTACCGTCTCAGCGGGTGGAATACCTGGGGTTAATCCTGGATTCCTTGGAGGCGAGAGTTTTTTTTCCTCCCATTGGAGGTCGTCACTCCGGTTCTGCATGAGGGTTCTAGGTCTGATGGTGGCCTCTTTAGAGGCAGACCCATATGCCCAATTCCACACCAGGATGCTACAGAAGGAAAATGTCACGATGGGACAAGCTTCCTTCGTATCTGGATTACCAGATCCGCGTGAGTCGGCTGGTCATGTCCTCCCTGGTGTGGTGGCTGACATCTCCGGTGCGTGTATGTACGGGGGTGCCATCTCATCTGTCCCGGATTCTACTTTTTTTACAGCGTGGAGTGGATCAGGCTCTCGCCTTAAGTACAGTTAAGAGTCGGATCTCGGCTCTAGCTGTTTACTTTCAGCGACCCTTGGCGGCGCACTCTAGTGCGTACGTTTGTACAGGGGGTCCGGCATGTGGCCCCTCCTGTGCGTCCTTCACTGCCTCCATGGGACTTGAATTTGGTCCTCTGCGATTCAAGACGCTCCGTTTGAGATCATTCGAAAGATTCCTCTGTTGACTTTGTCTCAAAAGGTGGTTTTTCTGGTAGCAATTACCTCGGTCAGATGGGTGTCTGAACTGGCGGCCTTGTCTTGCAAGGCCCCCTACTTGGTCATCCACAAGGATAAGGTGGTGCTGTGCCCGCAGCCATCATTTCTTCCATAGGTTGTCGGCTTTTCACATTGAGGACATTGTGTTGCCGTCCTTATCTCCTTAGCCAAAGAACCAAAAGGAGGCCGCTTTGCATTCCTTAGATGTGGTTTGGGCCCTTCGGGTGTACTTGTCTGCTACGGCTCCGTTCCAGAGATCGGACTCACTGTGTTGGTGTCTGGTCCGAAAAAGGGTCTGGCGGTTTCGTCGGCCACCATTTCTAGGTGGATCAGACAGGTCGTCCTTCAGGCCTATGCCCTAAAGTGGCGGGCGCCTCCCTTTCAGGTTACGGCGCATTTGACCAGGGCGATTGGTGCCTCCTGGGCTTTCCGTCATCAAGCCTCTGTTTTACAGGTGTGTAACGCGTCAACCTGGTCGTCCATCCACACCGTCTCTAAGTTTTACAAGGTGGATGCGAGTGCATCTTCGGATGCCTCCTTTGGCCGCAAGGTTTTACAGGCGGCAGTTTAAGGTTGGAGTTCCTCTGTTGAGAAACTGTATGTTTGTTTTTGTTTTTTTTCCCACCCCTCGAAATTTTGACCCTGCTTGGGGATGTCCCTAAGGTCAATGCTGCTGTGTCCGTCCATGAACGGAAGAGAAAATAGGATTTTTGTACTCACCGTAAAATCCATTTCTCTGAGTTCATGGACGGACACCGCACCCACACCTCCTCCTTTTGGTTTGTACTGCTTGTTACGAACTGGAGCTGTTCAGAGTGGGGGTTATATACCCAGGGAGCCACGCTCCCTGGGAGGAGCTGTACTGCAGAAGTGTTAACGCTTTAAGTGCTGTTTTTCTGCCTAGTCTCTCCTGGAAGGAAGGTAATATAACCCTAAGGTCAATGCTGCTGTGTCCGTCCATGAACTCGGAGAAATGGATTTTACGGTGAGTACATAAATCCTATTTTTTTTCTTCCATGCACACTGGCTTTAAAAATCGCTGCTTCTACGTGTGTATGTGTGTGTAGACTCTCCAAGGATCATTTTGGAGTGTGGTATTTAACCACTTAAGACCCGGACCAATACGCTGGCAAATGACCCAAGGGGTTTTTGCGATTCGGCACTGCGTCGCTTTAACAGACAATTGCGCGGTCGTGCGACGTGGCTCCCAAACAAAATTTGCGTCCTTTTTTTCCCACAAATAGAGCTTTCTTTTGGTGGTAATTGATCGCCTCTGCGATTTTTTTTATTTTTTGCGCTATATACAAAAATAGAGCGACATTTTTGAAAAAAAAAACAATATTTTTTACTTTTTGTTATAATAAAAAACCAATAAACTAAATTTTAGTCAAACATTTAGGCCAAAATTTATTTAGCCACATGTCTTTAGTAAAAAAAAATCGCATTAAAAAAAAATTAGCTACCTAGCGGGAACAGCGACACTAATGCAGCGATCAGAAAAATGATCGCTTAGTGATGCTGGCAATAGGGAGTGAAAGGGTTAACTAGGGCAGTGATCAAGGGGTTAAAACTGTATTGGTGGGGGGGCTATCCTGACACTAACACTAATTGACTGTCACACTGACACTAAATACAGTAATCATACATGTATGATTACTGCATTCTGTGACAGGGGGGAGGGGGCGATCGCGGGGGTTAAATGTGTTTTTGTGTGTGTGTAAGTGTGCTATTGGTGCAGACTTGTTGTGTTGTGCTCTCTCCTGAAACAAACGCTGAGGGAGAGATCAGATAGCTTCCTCCTTCCTGTGTTTACACAGGAGGAGGAAGTGACAGGGCGGGCGGGCGCGCGCATTGGCTGGGAGCGATCCGGAGGGGGCGGGTGAAAACGGATAGCCGCCCCCTCTTGTCGGATCGCTCCTGCAGCCGCGCGGACCGCCGCATGTACGGGGGGGGGGGTCCGATCGGACCCCCGATCCCCCCCAAGGCACCAACGTATATATACGTTGATGTGCCTGTCGGTGCCATTCTGCCGACGTAAATGTACATGCGGCGGTCCTTAAGTGGTTAAGCTTTTATTCAAGCTATGCAAGGGATTTGGAATGGAAGTGTTTTGACAAATTTGCCTTGAAACATTGAACAAATACAGTACTATACATGTTTCATTCTTCTTTTTTTTTTTTTTTTTCACAGGATTCGAGAATGTGGTGGCTTTGTTGCTTGGAATAGCTTGGGACAACCCCATGTAAATGGAAGACTTGCAATGACTAGAAGCATTGGAGATTTGGATCTCAAGTCAACGGGAGTAATAGCAGAGCCTGAAACGAAAAGAGTGAAGGTTAGAAATTGGCCCGTGTTGTCCTACCCAGTACGTCTCAACCTGTATCAGTTTTAAGCGCAGCATAAATTGATGGCGCTACATAAGTACCATAACATTATTTCACTACTCTGTAACTCTTGATTCTTAGAATGTGCCCTGAGCGTGTGATACAAAGCAACTTGGCATTAAAAAGAATGGTGCAGTAATTTATAGCTGTCTTATTCCAGGTTGAAGTGGCTCCAGAATGTTCGAGTTCTATTTGCACTTCCTTGCAGGAGCTAATCGCTGACTTTTTTTACCTTGCCACTTAAAGATTAGGTAATAAACATATTGTTGGAGTAGTTTACTGTAGAAGTAGTTTTCTTTACGAGTCATACTTTCACAATAGGCAGCCTTGTCTTCTGATGTATAGAGGTTTGTCAGCCACTTTGTTTTGTGCCTAGCACTGGTTTACATTTACAATGAAGGCTAGGCTTAAGTGTGTGTGTGTGTGTGTGTGTGTGTGTGTGTGTGTGTGTGTGTTTTTATCCCTAAACCACTTCCTTGGGACCAGTGAAAAGCATAAAAACCAGCCAAGGGAGGCGCATGCGCAGCAGCTCCCAAGATGGCCGCCTGCTTCTAGAGCTCCACTCCACCACGGCCTAATATCGACCACCGGAGCTGACTGAGCGCCCTCTCACCGGGATCATTGTAGCGGGTAAGCACCCCGACCGCGTAGATGTCCTCTCCGCCGGCCCGGAGGGACCTCTCTGGACAGATGGCGGCGTCTCCACGAGGCCTGCATGCCTCAGATCATACAGAGGACTCCATAGCAGATCAGGATCTGCTCCCACCGCAATCCCCAGGTACTGACTTTCTCCCCTTAGCCACCCTCTGCATCTCCTTCCTCCACTGAGTCCTTGCTGTGCAAAGTGGGTGCTGGCTTCCCCACTACTCCATGCTGGATCCTCACACAGGCATGCTGCTCACAGTCAGTGAAGCACATGAGGAGGCCCCAATACCCACAGACTTTCCTTCCATGATGACTGCCTTCTCCCAAATGCTGTCCAAAAGCCTTGCACTGAATGCTGCGCAAATTACATTATCCATCCATGCAGATTTGCAGCAATTGAGAGGAGGATGGACTCTATTGAGCAGAAAGCTGATCAAGCGGTGGTAAGGATTAATCAGAATTCTGCCAGGATGCAAGAGATACATGATTGGAAACAGCTTTTGCAAAGATTGACTATCTCGAATAGATCGAGATGCTACAACTTCAGAATAAGGGGACTCCCGGAAACTGATAGAGGTTCAAGTGGTGCTGAAATCCCTCATAAAAAGTCTTATACCTGATATCGCCGAGCACCATCTTGAGCTGGACAGAGCGCACAGAGCCCTTCAGGCTCCCCGATCAGACAGTCTGCCCAGGGACATCATAGTAAAACCGCACTACTATTCAGTCAAGGAGGTGATGAAAAGGTCTAGGTACTCTGACAACCTCACTTTGACCGGCCACAAAATTCTAATATTCGTGTACCTCTCTCCGTATACGGTCCAAAAGAGGCGTGCTCTCAAACTATTGCTGCAGGTCCTTTATGAAAAAGGAAATAGAATAGATGGTCCTTCCCGCTCCACCTGAACTTTTCCTACAAAAGCTTTGGATTCTCCTCTTTCGCGGAAGGGGAGCGACTGCTGATACACCTAAGGCTGATCTCCTTGGATCCTCCGGCGTCACAGGCCGGCAGAGGGACCCCCACTTCCATGAAGAAACCTTTGCATGCAAGCCCGCTGCAACAAACCTGGCTGAAGCAAAGTTACAAGAGATCCAAAGAAAACTTTCAGACCTGAGGAGCGAGCACTCCAGTTTTTCTTCTTCTCGGTCTGGGTCCCTGTCCCTGGATGGATTTACCTTTCCTGAGTGGATTGGGTGACCCCCCCCCCCCCTTTCCTTATATCTATTGATTCCCCACAATGGCACTGGTTACTTGTTATGTTGCAACATTGGTTTGCTCTTTTATTTTATTTTTTGGTTTTCATGTTTTCCGTCCCAACCCTAGTCTGGGAGCTGTTTGTTTTGCTGGACAGTGTTACAGTAGCCGCAATGACACTTATTGTGTATATTTCTCTTTTGCAAATTAGATTACTTACTGCTCGGCTTAGCAGACATAGCGAATATCTCAGTTTAGATTGAGTAAAATTTAGGGAGGGGGGGTGACATTCTCTGTAATTTGTCACTATTGGTAGCTAATTCCCTGCGAGGGACCTGCTTGCCCTCCTGTCCCCTCTGCACTTGGGGTGGGGGGGGGGGTGGTTGGGCAGGGCCTGCATAGGGCACCCGGTGAGTTGGTTCCGTTTTTGGTATTTCCTTTTTCTAATGTGGCGTTCAGTTTCTGGGAATCATGGGCTCATTATTGGCCCTAAGTTATGGTTGTTATGAGGTGGTGGACCCAGTGCACCTTCATAGAATTGGAGGCCCTTTGGGTGCTTCTAGATCCATTTCAGATTTCCCTGTAATAGGGATATTCCGGCCCTCTAAAGCAGTGTTTTTCAACTCCAGTCTTCAAGGCACACCAACAGGTCAAGTTTTCAGGATTTCCCTCAGATGAAATGGCTGTGGTGATTACTAAGGCAGTGAAACTGATCAAATCACCTGTGCAAAATAATTGAAAGCCTGAAAACATGACCTGATGGTGTGCCTTGAGGCCTGGAGTTGAAAAACACTGCTCTAAAGGTTTTGGGGTAGGGACAGACATGTCCACCTCACCCCAGGGGTGGGAGGGGTCGGGGGACCCCCAGGTTCTGGGTATGCATTGTTTTTTCTTCATGTATGTATTGATTTTGCTTCAGATTTATGTTCACAATATCCTGTCTTTTTTTTTTTTTTTCTCTTTTTTCATTTCTTCTCTTCTTCCCACTCATGTTCTTTTGGAGAGTTCCAGTCCATCATCCCGGGTCCAGACTTCTCCTGTTCTTCGGGTTTGACGGAGTACTTTCCTCAAGACCCAAGGTAGGATACGGTTACCTGGTATAGATTCCTCCCCTCTGATCCATGACTGACACGCATTTGCCCCCCCCCCTCCAAATTATTTCCCATAACGCCCAGGGCCTCAACTCCCCCGTCAAACACCGGAAACTCCTCCAACTCTACCACGCCATGCACGCTTATATTCTTTGGCTGCAGGAGACCCACTTCCCGTCCGCCTATAAACCCACATTCCTGCATCAGCGTTTTCCCCAATTTTTTCTTTCCTCGACAGATGATGTTTTGCTAGACACATCAACCTCTCTCCTCTGGAGACGATTGTTGATCCTCAGGGACGCTATATCCTGGTATCTGGCCATATAGACAGGGAGCTATACACATTTGTTTCTTACTACACCCCCAACAAGGGACAAAGACCCTTCTTTAAATCCTTGTTACACAAGCTGCAAGCTCACTTTAAGGGGACAGCCTTCATAGGTGGTGATTCTAACACAGCTTTTGACTTCTCACTTGATAAATCGGCAGACTGTAAATCTAAACCTAAGCGCCCCTCCAAACAGAGTTCTAAAATGGCTAAACTCCTTCACTCTGTAGGGTTAATAGATGTTTGGCGAGAAGCCAATCCACGCACAAAGGACTACATGCACTTTTCTGCACCCCACAACTCCTTTGCCAGGATCGACCACATCTTCACCCACGCCACGACAATCCCTCTAATCAGTAGCTCCAGGATCGTAGATTCCACCCCCTTTCTGACCACTCTATGGTCACCTTGACAACAGAGACCCACAGGCTCTAAAAGCCCGCCTTGCTGGCGTCTGTGGGAATCTTTTGAGTGACCCGATACAATGCTCCTTAATTGAGGAGGCCATTAAAGAATACTTTCTTATTAATGCTACGAGTGAGGTATCGCCATCTACGGTCTGGGCGGCGCATAAGTCGGTTATCAGGGGGAAACTGTTAGTTAATAGCTAAACTCAGAGCAGAACATACGGCAGACGCACTTAAACTTACAGAGGAATTTCGCACGTTGGCAAAAACTCAAACGCCACCCCACAACCGAATCTCTCGCTTTGCTAGACAAAGCTTGTGCCCTACTTAACCTCTCCCTGACCACAGCGGCAGAACACCTCCGGTGGACCGGGGCTAAATTCTACTCCCAAAATTATAGGATAGGCTCACGTCTGGCTACCAAATTGAGTCCCAAACAGCGCTCACTGGCTTTCCCTAAAATCTGGGCAACCACGGGGGAACTGACACAGAACCCAACTAAGATTATGAATGCTTTCTTAAGGTTCTTCTGACTTATACAAACCTAGCAGTTCTCTTCACAACCCGACACAAGAGAAATTTTTGGACGATCTCCCGTTACAATCCCTGTCTAAGGACCATAGGGATCTCCTAGAGCAGTGTTTTTCAACTCCAGTCCTCAAGGCACACCAACAGGTCAAATTTTCAGGATTCCCCTCAGATGAAATGGCTGTGGTGATTACTAAGGCAGTGAAACTGATCAAATCACCTGTGCAAAATAATGGAAAGCCTGAAAAACAGGACCTGTTGGTGTGCCTTGAGGACTGGAGTTGAAAAACACTGTCCTAGAGAGCCCATTCACTAAGGAGGAGGTTCTGAATACCATTAAAAATCTTACACTAGGATCCTCCCCAGGGCCGGATGGCTTCTCCACTGGTTACTTCAAGAAATTTGGATTATATCTAGCCCCCCACCTGACGCGGTTGTTTAACTCTCTGATTCCGAAGCCGGATAAGGACCCTAGCGAGGTTTGCAATTATCGCCCTATTTCCCTGATTAACAACGACATCAAAATTATGATTATGTTCACAAAGATCAGGTGGGCTTCATCCCTGGGAGACCGGGAACTGATCAGGTCAGATGGACCATTGATGTTATCTCCCTACTTAAAGCGCAATGGGATGGGGGTTCTCCACAGAAAGGTTTCTTGCTGTCCATAGACCTACACAAGGCCTTTGACTCGATTGGTCGTACCTGTCTGGTGTCCTGGGGAGATGGGGCTTTGGCCCTAGCTTCCTTAGCCTTATCAAGTTGCTTTACTCTAACCCCTCTGCGCAGGTACGCTTAATGGGCAGATACTCGGACTCTTTCCCCATAGGCATGGGGACCAGACAGGGATGTCCGCTCTCTCCTCTTCTCTGTGGCCATAAAAACTTTGGCAGTAGCACTGAGATCGAATCCTGACATTAAGGGTGTGATCTGCGGGCCACAGGAACACAAATGCGCGTTATACGCCGATGACCTCCTTCTTTGTCACCTCTCCCCAACTTCCACCCCAATGATACTTAAGACCCTAAGGGTGTTCAGTGAGATTTCCGGCTTGCAGGTTAATATGGGCAAATCTTTAGCTTTGAATATTTCCGTCTCCCCGGATCTGCTTAAACAACTTTCTAGTAAGTTCACCTTCTCTTGGGCTCCCTCACAAATTCCATACTTGGGTATTAAATTGAAGCCTAATATCAATGACCTATTCAAAGCAAACTACCCCCCTATGGTCCTTAGGTGTAAAGGAGACATTGAACGGTGGTCCAGATGTGGTTTGTCCTGGTTGGGCAGAGTTCATGCGGTTAAAATGATCCTTCTCCCGCGTCTTCTGTACTTGTTCCGCTCTCTCCCAATTCCGGTAAAGAAACCATTTCTTGGCAAATTCCAAACGGATATTGTCCGCTTTGTTTGGGGTAACAAAGGATATAGATGTCCCTCGAGTATACTTTTCCGCCTAAAAACACAGGGAGGTATGGGGCTTCCTAACCTATGGGGTTACTATCAAGCAGCGCAACTAGCACAACTGTCGACAGTCTTCTCTAGGGGCCCAAAACCTGATTGGCTCGCTATGGAACGACAAGCTACCCCTTTAAATACCATTGATTATCTTTTGGGGTGTGACCCTAAACGTAGACCAGCCATAATGTCTCCCAGACTCTCCCACTCAATAGCCCTCAGTTCCAAACTATCTGCCCTACGCACCCTGATATTCCCCCTGAAGCCCCTAACACATTTCTTTCATAATCCTGACTTCCCCCGGGAGGAATATCGAGGTATTTCGATGGTGGACGGATAGAGGTCTCTACAGATTGGGGCACTTTCTCTCTCCAGCGGGCACGCTTTCCCTTTCACACTGCAGGAAACTAGACATGTCCAATGCTGAACTCTTTAGATTTTCCCAAATCTCCCACTTCCTACATTTCATTTGGATGGATAAAGCCCCCCCCACCCCAACCATAACTCGCTGTGAGCACTGGTGTTTGAATACGATGGATCAGAGGGGAGGAATCTTGTTGCTATATACAGCTCTGATGTCTAACCTGGATAAGCCATCTTGTGCACAGGCCTGGGAGGAGGACATGAACACCTCGTGGAACACTGCGGTCTGGTTTCATTCATTAAATCGGGCGTATGAAGGTATTCTTAATGTTGGTCTCATAGAAGCGAGTCTTAAAATTATGCTTAGGTGGTATTATGTTCCTTCCAGGCTAGCTAGAATATATCCGGGGACCTCACCATTATGTTTTAGAAGCTGCGACCTGGAGGGTTCCCTCTTTCACACTTGGTGGTCTTGTCCCCGCATTAGATCCTTCTGGCGGAAGGTTTTTCGTACCCGTGGCTCCTTGATGGAGACAGTGGTGGCTCCTCAACCTAGTATAGCGCTATTAAATCATTGTATTCCTGATCTTTCTAAACAGTCCCTAACTTTTTTCATTTTATTGGGAGCCAAAATTACCATAGCCAAGTCGTGGAAGAAGCCTACAGTCTCCTTCATGGGGTTCAGGAAAAAAGTCTCCTGGATTATGGCGCAAGAGCAAATAGCTGCTAAATGTTCAGACCAAATTGAAAAATGTTGATCCACTTGGGAACCCTGGGCTATCTTCTGCAATTTGTCTCTCCTACCTGGGGTCCAGCCTGAAGGGTCGACCGCTCCCTGCCCTTCTTGACTGCGTCTCCCTGATCTTCTACTCTTTTCCTGCTTCCCACGTTTCTTTCCTTCTCTCCTCTCGCACCTTGCTTGGTGCTCTGAATGTGAAGCCATGGTTACAGAGTAGTTTATTTACCTGCTCTAACGTTTGTTTACTTTTTTTAAAACTGGTGTATGCGATCTTATTCTTCCATGTGGGTTGTCTTGCTGGATGTCACCGGTGAGGGCTCTCTGGCCTTGACCCCCTGGACGCAGTGTGTTCCCCTTTGGGGCGTCCGGGGGGCCGAGAGCTGCGGGGCCTGAGCGGCTGTCATATTTGTGCCTGGGATCGGGTATAGCGGTGACAGAGACGATATTAGTTGTCTGTACTACAATATGGACGAGTTAGATTGCTCTGTTAGCGTATCATACTGGAGTCTGATACACAAGGTTGTTTACTCTGAATCGATACTGCTTTGTACACTCGATTGTTATTGTCTTTTCATTTGTTATCATCAAAAACTTCAATAAAACCTTTTAAACAAAAAAAAAAAAAACAGCCAAGGCCCCCTGCATTCTCTGTAATAAACTGTATACTAAGGGCGGGAATGTAAGCTGTTATGGATGGACACCAGGAAAAGAAAATTACAGTAAAATACGTTTTCCTGGTGATACCTGTGATGACTAACTAGCTGATAAGTTGGGTGATGCTCCAATTTTTTTTTATTAGAATGGGGCAGAAGCATTATTATTTTTATTTTTTTTCTGCTGGTAGGTGACTAATTTATCCCAGATATTTGCGCAACTGTTGGTAGAAGGCTTACTTATCAATGTTACATGAGGAGCGGCTTAGGTCTTCCAATTTGCACCCCTTCAAAAGCTATGCTTGCAGATTTAGGTGCAGAAATTCTTATGACAGCTGAAGTGCAAACGTGGAAAGAGGAACTGTTTCTGGAAGCTGCATTGCCAGGGGAAACCAGGGCCTGCGAGGCCAATAAGGTAAAATGGTGATGACTGAGAAGATTCGAAAGCAATCTGAGAGGAAGAGCATAAGCCAGACTACAATTCCAAGGAAATGCCAGAGCATCTTGTGGTGTGGGAAAATTTGGTCCGCCTGTATGTTGGCTTGCCCAGGAGGTATACTGCTCTGTATGCCAGGTGGTCGACCCATGGCATTGAGCTCCACCTCCTGCCGAAATGTGCTGCTGCACATGCCTCCTTGGTGTTGGGTGTAAGCAACTGCTGCTTTGTTGTACTTTTGCAATGAGACCGCTTCTATTTTTGTACTGTGGGGATGTTGGAGCTAAAAATACTGCCTTTTAATCTCAAGCACATTTGCTCTCATGCCCCTGGCCGAACTTCCTCCTGCCCTGGACCCCATCCTCTGCACCCTTTCTTGTTGGTGTCCAATGTAGTTGAGATCCTGTTTGATTACAAGCTAACCTAGTCTGAACTGACATTGGAGCCAATGGGATCATTGGTGCATTGGCTGACTTTGTGCCCCACAGACTAGGCGTTGGTATGCTGACGGAAGAGAACTGGTTGCTCCCAGAATTGCCTCCTTGATCTTGATTACCTGTGGTGGAAGAGGTGCTGAGACATTGGTAGTGTTGAAGAGTATTCCCAGGTCAATTGTCTACTGAACAGGATTGCCTTTTCTCAAAGTTGATGATCCACCCAAATCTCTGGAGAGTGTTATCGGAATCGGTAAAGAAGCTGCTCTGTCCCTGGCCAGAAGCAAAGTATCCGCCAGATAATGATGAACATGGAGATCCTTCTCCCTGAGGGGGCTAGAATCGCAATGAGGACTTTTTTTTTATAAAAGTCAGCGGATGTGTAAAGACTTTTTAAAAGTGTAGCTGTCCTACTGCAAGCCTGCGATATTTTTGAGAGGACCAGAGTTTTGAGATGTGGAGGTAGGAATCATGGAGGTCCAGCAAAGGCATTCAGCTGCCTGACTGCGCCCCTTGAATTGAATGGAGAGGTTCCACTTTTTCCAGAAGGATGGGGAGAGATGGAGATTCTATATATAGCTCTCTCACCATCTATATGATTTTTTTTTTTGTATTCAAGTCTGTTACTGGCTGCTTCCTTTTGAAACAGAGTTGAGTAGAAGCCTGTTTTTTTTTTTTTTTTTTTGCCACACTTTACCCATAATACTCCAATAATATATATGCTGTAGCACAGGGATATGCAATTAGTGTACCTCCCAGCTGTTGCAAAACTAAAGTCCCATCATGCCTCTGGGTGTCATGCTCATGGCTGTCATATTCTTGCTATGCCTCATGGGACATGGGCTAGTTCTGTAACAGCTGGAGGTCCGCTAATTGTATATCCCTGGTGTAGCGCAATATCTATTGATCACAATCTAAAATTAAAATTGCAAAGAATATGATTCGGTGTTCAATCACAAACATAATGTCCATATAAATTCATGAATGTGTAGATCCGTCAATCTCCATCTAAAATCTGTGCTCCTCCATGTGAGACTTTGCAAGACTAGTGCATCACCAACATATGGCACTCACATATTACCCCTGTTTTACCAGCAGGTCAAAACATGCTGTGTTTAAGGGAACTGGGGGATGTGGATCTTGTATATCTGCTTCAATATCTCCTATATTGCCATACCAACCTCCAAACCCATGGTCAGAGTATGTAAGGAAATGGAACACACAATCTAGTGCTCTGTATTGATTGTATTAAACAAGTGATTGCACTTGGCACTCCAGCAGTGCTAGCTATCATCACATAAAAACACACAACAGTATGTTAACATTCAAAGAGGTGACCACGGGTGAAGTCACGCTCTGCCCCCATATATGCTACGTGCGGGGGGGGGGGGGGGTGGACTTTGTGATGTATGAAGCTATAAGGGGGGGGGGGGGGTGTGGGGAACCTTGATTGCTCTTCACTGGTCCTGAAGGAGTGCTTTAGAGGCGCAGCTCTATCAGCTGTGTGCTGCTATCCGGGCACCAGATAAAAAACTTCCATTGTGCAACTTTAAAAATGCTGGCATTTTGAGGCTGGTTACTGTTTGCACCTGGGAAGAAGTAAGTGTGTGTGTGTGATATTTCTGAATAGATGTGATCATGTACTGAACTGTTTGCTAATTTGCATCTTTCATAATCTTTGTAACATCCAAGTGATATGGGGAGTTGCTATTGTATTCAAATCCTTTGCATTTTATGTTTTTGAAATGTACTTTTGGGGAAGATGCTGACCTCTACTGGTAGATTTAGTAAAGCGCTGCCTTATTACTGCAAGAATAGGATTTGCTGACTGCTGTAATATAACATAGTACACAGACAAGGCGATTCAGATCTAATTGCAGAGTTTAAACCTACAATTTTCAAATGTGAAAACCTTGGATAAATCTTTTTATTTATTTATTTTCTTCCTTTTTTCCGTTTTTCTGCTCAGTATTGCCTTATTGAAATAAAATCATGTATGTATTTTTTTATTTATTTTTTTCACCCCCTTTGGCCATCTTTTTGATTAAAAATACATTTTAGGTTTACTCATTTTAATTTGTTTTTGTTTCCTGTCTTTGCACTTTCTATCAGTACACCACGTGTACATACAGTTCATTTTGCACAATGTACTACTAAAATGTAAATACTAAAAATGTCTTTATAATGGACTTTAACAGTGTGTACTTTTCCATTTCTAGCTGCATCATGCCGATGATGGCTTTTTAGTATTAACTACGGATGGCATTAACTTTATTGTTAACAGCCAAGAGATCTGTGACATAATCAATCAGTGCCATGATCCTGCCGAAGCAGCACAAGTCCTTACTGAACAGGTAAGTGTTGCATAGCCTTGTGGGATATACTACATGCAGTGTAGCAACTTCTGTGCAAGCCTGTCTCCTCCGCTGCTCAAATTGATTACTGTAAATATAAAACCCTTTAAAGAGTAACTAAAGAGCAAACTGAAACTGGCAGGTGTTTATAACATGACTAGCCAAGTGCCATAGAACTGCTGACATGGCTTGACCTGAATTGGAACTTAAAATGTCACTATTAAAATTCTCTGTTGGCATGATATAACTTGGGGTGCTGAAATGGTTGGATAACTAGAAATTTACCCCCTTTACCATCTATTTGGACTACATTGCCAACAGCACAAATCCCACACAACCCACCTTTCAGAAAAGCACATCTTTCCTACTAATTGGGAGTATGGTACCATTGTTCATCCAACCTGCAGATTGATGTCACTTCCTGTCCGGGTATGTAAAACTTATACTGTTGGACAGTGAGAAACACTATAACCGCCCAAATTGTTTTAGCACATTTACATGGTTTTCACCATGTAAGTATTTACCCAAACTGCACTGCAAGCAAGGGTATCTAAACAAAATATCAAACATTTGTGGCTACAGTTTCAATAACAAATAAATAGAACATTTTGAAGGGTTAATTAGTCCTTTTCTGTCCAATGGATTAAATTGACCATAATTCGATGAAAACTAATTTTCAGCTTTAGGTTACCCTGATCTGTAACGGATTCCATCTATACCAGTGGTTCTCAACTCCCGTCCTTAGGACCCACTAACAGGCCAGGTTTGCAAGATAACCTAAGTGCATCAAAGGTGATATAGTTTCCTGCTCAGTGATTGCAGTTTTCTAGTCTGCATCTCCCAAAGGTAGTTCTTAATATCTGGCCTGTTGGTGGGTCCTGAGTTGAGAACCACTGATCTATAGTGATGGCCATACTAGCAAATGTGGGGGGGTCTGGTGTATGATTGTCACCTGAAAAATCCAATGGGGTCGCTAGTTCTGATGGGAGGGCATAGGATTCACTTAATTTGCAGAGCTTGCCCACCTTCCTGTTTTTTGCTATGGGACAGGAAGTGAGGGGAAATCTCAATGGGGACACAGATGACAAACTGACATATTTAACCACTTACCTACTGTGCACCTACACCCCCTTCCTGCCCAGACAAAATATAAGCTTCCGGCACTGCGTCGCTTTAACTGACAATTGCGCGGTCGTGCGACGTGGCTCCCAAACAAAATTGGCGTCCTTTTTTCCCCACAAATAGAGCTTTCTTTTGGTGGTATTTGATCACCTCTGCGGTTTTTATTTTTTGCGCTATAAACAAAAATAGAGCGTCAATTTTTAAAAAAATGCAATATTTTTTCCTTTTTGCTATAATAAATAACCCAAAAAATATATAAAAAAAATATTTTTTCCCTCAGTTTAGGCCGATACGTATTCTTCTACATATTTTTGGTAAAAAAAAAATGCAATAAGCGTTTATCGATTGGTTTGCGCAAAATTTATAGCGTTTACAAAATGGGGGATAGTTTATGGCTTTTTTTTTTTTTTTTTTTTTTTTTTTACTATTAATGGCGGCGATCTGCGATTTATTTATTTATTTATTTATTTTTTATTGGGACTGCGACGTTATGGCGGACATTTCGGACACTTTTCTGAAATTTTTGGGACCATTTACATGTATACAGTGAAAAATGCTATAAATATGCATTGATTACTGTATAAATGTGACTGGCAGTGAAGGGGTTAACCACTAGGGGGCGGGGAAGGGGTTAAATGTGTGTCCTATGAGTGTTCTAACTGTAGGGGGAGGGGGGGGTGACTGGGGGAGGTGACCGATTGTGTCCCTATGTACAAGGGACACAATCGATCTCCTCTCTCCCTGACAGGGACGTGCAGCTCTGTGTTTACACACAGAGCTGCACGTCCCAGCTCAGTTACTGAGCAATCGCGTGTGCCCGGCGGCGATCGTTGCCGCCGGGCACTCGCACGGATCCCCACAGAGCGGCGGGTGCGCGCGCGCGCCGCCGGCGGCTTTAAAGGGACATCACGTCATATGACGTGATGTCAGAACAATGGAGTCGTCTGCCCGCCGTCATTTGACGGTGGGCAGATGACAAGTGGTTAAACTTTTTGACCATCTTACAGATTTTAGGTGTGTGGTGTGTGTTTTTTTTTTTTTTTTCTTGGGCAATAAATTCTGGTGCCAAAAATTCAGGATACACATGATCGAAAACCAAAACACAGTTGACAAAAAATAAAAATGTAATGGGGCTGGTGATGGCAATGCAGTCAATGAGATGCAGTTTTTGCTATACAGTCAGTGGGATGCAGCATGCCATTATGTTTTCCTTCTGAATTTAACATAGTGGAGCAGATTTTTATAACACATGTGAATCGGAAGCAGTTCAAACCACACGTCCAAATTTGCATTACGTGGGAACCAACAACTTTCTCTATGGAGCCTGTTCACATATCTGTGGGCCCTGTGCCCTATTATATATATATTTTTTTGTCCAGGTGCCATTTCAAGTATAAATTTGCACCTGAACCTGTGGGCAAAACCGCATTGTGTTAAAAAAAAAAAAATCATGCTTAATCCATGGATGGACATTTGTAAACAGTAGGAAAGGAGAAATCCCCCAATGTGGGGCTTTAACAGCAACAATTAATGGAGTAAGAGTAATGGGTACAAAGTATATTTATTGATTACAAAATTATGCTAAAAACAGATTAAGAAGTGCATAGATGTGTGTTGGACTCAAGCCTGAATTTATCCCTGTGAGTCCAACATGCATCCATGCACTTGTTCTTAAACAATCTGTTTTTATCATTTTGTAATCCTCAAATATACTTTGTACCCATTACTCTTACTCCATTAATTGTTGCTGTTAAAGCCCCACATTGGGGGATTTCTCCTTTCCTACTAAATATCAGGGGTGTTGGCAACATACCAGGGTCTCCCTCACAGATGTCTCCTTTGCATAGACATTTGTAAACAGAGCCTTAATGTGTATGAGGTGGCCCGATTTTTATGATTGGGCCTGTATAAGGATCTGAGCATGTTCACCCTTCATTCTAATTTTGTAGATCTACCAAAGGGAAATTTGACTCATGTTTTTAGATTTTATTTACTTGTTTCACACTTAAACTTGAGACAAGGGTGTGAGATCACTTCAAATCTGACAGCTGCTTGCACTTAAATCGCTTCAGCTCTGGAAGATTTTACTCTTTTCCTGATCGGAGCACTTTAAAATTTGGCACTGCGTCGCTTTAACGGACAATTGCGCGGTGGTGCGACACTTTACCCAAACAATTTGCATTTTTTTCTTCCCACAAATTAATTTCGCTATAAACAAGAGCGACAATTTTGAAAAAATATCTTTTACTATTTTCTATAATAAATATCCCACTTTGTTTTTGTTTTTTAAGAGGGAATTTTTTTTTTCCTCCGTTTAGGCTGATATATATTCTACATATTTTTGCTTAAAAAAAAAAAAGCAATAGGCGTATATTGATTGGTTTGTGCAAAAGTTATAGCATTTACAAAATAGGGGGTAGTTTTGTGGTATGTATATAATTAGAATTTTCTGTGATTTTTTTTTTTTCAGGACTGCGATATTGCAGTGGACACTTAACACATTTTTGGGGCCATTCACATTTATACAGCGATTAGTGGTATAAAAATGCACTGATTACTGTATAAATGTCACTGGCAGGGAAGGCGTTAACACTAGGGGATGATCAAGGGATTAACTGTTCCCTCACTATGTTCTAACTGAAGGGGGAGGTGGGACTTACTGGGGGAGATTGTTGTTCATACTTTGTATGAACACATGATCAGTCTCTTCTCCCCTAAGAATACGTGTGTGTGTGTGTGTGTGTGTGTTTTTTATTTTAAAACACACAGATCTCGGTTCTCGCTCTGTCACAAGTCATCGCGCCCGCCAGGCACTCGTATCGGCTCCGGGGTATGCCACAGGTGCGTGTCTTCCTAGTGGCCAAAGGGCGAAGTGACTTAAGATAACGTTGCTTTACCCAGCTGTGCCATTCTGCCGCAGTTAACTTGCCGTGGATAGTCAGCAAGTGGTTAAAGGCCTTCACACTCTGACCAACATTTTCATCCAAACAATTTTTGTATGTGTACACATTTTGGCAGCCATTTACGACTTTTTGTACAAAAAGGACAAACTCCAAAAAATTCTCGTATGGGAATTTTTTTTTTTGTTTTAAAGCTTTTTTCGTAAAGGAAAAATAAGACTGCGAATGACCAGAAACGATAACCGGCAAAGAACGGCCTTTGTCCAAGAATTTTTGGATGAATTCCCATTCATGGGTTCAGATTTGCTGTGAAACAAGTAAAATCAGATTTTCTAAGTGTGTACCCCACTTAACCACTTAAACCCCGGACCAATATGCTGCTAAATGCCCAAAGGCGTTTTTACAATTCAGCACTGCGTCGATTTTAACAGACAATTGCGTGGTCGTGCGACGTGGCTCCCAAACAAAATTTGCGTCCTTTTCTTCCCACAAATGGCTTTCTTTTGATGGTATTTGCCTCTGCGATTTTTATTTTTTGCGCTATAAACAAAAAGCCACATTTAGAGCGTCATTTTTAAAAAAAAAAACAATTTTTTACTTTTTGTTATAAGAAAGATCGAATAAACTAAATTTTAGTCAAACATTTAGGCCAAAATGTATTCAGCCACATGCCTTTAGTAAAAAAATTTGCAATAAAAAAAAAATTCGCTCCCTAGCGGCAACGGTGACACTAATACAGCGAGGGGGGGGGGGGGGGTACGTGGCTACCCTTGACCCAGCACTAACTGCCTGTCGCACTAACTGCCTGTCGCACTGACACTAAATGCAGTGATCAGTAAATATATGATCACTGCAATCAGTGACATTGACAGGGGGCTGGGAGGGGGGGTGATCGTAAGGGGTTAAGTGTGCCTATGTGTGTGGTGTCAGTGTAGTGTCGGTGCGACTTACTGTGATGCCTTCTCTCCTCGTCGGATTGAAAATACCGCCGAGAGGAGCGCTGACATCACTTCCTCTGCCAGTGTTTACATTACACAGGCATAGGAAGTGCAGGGCGGAGGTTCGGCGGATTGGCTGGGAGCTATCACGAGGGGGCGGACAAACGAACAGCCACCCCCTCATTCCGGATCTCTCCCACAGGTAAGACGCTTGCCGCATGTAGCGGGGGGGGGGGGGGTCCCATCAGAGCCCGGCCCGCAAGGAGGCAGGGGACGTACGCCCATCTGTCTGTACGTGTCATTCTGTGGACGTACATATACATGCGGCGGGCGTTAAGTGGTTAAGGTAGGTCATACATGATTCATTTTGTTTCATTCAATCAGTAGGTTGAACAAAAGAAAACAAATTGGAAACCATCCGGTGGAGCTATTGTATTCTAATTGTGGGGGAGGGGGGGTGGGCTGTGTGTGAATCTTGTACTTTGAAATTAAATTGTTGCACTTTTTACGATCTTTTATTTCAGGCTATCCAGTATGGGGCAGACGACAACAGCACAGCCATCATTGTCCCCTTTGGGGCCTGGGGAAAGCACAAGAACTCTGAAGTCAGTTTTTCGTTCAGTCGTGGCTTTGCATCAAGTGGAAGATGGGCGTAATCCAAATGTCCAACATTCACTCTATATACCAAGCAGTCTTTTCTTCATATGAGCCAGCCTTTCTAGTTTTCTAGCACGGGGGCATGGATGCTTTCTATTTTGAACTAGAAGAAGGCTAGGCAATACAATGCTACACATAATTACACTAATGTACAGAATAGGTAATCTGCTGACCGCTAGTCTGCGCTCCACAAATTTGAAAGGGAATATAACTCTGCATTGTTCACAAATTGTTTTGGGCTTCAGGGCTCAATTACACTAGAATACAATTGGCCACTTGCATTGCAGGAAGGTACATTGCCATGGGCTGTACTGCATACATGTTCCATGAGCTGCACTGCATTTCTTAAGGATACCATTCAACTGACTTGAATGGGATTACATAAGGCTGCTCATCCAAATCTCAATATGCCACACTGCTTTTTGCGTTTATTTAGTGTGTTTTGCCTATGTTGCAAAAATGCTGGATAATCTGGTGGGATGTGTGAGCAAGCCCTTATGCTGGTTATGCACACATGATGATTTTCTGGCACTTTCAACCATTTTGAACCAGTTTTTGATTACAGAAATGACCCAAATAGGAAGGACAACCTACCACTAAAGGTTTTTGGTCATTTCTTGGTATCGGCAGAAACTAGTAGATTGCCTGTCTTTAGTTGTCTGAGTGTCTGAAATGGCTTAAAATGGTGTGTATGGCCAGCATTGGTGTCATGAACAATGTAAGGGGGCACTTTATTGCTCATTTTGCACTGCATTACTGAACACTTTATGCTGGCTATTTGTCTGTTACACTCTGAATTTGTGGTGTTAGTATTATTTATAACTTGGGGCTCATTGGGCTCCATTACACCACTTTAAACTCTTCTTTTTTTTTTTTTTTGTACTTTATGAAGGTTGGTATTGGGCATTTTTGCATCCCATCAAATGTCCATTTTTTTTTTTTTTTTTCCAAAATGTGAACATGAGTTGGACAGACAGGTTTTTCTTATTTTTTTTTTTTAGTTTGCATTTCTTTGCCATTTTAATGTAATCTAAGTATTTCTAATTTTTTTATATTGTGAGAAGAACCAGCTGTTGACAATTTATGGTTGTGTTCAACTGTCCCAAGACCAAAATCAGGTGTTGGTACCATGTGGTATTTTTGCAAAGGTTCCTTCGGTGTTGATTTGTGTGAACTCTTTAGAATGTGTGTTAGCTGACTACATTTAGAGCTGCTAAAATCTGTTTTCCAACCTGTGGTATGTGCCCCATTTATTGTCTGGCAGATACTTGCAGGTTTACAGGAGTGCTTTACATGGCTAAATGACGGTCTTCAACAGTTTATTCAGGGGTACCTGATAAATGTTGTGGTTATGATACAGAAATACATAGTGAAAGGGTCCTTTCACAATGCCTGTCGGTTTTTCAGGCAGACCTGATCAGACCTTTCAGTCTCCCCTATGGAGCGGTGGATGTCAGCGGACACCTGTCCGTTGACATCCACCGATATATAATCGGATTCTGTCTGCAAAATCCAGACGCATGGTGGTCCTTTTTTCCATCTGTCTGGTGGATTGGATGAAAACACAGGCAGTCTTTCCCTATAGAGAAGAGCGTGACTGTCTGCTCTACACAGTGGAGTGGACAGGACTTGTCGCCTGCCTGCTCAGTGAGGGGGGAGATCACGGATTTCCCCCTGCTGAGCAAGCAGAATCTGTTCCACGGAGGCGCCCATGTGAAAGGGGCCAAACACCGTACAATTGTGCTTAATGCATTGATCCCCAACCAATGGCTGAGAGCTTGCCATGATGCTTGTGACAGTCATTCAACTTGAAATTATGAATGGAGGGTTATGGAAGAAACTCTTCATTGATAATTTGGTAGGGGTTGCAAAGTATACCTGTACTTTGCACAAATAAGAAATATTTCCCTTATTGAAGTCTCTTAAATTTGCCTTTTTTTTTTTTTCTTCCCTGCTGCTCCATTTTAACTGCTGGGAGTAAAGGGAAATATCCAGTACATTGGCACAGAACAAGATTACTCATTCCCCTTTTTCCCAAAGTGCAGAATGGGGTTCCAATCGCCAGGCATGGAGTCATTAACCCAGTTTAAGCTCCCAAGTCAAATGACCTGAAGCTCACATTTTGGGTTTTCTTTGCTCATGTGGGCAACTGGTGCTAAATTCGTCCCCCTTTTTGATCTGCAGTTTCATGTAATTACAAACTGAGGAAAAACATGGTTTCTTCACTGGTCAATAACAGCAGAAGGCAACAAAGGTCTGTCTACTTATCGCATACATTGTGCATATACGTGGCTCATCTGCCAATAAGGTTAGGGATCCCTGGTCTGGAACCTATAAAGCTGAAGCTATCAAAACTGCAATTGGCTCTACTGCTTTTACTTTAGTGCTACATGACACGTGCATGGGAACAAATTGCCCATTACTCAGGGATGTATTCTGGCCTAGGCCAACAAGGCCCAGGCCTAGGGCGGCACTTTGTGGGGGGCGGCCCTCTCTCCTCTTCCCACGACATCCCTCTCTCCTCTTCCCACGACATCCCTCTCTCCTCTTCCCACGACATCCCTCTTTCCTCTTCCCACGACATCCCTCTCTCCTCTTCCCACGACATCCCTCTCTCCTCTTCCCACGACATCCCTCTCTCCTCTTCCCACGACATCCCTCTCTCCTCTTCCCACGACATCCCTCTCTCCTCTTCCCACGACATCCCTCTCTCCTCTTCCCACGACATCCCTCTCTCCTCTTCCCACGACATCCCTCTCTCCTCTTCCCACGACATCCCTCTCTCCTCTTCCCACGACATCCCTCTGTCCGTCACCAACGGCAACCCTCTGTCCTTCACCCACAGCATCCCTCTGTCCTCTTCCCATGAATATGACAGGGATGTGGCTTTGACAGGAAGGGGTGGGTCATATTTAAATTAGGGGGTGCGCAAGTTAGTCAGGCCTAGGGCAGCATAAAACCTAAATACACCTCTGCCATTACTGCATGCATTCCAGATGTTTAATTATAGACATTCTAGGAGCTCATAAAGTAGTACAGTCTGGTTCTTTAACGTACTGCATATAGCATTGTTCATCTTTACAAAATAACGGGTTTATGTGCAGTTTAATATGCTTTTGCAGTCATAGCATATTGTGTATATAATTTTGTGTATATTTGTGTAAATATTTGTTTTTGTAATTAATAAACCATTCTGGAACTTGTTTTGCGTTGTGTATTGGATTTTTTTTTTAAGTGTTTGCATTCATTCTTAGGTCTGGTGTAGTATGTCTGTCTGCATTTGCCTTTTTTTCTGAAAACTGCACATGCAAAAGACCTGCCAATAACAAATGAGTGAACTAGAGGTTGACCGATATATCTGTCGGCCGATATATCAGCCGATATTTGGCCGTTTTTGTGAAATCGGCATCGGCCGATTATTGTGGAAAAATCAGCCGGTTTGCGGCTACAATTTTCCGGCCCGCATGGCCGCCTGCCCTGCAGTACTGACCAGTGCACAGCCACTACAGAAGGGACAGATTTCACTGGCATCGAGCCGCCCGCCGTGCCCCGCCCCCTCCCTCAGCGTGCTGTATTGGGGAGAAACAATCATTGGCTTACAGCTGCCATCTGACTAATGTAACTCCCCCCAGCAGGAGATCATGGCCAGCAATAGCTCGGTCTTCCTTCCCTGCTGAGGTGGAGCCTGCTGGCATTACACAAAGTTCTAATCAATGATTGGCTGGTCAGCTCATCAGCATGCACCTAGCCTATTAGGTGCATGCAGATAGATTATGATGCCAGCATGTATGGAGGGTAAGTTGCCCAAATTGTGTGCTACTGTGCCCCCCTGCAGAATTTATTTAAACTCCTTTTAAAAAGTGAAACCTGGCTGAGGCTGGCATTGAGAAAATAAATGAGGATGGCTCTGGGTGTATATCAGTTACATTGTGGAGATCCTCTTCACAATGTAACTCTCATCCTCATTCATTTTCACAATGCATTGCAAATCAATCATCTTCATTACCACAACGCAGCACCACCCATCCCTCTCCACAACGCAGCACCACCCATGCCTAGCGCCACCCCTCCCTCTCCACAATGCAGGACCACCCACGCCTCGCCACAATGCTATCAGCCATAGAAAAACCCATATCTGGTGTGAACCTATGCCCAGATGAAGCACACCAAAGCATTTATGTATTCTGTACGTCCATTAGGGAAAAACTCATTCACCTCTGTAGGGTCATGGAATATTATGTATAGTGGCAAAGGAAATGCATAAAATTGTCTGCTTTCCACTTCTGCAGAGAGCAGAAACTTGGGCATCTTAAACCCTTGAATGTAAAATGTACAGCAAGTCTTATTAATCTGTTAGAAACCAGCTGGAATCCAACTGATTGAGAATTAACTCCATACATGCAGCTAAGGTCAGTGATGGCTTGCTTTTAAAGCTTCTCCTCTCCCCTTACTTATTATGATGTGCATGAAAGTGCAACAATGTCATCTTTTTAGTGCTCCCCATGCTCCTGCATTGGCATGAAATCTAAAACTGTAGGACATAAGACAAATTGCCTTGTTCTTGTGTTAGGACTGCTTTGGTCAATGCTGCTGGTCTGACTGAGCCTTAAAGTCCACCAAAAGAAAAAAAAAATGAGCCCAGGTGCAGTTGAAGTAATGTACAGTTGTGGCCAAAAGTTTTGAGTGACGCATATTAATTTTCAGCCTGCTGCTTCAGTGTTTATGATGGCAATTTGCATATACTCCAGAATATTATGAAGAGTGATCAGATGAATTGCAAAGCCCCTGTTTGCCATTTAAATTAACTTGATCCCATAAAAAAAAAACATTTCCACTGCATTTGTGAAGGATTCAGGGCGCCCAAGAAAGTCCAGCAAGTGCCAGGACCATCGCCACTGTGATTCAGCTGCGGGGTCAGGGCACCACCAATGCAGAGCTTGCTCAGGAATGGCAGCAGGCAGGTGTGAGTGCATCTGCTCACACAGTGAGGCAAAGACTTTTGGAGGATGGCCTGGTTTCAAGAAGGGCAGCAAAGAAGCCACTTCTCTCCAAGAAAAACATCAGGGACAGACTGATATTCTGAAAAAGGTTCAGGGATTGGACTGCTGAGGACTGGATTTCTCTGAATCCCCTTTCCAATTATTTGGGGCATCTGGAAAAACCTTTGTCTGGAGAAGAAAATGTGAGCATTTCCACCAGTCATATGTCATTGCAACAGTAAAGCTTCCTGAGACCATTCATGTGTGAGGTTGCTTATCAGCCAAGGGAGTGGGCTCACTCACAGATTTTCCCAAAAAATGGGACAAAAACCTCCGAGAGCAACTACTCCCAACCATCCAAGAACAGTCTGGTGAGGAACAATGTCCTTTCCAGCATGATGGAGCACCTCACCACAAGACAAACAAGATAACTAAGTGACTTGGGGAACAAAACCTCACATTTTGGGTCCATGGCCAGGAAACTCTCCAGACTTTAATCTCATTGAGAACTTGTGGTCAATCCTTAAGAGGTGGGTGAACAACCAACCCCCCCCCCCCCCCCCATAAATTCTGACAAACGCCAAGCATTGATTCTGCAAGAATGGGCTGCCATCAGTCAGGATATGGCCCACAAGTTGATTGCCAGCATGCCAGGGTGAATGACAGAGGTCTTGAAAAAGAAGGGTCAACTGAAAATATTGCATAAACTTAATGTAATTGTCAATAAAAGCCTTTGACATTTCTGGAATGCTTGGAATTATACTTCAGTATATAATAGTAACATCTAACAAAAATATCCAAAAACACTGAAGGAGCAGACTTTGTGAAAATATTATATTTGTGCCATTCTCAAAACTTTTGGCCACAGCTGTACTAGTACACACTGCATATAAGCACATTATGGCAGATTTGGCTTAAAATTAAGCCCTCCAGTGGTGCACTGTTGGCACTTCCATCTCCATCCAGTTTTCTGGTACATGTTTAGGAGATAGTCATTTTACCTATAGGTAAGCCTTATTTATAGGCTTACCTGTAGCTACAAGTCATAAAGTGGACATAACTACTGCTGTATTGTTTTTGTTACATTTTTTAGGTAGCTTTTACTAAGGTGACACTTTAAAGCTGCGAGAAAGTGTTTCAATTAGCACTTCAGTCCAAATTGTGTAGTCTATGAATGGCTAGATTGTGGCAAATGCTTAGTCTGACGCATCAAATTCTGTAAAACCATATGTTCAATTGTGTACATCAGGGATATGCAATTAGCAGACCTCCCAGCTATTGCAGAACTTTAAAGTCCCATCAGGCATAGCAAGATTCTGACAGCCACAAGCATTACACCCAGAGGCAGAAGCATGATGGGACTCGTAGTTTTGCAGCAGCTGAGGTCTGCTAATTGCCTATCCCTGGTGTACATGTTTAAAAAGCTTCACCCACGACAAGTGTCAGATGTATACAACCATTGTCTAAGCCAGTTTACTGTTTTCCAACAGAGAAGGCCTGAGATGTGTCTGGGTGGTGAGCCTCCGTGCTAGTTTCCATGGCGGTGGATCTATACCATGGAGCCACTTGGCAGACAAGGAGGGTGTTGTGAACCGCAAGGCCAATGGATGTAAGCTAGGCTATGGAACCATGACGGTATTGCCCATCTGCGGCGACTTGTGATGACATCAATTGCGGCACCAGATAAACTATGGGTGGAAGTCACTGGAGCGTGGGCACTTGTAGGGCAAGCTGGTGGGTGAAGTGTCAATGTGTTTAGTGCGCCCTATCAAAGTCATGCGACGGGATAAGCTAGTGCAAATCTTAAGGGGCTGAAACCAGATATCTGCAAAAGGAGGAGGGGCCAAGTTCTGATTTTGCTATTGACACATCTTTGACCTTTCCCTGTGGGGCAGAGTGACTCCTATACTTCTGGCTCTGTGTGGTTAAAAGTTCAAGATTTACAGTTTAAACATACAAATTTTAAGAACAGTACATTAAAACATAAGCACATTGCTTCAATAAATTCTTAATAATCATAAACATGACAAATATCCATGTACAACTTTTTTCCAATAAAAATTTAAGCAAATATATGGAAAATGTATTTTGGGATAAAAAAAAAAGTATATAAATATCGGTTAGTAAATGGTAAGGAATAGATGAATTGCATATCAAAACGGAATAACCACTCAAATATGTCACAATCTATTTTTCATGTTGTAAACACACTTTAAAATTGATAGTTAAAAAAGGCTATACATATACAAGTGGAACCTTGAACATAATCTGTTCCAGGAGAATGCTTATAATTCAAAGCCAGTTTCCCCATAGAAGTTAATGGAAACAAAGAATTTGTTCCGCGTTGACTTCGATTGCATGCAATATTGCCAGAGGTTGGGGGAACGCTCATTAACCACGTTACACTCAATGTGAGGTTCCACTGTATGCTTATCAATATATACAAAAAATGTGTGTAAAAACAATTTATTCAATATTGCCATATGTTAATGTTGCCCTAAATGGAACCACAAGAGGGCAGTGTTAAAATGTATATATTACCCAACCACATTTTAGTTACTATTATATTGGAGAAAGAGCAGACTTGCTCTCTAAAGGTCTTGTGGTCTCTTAATTCCTCATTCAACCCATTGGGCGCCAACGTATTTGACTTAAAAATCCAAAATGCCTCTCTTCCACAAAGCAGTGCATTTTTTTTCATTATCTGTCAAGGTCTTGTCTAATGAATTCCATTGCCATAACCTCAAGACACCTAATGTCCATGTTGTGGTGTAACATGCTATGGTGATCGCATCCCCCTTAGGAGATTCATCTCTGTTCACCCACATGCTTGCGTATGGTATAGCCGACATACAATAGGTTGCATGGGCCCTAAGATTTTCACTAGCTTGTCCCGTCACATAACTTTGACAAAGCGTACAAAACATGTTGTCACTGTCGCAGGATTTCACCCACCAGCTCGCCCTGCAAGTGCCTACACACCAGTGACTTCTGCCCGTAGTGCATACAGCGCTGCGACCGACGTTGCAAGTTGCTGCACACAGGCGGCACCTTCTTGGTTCCATAGCCTGGCCTACATCCTCCTGGTTACATCCATCAGCCTTGCGATTCTCACGACTGCCCCCCCCCCCCCCCTTATCTGCCGAGTGGCTCTATGATATAGATCCACTGCCCTGGAAACCAGCACTGAGGCTCACCACCCAGACACATTGTGGACCTTCTCTGTTGGATAACAGTAAGCAGGCTTAGCCACTGTGGTTATATACATCTGACACTTGTTATGGGTGAAGCTTTTTAACGTGTACACCATTGAATAAACATATGGTTTTATAAATTTTATGTGTTGACACTTAAAGGGAATCAATAAGGGTGCGAATTTAACAGGTACATAATCAACTTTTTAGTTCTGGAGCACACTGTGCACTTGAGACCCAGAACCCCCCCAAGTGTATCAAAAAACAAGAAAACAATAACTGTGGAGAGGTATTATCCCTCTCTATTCCCCTGGCCCACCCTTCCCCAATCACCCCCCCTTTCTTTACAATTATACCCCCCAAGTGTAATACTTCAGTCAGCTCTGCACTTTTCATTACTATGCCAAATCTATGAAATTCAGTAAGGAGAGCTGGTTGGAGGGAAAGGACACACCCCCTACACACATGAACAGAGCTGTGCCTGTCAATCAGCTGGTGTTTCCCAATCCCCCACCCGTCACCTTTTTGTCTCTTGGTGTCAGGAAAACTTGTCAGAAGTGAGTCAAGCTGATAGAGGAACAAAGCAGCAGTCAGAAATTAGAGAATTACGGTATTTATTGGCATATAACACCCACTTTTTTAGCCTGAAAATAGAGGGTAAACTGTGCCTGCGTGTTATACGCAGGGGGCTGTGGAAAGTTTTTTTTTCCTGAGACTTCTCCCTTAAAGTTAGGGTGTGTGTTATACACCTATGCGTGTTATACGCCGATAAATACGGTACACTCTAATACTAGAGGTATTTGCTTTGTTCATATTTCGTGTCTGAGGCACTGTAAGCTTAAAAAGGTTCCGTCTACCCAAAACTAATATTTAGTTTTTAGAACGGTAGACCAAATGAGTTTCTAAGGCTGGGTTCACACTATACTACACGACTTTCATCCTACTTTGATCTGCGACATTGGTCCTACATCGATCCTACATTTGTCCTACATTGATCCTACATCCATCCGACTTTCATGAACGGGATACTACTTTGATCCTACTTTGCCCCTACCACTTGAAGTCTGACTTTCAATGAATGAGAATCCGACTTGGATCCCTGCCAATATCAGGCACTGCGTTTGATATGAATCTTGAGAGAGAACTCCACGCCAAATTTTAACAAAAAAAAAAACCGCATAGGTTCCCCCTCCAAGAGCATACCAGGCCCATGGGTCTGGTGCGGATTTAAAGGGGAACCCCCCTATGCCGAAAAAACGGGTGGTGGTCCCCCCAAAATCCATACCAGACCCATATCCGAGCAGCAGGCTGGTCAGAAAAGGGGGTGGGGATGAGTGAGCGCCCCCCCCCCCCTCCTTAACCGTGCCAGGCAGCATGCCCTCAACATGGGGAGGTAGGTGCTCTGGGGCAGGGGGCACCCTGCCCCCATGTTGATGAGGACAGGGCCTCTTCCCGACAACCCTGGCCATTGGTTGTCGGGGTCTGCAGGTGGGGGCTTATCGGAATCTGGAAGCCCCCTTTAACAAGGGGGACTCCCAGATCTGCCCCCCCATGTGAATGAGTATTGGGGTACACCTGGGGGAAAAAAAGTCTTAAAATAAATAAAACCAGAATGCAGTTTTTGACAATTCCTTTATTATGATTAACGTCCCCCATGTTGCACCAAAGTCTGTCAAGATGTATCTGGTAGCTTTCCCCCTCTTGTTTCTTCCTCCATCACTACCGCCCCTCCCCCCCCCCCCGGGATCCAGAGGATAAGAAAATGTTTCCCGCTCTTTCAGCGCTGCTGCCGTTCCAGTAACTCCTGGGTCTGTCACTTGTTTTCCAGCTAGGAGGCGTGGCCGTGACGTCACCCTCAGACCCCCGCAACCCTGTGACGTTACGAACACAGAATGCCGAGTCCCTGACGCAAAAAGGGGGCGGGGTCTGTGCGTAACATCAAAGCTGGCCACGACCCATCGTTATTTAAGAGCTGTCCGAAAGCAGAGAGCCCAGAACTGCACAGGCGAGCATCGGGGAAAGAAAGATTCTCCTCTAGAGAATGTTGGCCGGTGGCAGAGCAGGAAAACACAAGAGAGAGCGGCGACAGAGGAGGTTGAGATAGAAGATAATGGGATTAACCAACCGGAGACATTGGCGGAAGAGAGAAACAAAACACATCAGCTGAAGAACCGGAGACATGCCATCGGCGGTGAAAGAAAAAATCGTGACTGACCACGGAGGACATTCTTCAGTCTTAATAAAGGAATTGTCACAATTCATTGTTACAAAAACTAGTATCACTTACTTTTAGGGTTGCCATCTTTTCATTATGCCAAACCCGTACACTTTAGCGGCGCACTGCAATTTTTTTTTTTTTGCAGTATACCCTATAGGTTTGTAAAATAATTGGGACCAGGGCCGGGAAAAGGGGTGGGTAGGAGGGACGGCTGCCCCTGGCGCAATGGTTTATTGCAGGGATGGGGTGGGCACCCTAACCCTAAGGGAAAAAGGGGGTGAAGAATACAGGAACTCCCCCCTCTAGATAAAGAAGACTTGCAGCTAGGAGTAGGGGGGGGGGGGGTGATCAATTAGGTCCGTCATCCAGGAATTCTCCTCCCTTCCCCCTCCAAATAAAGAAGACCCCCCAGCTAGGAGGGCTGCAGGGGGTAGTGTTGCCACCCGTACGGGATTCCCCCGGACAGTACAGGTTTTAAAACCTGTGTCCGGGAATCAGTCCGCCTGAGCCCCGGACACAGTGCTGAGGAGTCTCCTATTGCTACTCGGTAAAGGGGTTCCCCGTGCAGGTGTCTCCCTCTTTGCCTGCACTGCCCATCGCTCTGGCTGACTCTCAGGTGCTGTGTACATTTTGTGCAGTGACACATTGCAGGAGCGGCTGTAGTGGGGGGGGGGAGACCAGTGCCTTCTCCATGCAGACACAGTCATAGCCTCTGGCTCTTTCCCTCTGCAAGCCGAGCATCAACATGTGACCTGTCTGCACAGCGGGAAGAAAAAACAGAGCCTGTCATGCGAGATAAGGGGATACCTACAGCTGGGTGAGTGCAGATCTGAGGGTCTTTATCTTTACCTTCCTGCAGTTCAGTCCACAGGCTCTCCAGTGTGGGACTTGTCATGCTGCTCTTTCCAGGGACATGGCTGCTGATTGAAGATCAGTCTAGTTCTCCCTGCAGCCTGGCATATTTACTATATTATCCTGTGCTCACCCAGTAGCCTTTGTTTAATATCTCCTCTTCTGTGGATTGCTTTTATTTTTATTTTTTTGGCAATTAAAAGTCCACTGCCCCACTGACACCATCCACTGCCCCCACTGACACCGTCCACTGCCCCCACTGACACCGTCCACTGCCCCCACTGACACCGTCCACTGCCCCCACTGACACCGTCCACTGCCCCCACTGACACCGTCCACTGCCCCCACTGACACCGGCCACTGCCCCACTGACACCGACCACTGCCCCACTGACACCGGCCACTGCCCATTGACACTGTCCACTGCCCATCTGACACAGTCCACTGCCCATCTGACACCGTCCACTGCTCTACTGACACCACTGCCCTACTAACATCACCCACTGCCCTAGTGACACCCTCCACTGCTCCACTGACACCTTCCACTGCCCTACTGACACCCTCCACTGCCCTACTGACACCCTCCACTGCCCTACTGACACCGTCCACTGCTCCACTGACACCGTCCACTGCCCTACTGACACCGTACACTGCTCCACTGACACCGTACACTGCTCCACTAACACCGTCCACTGCCCTACTGACACCGTCCACTGCCCTACTGACACCGTCCACTGCTCTACTGACACTGCCCACTTCCCTACTGACACCGTCCACTGCTCGACAGTGTCCACTTTTAACGTAAGCTAGGTTCATATTTTAACTGTGACATTTCTTTTATTAATCTAGTCATATTTTATGGGCACACCATGCCCCTTTAAGTCCACCCCCTCTCCACTGTTAACACAATTTGGCCACAGCCACTGTTCACTGCAGCGTGCTATGCGCACCTCTTTACTACTCTCCTGGGGTAACTTAAAGGTGTCCCAAGTCTCTTACAATCCTATAGCATGTACTACAAAAAAATTGCCGTGCGCCACTAAAGTGTTCGGGTTTGGCTTGACAAAAAGGTGGCAACCCTAGCAGGGGGGGATAAGAGGGGATCCCCATCCAGGAAGATAGGAAGTCCCCTCCCTCCCCCCTCCAAATAAAGAAGACCCCCAGCTGGGAGGACTGAAGGGGGGTTGATAAGAGGGGACCTCCCTGCAGTTAAATAAGACCCCCAGCTAGGAGGAATAAATGGGGTGATAAGGGGAACCCCCATTCAGGAATATAGAGACTCCCCTTCATCTCCCTCCAGTAAAAAAAGAAAAAAACACCAGATGGGTGATAAGAGGGGACCTTGCTCGCCCCCCATCTAGTAGAAAGAGACCACTGGGCAGGAAGACTGCAGACAGCTTCCCCCCTCCTCCCTCTCTTAGGTGAATGATGTGCAGTGACTGAGTGAAAACATCCAGAGACCTGTACACAGCAGCTTTGGTCACAGTGCAGAGGGGGAGGGTGTGACACACAGTAGCAGAGGAGGAAGAAATCCCTGTACAGCTCTGATGTCTTTGATGGAGCTCTGGCAGGCTGAATGTCACTGATACTTCTACTCCTTGCCCAACGCTGCTGAAACTTGCTTGCGGTGGTGTCGGGGGATGGGTGGTGTCCAGGACAGCACAGGCTTACTTACATTTTTCACCACGCACACTGTCTGTTCATGAATCTTCTTTGTAATGAACATCATGAGTGTCATACAACACTGGACGTTCCTTCACTAGCTGAATGAGCTGCTCATTTTGCAGCCTGGATCTGGTATCTCTGTTTCTCCTAGGTGCCACACAGGCAACACACAGTCACTTCTTCCTCCTCACCACCAATGGGAGGGGCTACAGCAGGGGGCAGGAAATAACACAATGTCGGATGCCAAAGTCGGATGGTTAGGACAAGGATCCGACTTTGATCCTACTTCAATGATATTCAAAAGAGTGAAGTAGGATCAAAGTTGGACAAAAGTAGTACAGGGAGTCGTTTCAAAGTCGGACCGACTTGTGTCGGACCAGTTAAGACAGGTCTCATAGGGAAACATTGCTTTTCACACGTCATGCGACATAAGCTCCTAATGTCGGAGCGTTTGTCGCACTAGTGTGAACCCGGCCTTATACCTCTTAACTCTATATGTGATAAATGATTGGGTCTGCACACCTGCTAGGGCATTATGAGGGCTTCCCAGTGTCACTGTTAAAGGTTTTATTTATTTTATATTATGAAAAATGCAACAGAGGGTGCTGAAACATGCAAGGTGAGGAATGAACACCCAAAACTCTTAGGCCGTGTAAACACGATCGATCCAACCCGATGAGAATTGTCCGACGGACCATTTTCACCGGGTCACCGCTAAAGTGGCCTGATTGTCTGATGTGCGTACATACCATCAGTTCAAAAACCGATTGTGTCAGAACGCGGTGACGTAAAACACAACAACGTGCTGAAAAAACGAAGTTCAATGCTTCCAAGCATGCGTCGACTTGATTCTGAGTATGCGCGGGTTTTTGAACCAATGCTTTTGCGTACTAACCGGTTTGGACCTATGGTAAGTAAGTCCGATTTTAAAGCAAGTTTTAAATCTTTGGTTCCGAAGCACGATGGGCCGTACACACGGTCGGTTTGGACCGATGAAACTGGACTTCAGTCCATTTTCATTGGTTTGGACCGATCGTGTGTACGCAGCCTTAGGCCTCATGCACACTGAAGCCCTGTACACACGACCGGGAATGCTGTCTGGGGGGGGGGGGAATGTCGGTATTCCTGGCAGGCTTGACTTGAAAAGCCGTGTATACACACAGCCCCACAAAATCCCGCCGCTCTTTTGAATGGCAAGAACGCAGTGACGTGATCGACTACGACAAGCCGGTGTCTCGTCACATTCTATCCGTCGGCCCCATCTTGCTACACCCTCCACGCTAACCTTGTATTCTACTGTGCATGCGTCTAAGTGTTATCGAGCATGCACGGTTTTTCACCCTTAGGCGCCGTACACACGGCCGAGGTTCTCGCTGAAAACCAGCGAGAACCTCGCTGGAATGCACATTCCAGCGAGGACCTCGGCCGTGTGTACGGTCTCGGCGAGCTTCCCGTCGGGAAGCCCGTCGAGCCGAAATAGAGAGCACGCTCTCTATTTCCTCGACGGCCCGCCTGGAAGAATGGCTGGTTGCCATTCCCGACGGGCGGGTCGCCGAATTCGACGGCCGGGAGAGAACCTCGACAGGCGGAACGATGTGTTCTGCCCGTCGAGGTTCTCTGCCGTGTGTACGGCGCCTCACAGACGACCGGTTTTCTTGGCAGGAAACACTCTGCCGGGAAACCTGATGAGAAAATAGAGAGAAGGGTTCTCTATTTTCCTGTCAGGATTCCCGTCTGTTTTTCTGACGGGGAAAACTGCTAGGGGGCATACACATGGCTGGGATTCCCGGCCAAAAGCTCTCCTGGCAGTTTTCCTGCTGAGAAAACCGGTTGTGTGTTCGAGGCTTCGGTGTTTGCTCAGCTCCTCTAAATGCTGCTTAAAAATGTGGTAAAAGCTGTTTAATGTATTCAAATGTAATTATTCTGGGCATTAGAATGCATTAACGTTTACGTGTCTTTCCGGACGAAATGCTCCTCTCCTAAACTCATTGCTACAGTGTTTTTTTTTTAGCCAGTAGCTATTCCTCTTCTGAAACGTCTGTAAATTAGGGTGACCAGACATCCCCAGTTTCAGGGGACAGTCCCCTGATTGAGGACACTGTCCCTGGACCAAGTCTGTCCCTGGTTTTGTCCCCAGATTGGATTTAATAGGGGGCAGGGGCAATTTCAAAGACAGTCAGTGCAGAATTAAAATAAAAAAATTAGAATTACACCCCTCTGCTACGCCGTGCCTACTAGCATAGGGGGGTTGTATTTTTCCCATAATCTGTGCCCCTTTCTGATGATCATGTGCTGGTCGGATTGGAGGGAATATTTCTTCAGTTTCGGGCGCATGCCCATTTAGCTTCGCTCACATGTTCTTCTGCCTTGGCACAAATCTTGGCCAGCCACCTGCTTATCTCCTTGCCTTCCCTGGGGGAGTGATCTTCCTCCGCTCCCCACCCAGTAGTAGCCGGGGCACGAAGAGTAAGACTTGAGAGGCTGTGAGGCGGGCGGCAATGGGCAGAGAGTCGCTGATTGTTGCCATTACTATTAAAGAAAAAATATGTCCCCGGATTTCATTTTAAAAATCTGGTCACCTTACTGTAAATGTCTGTGTGCATGAACAAGTGGGCTAATATACAAGCTGAAAATATAAACGCCTGTAAAAGTGGTGTTTGTTCTGCTCAGTGTATATGAGGCCATAGGTGAACAGAAACAGTGTTCCACTGAAAAGGTAATCATACCCCTTGAAATTCTACACATTTTATCATGTTACAACCAAAAACTTAAATGTATTTTAATGGGATTTTATGTGATAGACCAACATAAAGGAAGGAAAATTATAAATGGTTTTGATTTTTTTTCAAGTCAGTACTTTGTAGAACCATCTTTCTCTGCAATTACAGCTGCAAGTCTTTTTGGGGATGTCTCTACCAGCTTTGCACATCTAGAGAGTGACATTTTTGCTAAATTGCTCACGCTCTGTCAGATTGGATGGAGAGCGTCTGTGAACAGCAATTTTCAAGTCTTGCCACAGATTCCCAATTGGATTTAGGTCTGGACATTGACTGAGCCATTCTAACACATGCATATGCTTTGATCTAAACCCTTCCATTGTAGCTCTGGCTGTATGTTTAGTGTTGTTGTCTCAAGTATTTTTCAGACTCTAATGCCGCGTACACACGGTCGTTTTTTGCGATGAAAAAAAACGTTGTTTTTTAAAACGTCATTTAAATTGATTGTGTGTGGGCAAAACGTTGTTTTTTGCCTTAAAAAAAACGACCAAAATAAAATTCCAACATGCTTGAATTTTTTGTGTCGTTTTTCAAAACGTCGTTTTTTGTTTCACAAAAAGTCACCGTGTGTAGCAAAAACGTCGTTTAAAACGAAGTTTTTCAACCCGCGCATGCCCAGAAGCTAGTTATGAAGCGAGCTTCAATGGAAAAGAGTGGTGAACGTAACCTCGCTTTTTGTGAAAAAACGATGGTGTGTATGCAAAATTGTCTTTGAAAGTGACGTTTCAAAAACGTCGTTTTTTACTTCACAAAAAACGACGTTTTTTTTTCATCGCAAAAAACGACCGTGTGTACGCGGCATAAGGCCTCGTACACACGATCAAATCTGTCCGCTGGAAACGGTCTGCTGGACCGTTTCAGCAGACAGATTCGATCGTGTGTACGGCCGAGCCGACGGATTTGGCCACCCGACAGATTTCAAAGCATGCTTTGAAATCTATCGGGTGGGAATCCGTCCGCCCGACATGTCTGCTGGTTAGTACACTTACCAGCAGACATGTCGTCCCGCACCGCCGCCGAATGGATTCGGCGCATGCGCGGAAGTGTTTTACTTCCTGGTGCGGTGACGTGGCGGCGTCACCGACACGTCAGCACGCCGTCTGCTGGCGGGGATTTTGGTTTGCTCGTGTGTACACGCGAGCAAACCAAAATCCCAGCAGACAGATTTGTTCAAATCTGTCGGACAGACAGATTTGAACAAATCTGTCTGCTCGTGTGTACGAGGCCTAACATGTTTTCTTCTAAGATTGCCCTGTATTTGGCTCCATCCATCTTCCCATCAACTCTCACCAGCTTCCCTGCCCCTGCTGAAGAAAATCATCCCCCACAACATGATGCTGCCACCACCATATTTCATGGTGGGGATGATGTGTTCAAGGTGATGTGCAGTGTTGGTTTTCCATTTTGGTCTCATCTGACCAAAGCACCTTCTTCCACATGTTTGCTCTGTCCCCCATATGCTTCTTGCAATCTGCAGACAGAACTTACTATGACTTTCATTTAACAATGGCTTTCTTCTTGCCACTCTTCCATAAAGGCTAGATTTGTGGAATGTACGACTAATGGTTGTCCTGTGGACAGATTTTCCCACCTGAGCTGTGGATCGCTGCAGCTCCTCCAGAATTATCATGGGCCTCTTTCTTGGCTGCTTCTGCTCTCCTTGCCTGTTTAGGTGGACGGCCTGTTGTGCCATACTCTTTCTATTTTTGGATAATGGATTGAAGTGCACTGTGAGATGTTCAAAGCTTGGGATATTTTTTGATAACTTAACCCTGGTTCTCCGCAACTCTATCCCTGACCTGTCTGGTGTGTTCCTTGGCCTAAGTAATGGTGTTTGTTTACTAAGGTTCTCTAACAAACATCTGAGGGATTCACAGAACAGCTGTATTTATACTGAGATTAAATTACACACAGGTGGAATCTATTTACTAATTACCGTATTTATCGGGGAATTACACGCACAGGCGTATAACATGCACCTTAACTTTATGAGGGAAGTTTCAGTGCACAACACACAGCTCCCTTTCATTATAAACCCCCCTCCCTGCACTCATAGGAGACCCCCAGTCTCCTGTCCGCATACTCTAAAGTTGAAAAAACTTCACACTGTCAGCCCCTTCTCATACACCTCTCCTGTGTGACTCTCATTGTAAATCAAAGCTTCTAAATACCTCCATTAACGCCTGATCAGGTCATGTGACTGCTCTCCTCTCTCTTTTATGGGCAGTCTCATGATCGGTCTTCTCCAATCAAAAGTAAATCTATGAGGAGGCGGAGTGGGAGGAGGAGAGAAGCCACAACGAGCATCGATTATTAAAGGAAATCAGAGGCTATTTAGATTGAGAGTGACACAGGAGGAGCGATATATGAAAAAGGGCTAGCATGTATTTTTTTTTTGCCCCCCAGATATCTGCCTATAACACGCTGGCACAGTTTATCCTTTATTTTCAGAGTAAAAAAGTGTGTGTTATACGCTGATAAATATGATAGGTGACTTCGGAAGGCAATTGGTTCCACTAGATTTTAGTTAGGGGCATCAGAGTTAGGCCCCTTTCAGACTGGGGCGAGAGCTAAACATAGCGGCGCTATACCATCGGATTTACCGCGGGATTCGGCTGCTAACGGTGCGGTATTAACCCCCGCTAGCGGACGATAAAGGGTTAATACCACCCGGAATTCGCCTCTGCAGAGGCGCAATGCACCTCTGCAGAGGCGCATTGCGGGTGGTATTTCCGCGATTTCCCATTGTTTTAAATGGGAAAGGAGCGGTGAAGGAGCAGTATGCACGCGCTCCTCTCACCGCTCCAAAGATGCTGCTGACAGGAGATTTTTTTCTCTTCCGCCAGCGCATTGCCTCAGTGTGAAAGCCCTCGGGCTTTCACATTGAGTAGGCAGTGAAGGAGTTTTTCAGGCGGTATAGCAGCGCTATTTTTAGTGCTGTACCGCCTGAAAAACTCCTCAGTGTGAAAGGGGGCTGAATACAAACACACCACACTTTTCGGATATTTATTTGTAAAAAAAATTGAAAACCATTTATCATTTTGCTTCCACTTCACAATTTTGTGCCACTTTGTGTTGGTCTATCACATAAAATCCCAATAAAATACATTTACGTTTTTGGTTGAAACATAACAAAATGTGGAAAATTTCAAGGGGTATGAATAAATTTTAAGGCACTGTCTAAGCAGTGTATGTGCATGAGACCATATGTGAACAGGCCGCTTATAACCAATAGACATGTGCACACTGAAATATTTTTTCGGAATTTTGTTTTCGTCCATAAAATGTATTTTTTTAGTTACTCCCGAAAAAAAGGATTTTTAATAACAGCTTACCTGTAAAATCCTTTTCTTGAAGTACATCACGGGACACAGAGCGCATAGTCATTACATATGGGTTATATGGGTACCTTCAGGTGTGGACACTGGTGTAATCAACTTCACAGGAAGTTCCTCCCTATATAACCCCCTCCCACTGAGAGTGCTTTAGTTTTGTAGCAAGCAATTTCTCTGAGGTTACACAATGTTCCCCAAAAAGAGGGGTGGGAGCTCTGTGTCCCGTGATGTACTTCAAGAAAAGGATTTTACAGGTAAGCTGTTATTAAAAATCCTTTTTTCTTTATCGTACATCACGGGACACAGAGCGCATAGTCATTACATATGGGATGTCCCAAAGCAATGCTCCATGAAGGGAGGGAGACCGTAAGACCAAAAATAGCCAAACAGAAAATATATCAGGAGGTAAAAAATAGCTCCACCAACAGAAAAAAAGGGGGCGTGAACCGGGCCAGAGGATTCTATACTGCTGCCCGTAGGACCGCCTGCCCAAATGCTGCGTCCGTAGCCTTTGCGACGTCCAACTTATAAAATTTAGTAAACGTATGTACGGAAGACCAGGTTGCCGCTTTGCAAACCTGTGCCATAGAGATCTGATGGTGTGCCGCCCAGGAGGCACTCATGGCCCTCGTAGAATGGGCTTTAACTGATAAGGGAGGTGGAACGCGCTTCAGACCATAGGCCTGAAAAATCAGCTGCTTAATCCACCTAGCCAAGGAAGACTTGGCAGCCGGCTGACCCTTCTTGGGGCCATCCGGGAGAACGAAAAGCACATCTGTTTTCCGAATCTTTTCTGTAGCCTTGAGATAGACCCTCATGGCTCGGACCACGTCCAAAGTATGAAGCAGTCTTTCCTCTCTGGACTGGGGAGTAGGAAAGAAGGATGGTAGGACTAGGTCCTGATTCAAGTGAAAACTGGATATGACCTTAGGAAGGAAAGAAGGCTGAGGCCGCAGAACCACTCTGTCCTTATGCAGAATCAGGTACAGGTTCCCTGCAAGACAAGGCTGCCAGCTCGGAGACCCTTCTGGCCGAAGCCATAGCCACCAAGAAAACCAACTTTCGGGTTAGCAGCACAAGAGGGATTTCTGTCCGAGGTTCAAACGGCTGCTTTTGTAAAGCTGACAAGACCAGATTTAAATTCCAGGGGCAGAGGGGAGCTCTAATAGGGGGATTTACATGCAAGACCCCCTGAAAAAAGGTTTTCACAAGCGAATGTGTGGCCAAAGGCCTTTGAAACCATATCGATAAGGCAGACACCTGCCCCTTTAGAGTACTAAGAGCCAACCCCTTGTCAACGCCAACCTGGAGGAATCGCAAGATCCTGTCAATAAAAAACTTGCGAGGATGCCCTCCTTGAGACTCGCACCACTCCACATAGGTCCTCTAGACTCTGTAATAGATATTTCTAGAGACTGGCTTTCTAGCCTGAATTAACGTAGATATGACTTGGGCTGAGAGGCCTCTGCCCTTAAGAATTAGGGATTCAGCCGCCAAGCCATCAAATTTAGCTGCTGTGAAGCAGGGTGGTAGATCGGGCCCTGAGACAGCAGATCTGGGCGCAGGGGGAGTGGCCACGGTGCCCCTACTGACATCCTCATGATGAGTGCGTACCAAGCCCTTCTGGGCCAGGCTGGGGCCACCAGGATCACCGGCCTGCGCTCCACCCTGATCCTTCGTAGAAGGCGGGGAATCATCTGTAGTGGAGGGAACGCATACAGGAGAGAAAACTGGTGCCAGGGGCAAACCAACGCATCGGTCCCGTAGGCCGAGGGGTCCCTGGCTCGGGATACGAATTTTTCCAACTTCTTGTTGAATCTTGTTGCCATGATGTCCACATCGGGAACTCCGAATCTTTGGCAAATCTCTTGGAATACCTGGGGGTGAAGAGACCACTCTCCCGGGAGTAACTGTTGACGACTCAAAAAATCTGCTTGAGAATTGTCTATCCCTGGGATGAATACTGCTGAGATGCAGGGTACATGGGCTTCGGCCCATGAAAAAATCAGGTTTACTTCCCTTTGAGCCGCTCGGCTCCTTGTGCCCCCCTGGTGGTTTATGTATGCCACCGCCGTGGCATTGTCGGACTGTATCCTTACTGGCAGACCCTGCAGGGGGAGAGTCCAGGCGACCAGGGCCAACCGAGCAGCTCTGATCTCTAGGACATTGATGGGAAGCAGACTTTCTGCCTCTGACCACTGTCCCTGCTGGGTCCGTTTTCCTAAGATTGCCCCCCAACCTGTTAGGCTGGCATCTGTGGTTACTATTTTCCACGAGATGGGGCAAAAGGTTTTCCCTTTTGATAATTTTTGAGGGATCAGCCACCAGTACAGGCTGCGCCTGACTCCTGGGGAAAGAACTAATGGACGGTCTAATGCCTGTATGGACTTGTTCCAAGCAGAGAGAATAGCTGCCTGCAGAATTCTGGTATGGATCTGGGCATAGGGCGCTGCTTCGAAGGCGGCCACCATCTTTCCCAGCAGTCGCATGCATAGGCGAATAGTCGGCTTCTTTTTGCCTAAGACTATTTGAATCGTTTGAATCAACGACCTGATCTTCTCTTGAGGTAAAAATACCCTCTGGCATTCTGTATCTAACCGAAAGCCTAGATATTCCAACTGTCTTGTGGGTTGTAACCTTGATTTTTCTTGGTTCACAATCCACCCGAACTCTTCTAGATGCCGCACTGTGCGGACTACTGCATGATTGAGGTTGGAAGCTGATCTGTCGATAACCAGGAGATCGTCCAGGTATGCCAGGACCAAGATGCCTTCTGTCCTTAGGACGGCTAGCACCGGGGCTAACACCTTTGTGAATACCCGTGGAGCTGTTGCCAACCCGAAAGGGAGGGCTACGAACTGATAATGACTTTGATTTATCGTAAAACAAAGAAACTTGTGATGTGCTGGGTAAATCGGCACATGCAGATATGCATCCTTTATGTCTATAGATGCTAGAAAGTCGCCCTGATGCAGGCTGGCTGTCACTGAACGTATGGAGTCCATACGAAAGGTCTGAATCCTTAGAAAGCGATTTAGGCGTTTGAGGTCTAATATAGGCCTGACGTCGCCATTGGGTTTTGGTATAACAAAAAGGTTGGAGTAGAATCCCAGACCCCTTTCTTGGGTTGGTACTTCTACAATTACTCCTTGGAGCAAGAGGCGATCCAACGCCTTTACGAGAGAGGCCCTCTTTAACGGGTCGCTTGGAAGACTTGACCCCTGAAAATGAGGAGGGGGGATTTCTCGAAACTCTAGTTTGTAGCCTGAGGCTACTACGGACCGAACCCAAGAGTCGGGAATTCTGGCCCTCCAGACTTCGGAGAAAAACTGAAGTCTTCCCCCCACCCAAGAGAGTGGGGGCGCCCCTTCATGAATCTGACTTGATGACTGGTTTAGCTGGCTTGCGAGACCAGGGCCTCTTGTTTGCCGCGGCTTGTCCCTGTGGGCGGCTATTAACTGCTGAACGCCCGGGAGGCCGTCGATACTGACGGGAAGTCGAAGGGGCCGAGCCTGCAATGGCCTGTCGTTTAAACGTGGGCCCACGCGGTCTTTTCTTGACCGGTAAGGAAGTACTTTTTCCACTTGATATGGTGTGGATATATTTATCTAGGTCTTCCCCGAATAGTCTTCCCCCATGAAAGGGAAACCCTGCTAAAAGCTTTTTGCAGGGTGCCTCTGCTGACCAGTTCTTTAGCCACAAAAGGCGACGCATGTGAACCATCAGTAGAGATGAACGGGATGCCTGTTGGATGGAGTCCTTAATAGCATCTATTGCAAAGCAGAGAGCCCTAGGGAATTCTGCTAATTCATGAGTATGCTGAGCCGGCATGTCCTTTAATATATGTTTTGCCTGATCCTTCAGGGCCTGACAAACACCAATGGCTGCTACTGCTGGCTGAACCATGGCACCTACTGAGGTGAAAGCTGCTTTCAGTAGGGTCTCGAATTTTTTGTCGACCGGATCCTTGAACATATGGACATTTTCAACCGGACAAGTCAGGGATTTATTCACGCAGGAAATGGCCGCGTCCACTGTAGGGAGTGCCCATTTCTTTACATATTCCTCTTCCATAGGGTAGAGAATAGAGAATCTTTTAGGAGGGACAAAGATTCTATCAGGTCGAGCCCAATCCTGGTAAATCACGTTCCGCAGAAGGGGGTGCATTGGAAAAGACGCACAAGTTAATGGAGCCTTTAAAGAACCCAATGAGGATACCTCCGGGGCTACTAGTTCTGGCACTGGAAGTTTAAAGGCAGTGCGAACCCTATCTGTCAAAGACTGGATCCACAGGCTCTCCGCTTGAGAGGCCGAAAAATATTCATCTATAGTGGAATTTTCCCTGTCTGAACCGTCGGGACTTGGGTCTGCCTGATCCCCTTGTGGGTCCCGTTCCTCTGAAGAGGAGACCTCCGCATCTGAAAACCCCACACTGGGTGAGGGGGATCTAGCCCGCTTGCTACTTGGGCAAGGACGGGAAAACAACGCAGTTAACCTTTTCTCTAGCCCACTCATGGTGGCTGCTAGCATTTCTTCCGTCACGTAAACGGGAATGGGTGGATCGGGGGCCGCCTCTGCCCCCAGCACCCCCAATGGCTCTTGTACTATGCCACTCGGTGTCCTAACTGGCGAGGGTGGGGCCGTAGAAGCCTGGCCCAAATCCTCTGACCCCGATGGAGACCCCTTTTGCTTTTTGGCACCTTTAGCAGCCTTGGCTGGTCCAGATCCCTTTGGAGCCATTGTACAACCTTGGGTCACCCCTATAGCCAACACCTGACTGTTGCAGCTAGGAGTAACCAATATGAGGGCAGGTATGAGGAAAATGAAAAAGAACTAATTTCTCTCTTTTTCCCTTTTCTTTTTTTTTTTTTTTACCCGCCTGGGAGGTGGCAATACTGAGGAAACCTGTGAGTATTGACACACCAATGCCCGTTAGCCGGAGTCCAAGGTAGACTCAGATACTGCTGGATCTAAGGCTGAGTCCCTTTAAGCAAAAAACGTCCTTTTTTTTTTTTTTGGTCAATAGTGGACCTAAGTCCTAGACCTGAAGATCCACAAAACCGCCACTAGGTGTCCCTGTGTGGCCAAAAGACCCAGCTGCACGCTCTGTATCCTTTCTTCCTCTGCCTCCAGGAGGGAAAGACCAGCCAGAGAAAAGTTTTCCCTTTAAACAGACCCTGACGCTGCTGGCCCGCCCCCCCGACGCACGCCGACGCTATAAAAGGCGGCGCACACGCGCGCGCAATCGCGCGCACCACGCTGAAACCACATGGAGGAAGCAGAGCAGAGGAAACAACATGGACCAGCGTTTAGGCAGCACCAACAGACACCAGGTAAGCACTAATCTTATTGTAGTGCACACATAGCGAGGAAGCTGTCCCCCTGGGCTTCCTAAGAAACAGGAGTTTTTACCAGCAATTTCCTCTTAAAAACATGTGGGGTTGCAGTATCAGTGTTAACAGGCAGACCTGGGGTGAGTAGCAAATATATAACTTACACAAGTATACATATATCTACATGTTATCTGGGTAAACATTAGAATCCCATCCTGCCTACACAGACATAGTGGAGATAGTGGCTGATGCACAAGCATACTGTTAGCCAACCCAGAACCCCCAGGGGGATACCTACTGTCGAACCAAGTCCCGCAGGTTCCCTCTTACCTGCTCCACGCCGCAGGGTATTGCAAAATGCAAGAGGCCCAATCTTCCCCCATCTCCGTGGGTATTGTCTTGGACCTTCAGGGACCGGGGTCCTGTGTTAAGGAACCCACACCCCTGGACCTATATAGCATCCTGGCATCAGTAGCGTTTAGTTCTTGGAAGAGACTAAGGCACTGGAGCCCAGAATCCAGCCCTCCAAGGAGAGGCATTATAGGCAAAACCCCACTCCAGCAGGGCCCGGGTACCGTACACCTTGGCTTTGAAGCCCTTCGGACGGATCCGGCTAGCTATCCTGGGTCCCGAGACCTCCGAGGGACAGCTAGACGTGACCAACACCTAAGACACTGGCGAAAAAACTAAAGCACTCTCAGTGGGAGGGGGTTATATAGGGAGGAACTTCCTGTGAAGTTGATTACACCAGTGTCCACACCTGAAGGTACCCATATAACCCATATGTAATGACTATGCGCTCTGTGTCCCGTGATGTACGATAAAGAAATTAGTTTTTATTTATTTTGTTTGTTTCGTTAAAAAATGCATTAGTCCGAACATCCAAATTAATTAAATCGGTTGTATAGTTAAAAATCTTTTATTTTTTTTCCTCACCTGTACAGCAAAAGGCATAATGAGCACCGCATACTAGCTCATTATGAAATACCTAAGAACGAGGCGTCGGTAACTTACCTGGTCCACACCGAGGTAGATGACATGTGGCCTCGGCGTGTCTTCCTGGTATCGCGACTCCAGCGCTGTGAGTGGCTGGAGCCGTGATGTCGTCACTCCCGCGCATGCGCGCAGGAGACTTCTTTCCAGCAAGGTCTGGCGTCTGCTGGGCCTTTAGCCGAGAATCCCCTGTGCGCATGCGCCGCTGAAGTCAGCGGCTCATTGCGAGGGGGATATCTGCTAAACTGTAAAGGTTTAAAAGGTATTTTCTTTTATCTGCAGGTAAGCCTTATTATAGGCTTGCCTGTAGGTAAAAGTTAAAAAACACTATACAACCACTTTAAGGTCGAATCTGTCATTGAAGGCTTATGGTGTCTGTTGAATGTTCTAAGATTCAGTGGAGCAGCTAAACTGTAAGGCCGCATACACACGGAGGCACTTATCTGCTGAAACGGTCCGAAGGATCGTTTCCAGCGGACATGTCCCCTTAGGATTTTGGTCCGATGGCGTGTACACACCATCGGATCAAAATCCCCGCCGGCAGACAGCGCGATGACGCGGCGGTGACGTTGACGCCACGTCACGTCACCGCACCAGGAAGAAAAATACTTCCGCGCATGCGTCAAATCCATTTGACGCATGTGCGGGAGAATATGTCCGCTGGTGAGTGTACTGACGGACATGTCCTGAGCGGACAAATTTTAAAACATGTTTTAAAATTTGTCCGCCAGTCGCACATGTCCGCTAGCCCATACACACGATCGGATTTGTCTGCTGAACTGGTCCGTTCAATCATACATTTCCAGTCGAATGTTCCGCCTACAAGCTATAGAAGAATTCTTATGTTGTATGACACTAGTAATAATTATATTTATAAATTATTATTACTAGTCAACCAACATTCAAATTATTCTATAGCTTCTAATAGGCAGAACATATGACCAGAAATGTATTGAAATGTAAGTTTAGCTGCTTGTCAAATCTCTTAGAACTTTCGACAGACAACATAAGCCTTCAATGACAAATTTGACGTTTGTATGTTTTTTGCTACTTTGTCGAATCTTTGTCGTTCAGTCGAATGATCTATTCCAACACTGTCGCTATAATGTCAAATCTTTCCTCTCTATGTAGAGTAATCTTGGCGTTAAGGTTAGGCACATTCGACCACAGGTTCGATAGACACAGATCGCTATTGTCAGCATCATGTCAAATCTTCTATCTATAGCAAACTGTTTTAGCAACGAAAATGAAAATAAAACATTTTTTTTATGTCGGATCTTTCGGATTTCAGATTCTGCGTGTTTTTTTTAGTTTGTAAAAACGATAACGAAAATACCTGAAATTCGGACGAAAATGCATTCGGATGAAAACTAATGCATATGTCTAATAACCAATATATTACTTTTGGACGGACTGCCCCTTTAAATCTGCTTCGCCACAAACACAAATATCACTGTTGAGCCATCCAAAACATATAAGAAAACAGGGAACTTGTTAGGCCCTCCTGTAAGTAAATTGGTTAGAAAAACAAGCCAATGTAATTACTTACTCCACCTCATGACTAACCGTGCATACACAGCGCTCGTTATTTGCAGGAATTTGTGGAATGTGCTTTCTAAAAAAAAAAAAAAAAAAACGGAACACGTTTTCATTGGCTGATATGGTAAGATTATTATGTTACCTAAGCAGGAATGGATTAAAAATCACTGCTACCAGCTACACATTATTAAAATAACAATATGAAATGAGGCAAAGTTTAGATACCTGGGAACGCATAACCAAGCAAATTTATGTATTGGGAATATCTGTTTATTGTTTTCCAAAAAAAAAGTTTTCTACGTTAACTAGAGAAGTAGGAGGAAAAGCAAAACGGAATTAATCTTCTGTGTACTCTTAGCATCCTAAAGCCTGGTATGTGCTGATCCTGTACTAGAGGTCTCTTTCTTCTATTTATGCATTACTTGTATTGACACAAACTTATTCAAGCACGCCATTTTCATGGTTGCAATAAGGAAGACCTCCTGAGCCCTGACAGCCATCTGCTAAGGTAGGTGTGTTACTGGTTGTCAGGATGCAGGGTGTAGTCTTTGAGATTTAAAGCAAATATTAAAATAACAGCCATCACGGCAACAAAACAGATTTTGGTAATTGTTAGCAATTAGTTTTCCATCTCTAAAGTATTTACTACAGTTTAGGAAAACACAGATATGGCTAAATCTGTTTATTAAGCTAATGATTTGCCAGTTTCCCTGTTTACACAGTGAACAAGTTATCTTTGTAAAAGCTGTGTGACATTTTATTTTACATGAAGTTCTAGTAATGACTAGGGATGGCAGATGGCAGAAGGTACATTACTTTGACAAATCCGAATATGAAAAACAGTCACTCCAGAGTACCCAGTCTACATATTAAATCAATGCAACTGGCACTCTCCCTTCGGCATAGGTGTGTGTGTGTGTGTATATATATATATATATATATATATATATATATATATTATGTGTGTGTGTGTATATATATATATATATATATATACACACACACACACATACAGTTGTGCTCATACGTTTGCATAGCCTGGCAGAATTTATGGTTTCTTGGCCATTTTCAGAGAATATGAATAACGCAAAAACTTTTCTTTCGCTTGTGGTTAGTGTTTGGCTGAAGCCACTTATTTTCAATCAACAGCGTTTACTCTCTTTAAGCCTAGGTTTGCATTGTCCTGCAGGGAATGAAGCCGTGAGGCCTTGTACACACGATAGGATTTATCCGATGGAAACGGTCCGACGGACCGTTTCCATCAGATATGTCCGCCGGGCTGTTTTGATCCGATGGCTGTACACACCATCGGATCAAATTCCCCGCCGGCGGACAGCGTGGTGACGCGGCGGTGACGTTGACGCCGCCACGTCACCGCACCAGGAAGTGAAACACTTCCGCGCGCATGCGTCGAATCCATTCACAGGATCCGACGCATGTGCGGACAGATATGTCCGCTAGTTAGGCGTACTAACCAGCGGACATATCCGACAGGCAGCTCTCCGGCAGAAACGTTTCAAAGCAAAGTCTGTGCAATGCGTTCCCAGAACCGGGGGGGCTACCAAAACCTGGCTCTGGACAACGTCTGTGCAATGCGTTCCCAGAACCGGGGGGGCTACCAAAACCTGGCTCTGGACAACGTCTTGCTGAGGCTTTGGTGAGTCACAGAAGTAGCGGTGGAGAAGGTGGTCGTCTGACCGCTGCGTTCAGACAGTTTTTTAGTCCGCAGCCCCAGGGTCTGACCGGTTCCAGCAACCATCGCCAGCGTCTGGTTTACATGGTCCGGGAATACCTAGGGGCAAGATCCGACTTGGACACCTTCCCCACCGAAAATCCTCTGGCTTACTGGGTCTTGAGGATGGATCACTGGCCAGAGCTTGCACAGTACGCAATTGAGCTACTGGCTTGCCCTGCATCCAGTGTTCTTTCAGAACGCACATTCAGTGCTGCTGGATGCTTTGTGACCGATCAAGGGGTGCGCCTCTCCACGCACTCTGTTGATCGACTGACCTTCATCAAAATGAATCAGGCTTGGATCAACACCAGCTACCAAGCACCTGATGCTGATGTTACTGAATAATATTTTTTTGTTGAAATGTCGGATCCCTTTTAGACTGCGTATGCTGATGCTGAGTGACTGTCCTCTTATGCTGCTGATGGAATATCCTTCTCCTCCTCACTTTTCTTGCTGATAGCTAGTAAGAAATGTTGTGTTTCTGGGCTCCGCCACCAGCGCCTAAGGCACAATTTTTTCAGCCCCTGTTTAACAGGGGCGCCTAATAACAATTTTTGATGCAATAATTTGCACGTGGCTCTTTGTTGTGCTCCAATTTGAGTTATTGAGAGGGGTTGCAGTGTTGTGTTGTGCCTAAGGCCCAATTTTTCAGCCCCTGTTTAACAGGGGCGCCTAATAACAATTTTTGATGCAATACTTTGCACGTGGCTCTTTGTTGTGCTCCAATTGGAGTTATTGAGAGGGGTTGCAGTGTTGTGTTGTGCCCAAGCCACAATTTTTCTGCCCCTGTTTAACAGGGGTGCCTAATAACAATTTTTGATGCAATACTTTGCACGTGGCTCTTTGTTGTGCTCCAATTACAGTTATTGTGAGGGGTTGCAGTGTTGGGTTGTCTCTAAGGCGCAATTTTTATGCCCCTGTTTAACAGGGGCGCCTAATAACAATTTTTGATTCAATACTTTGCACGTTCTTCTTTGTTGTGCTCCAATTACAGTTATTGGGAGGGGTTGCAGTGTTGGGTTTTGCCTAAGGAGCAATTTTTCTGCCCCTGTTTAACAGGGGCGCCTAATAACAATTTTTGATGCAATACTTTGCACGTGGCTCCTTGTTGCGCTCCAATTACAGTATGTTTGAGGGGTGCCCTTTTTTCTACAATTTTTCTTTCACAAAACAATAATGGCCCCCCACCACCGCTAAAATATTCGACATATTGTTGCCACACAGCACGTGCGCAAGCAGTATTAAATTACTTTTTTCTTATAGTACTCTCGTGTAGTGATGAGCGGAATACGCCATATTCGATTTCGCGATATTTCGAAGAATTTTCGCGAATATTCGTTAATATCGAATATTCGTGATATTTTATAAAAAAAAAAAAAAAATGCAAAATTTCGCTATTTTTTTTGGATAAAATATCACGAATATTTGATATTTACGAATATTCGCTATATTTTATAAAAAAAAAAAAGCGAAATTTCGCTAGTGCGAATGCGAAATTGATTGCGAAATTGATTGCAAAATTTGAAAAAATACGAATATTCGAAATAGCGAATATTCGCCGCGATATTCGAGTTATTCGCGAAAACTCGAATGTTGTGCAGGGACATTTATAAACACGTGCCACTACTATAGACACCCAGCAGGTACGATATTTAAAGGAATTTTAGATTTTTTTTTTTCACTTTAAGCATCATTAAAATGGCTGCTCCGGAAAAAACGGCCGTTTTTAAAACTTTTTTTTCCATTGATACATGTTCCCTGGGGCAAGACCCGGGTTCTGAAAGATGTTTTCCAACATTAAATTGAATATTGGTCTTTAAAATGATCGTTTTTGAATTTGAACGTTTGAGTCCCATAGACAGTCAGTCAGACAGACAGTCAGTCAGATCGGTGCAAGCAGGACGCTCTCACACAAGTCGGCTCACCAGAGACAGAGACAGATCAGTCAGGCAGGTGTTCCCCCAGACCCTGGCTGCATCCAGGACTCATAGCATCATTATACCTTATAACCCTTTGGCCAGTACCTTTCTTCGGGGGGCATCACAGGTAAGCCTGCTTCTCTCTGGGTGCTTGTGTTCCCCCCGCCTCCCTGCCTCCCCTGGGACAGCGCGGCCATCCTTCTAAGGATAAGCCCGGCTCTGCCCAGCAAAACAATGATCTCACTCCGGTTGCAGAACCATCCGCGCCGACCTAGGGAGATTTGCGGCTGGCCGCCTTTAGGCGCGCCGCACAAACGCCCAGCAAATCCCTCCAAAGCTGCCCTAAAACCCCCTCCTACTCTAGGAGGACCCCCATCCTCTCCCTGTCGCCCACCTGCCTTCCCTAGGGATCGATCCACCAGGCTGACAGCCCCCAGCTCAGGTCCCTTTTCCTGAAGTGTGGACATCTTGGTACACACCAGTACATCTCCCCCTATTCTGCCCCACCACGTATCCACCACCTCTGTGGCACTTGATCCAGGGTTTCGGCTGATCGCCCTTGAGGGGTCAGGAAGGAATTTTTTTCCCTTGCCGCAGCACATTGGTTAGTGCAACCAGGTTTTTTTTGCCTTCCTCTGGATCAACCTGGGAGTGAGGATTTAAAGAATCTTCCCCCCCCATTAAAAACCTCCCTGGCCCCCCCAATGATTGGCGACAATGGCTAATCTGCGATACTCTGCAGACACCATTCGGAGTCTGAGGCGATTCGCCACAGTATTACCAGCCATCACCAAAAAGGCCTTAAGAATTGAGCAACTATTGAGATTCGATCGACTGCCAAAAATGTCATCAAAAAAATGGGAAAGGGGATTGGGTAAGGGAAGAGGAGAGAGAGGGGAAAGCAGGGGGGAGAAAAGAGAGGAGGAGGAAAGAAAGACAGAGTGGGGGGGGGGCTTAGGAGGCAGTGGAGAGGAGAAGAAAAGAGAAAAAGGAGAGAAGCAGGTGGGGCAAGATACACAAGGAAAGCACTCACATTTGCCACATCCGTATATTGAATAAATGGGAAAAGGTACCTAATCACAGAAGTGAAAAGAATGGCGGACTTTGAGGCAGTGCGGAAGTACGTTTAAAAAAATATACTTTAATATAAAACTATAACATACAATTTTACAGTGTAGGGAAAATAACATAAAAATATACTGATTACAAATTCATAGATGTTGAAACAAATCCTATTGAAGTCGCCTACGCGTTTCGCCGTTGGGCTTCCTCAGGACAAAATAATTTAGGATTTTTTGAGAGAATACAGATATAGTTGTATAATCTATTGCATCACGATGAGTGTGTTCATCCGTAAGATTTCGGACATCAATGAGTTCAGGTACGAATATATTCACTTAGTGTGGCGTAAGAAAAAGGATCAGTAGTCCTCATAGTACCGTCAAAAATGATGGTTCCAGAGTGTCAAAAAACATAACTCATATCACGTCGTCAAGATAGATTCCAGGGGCTTGGCCAGAATACTAAAATAGCAGTAATTGAAAAACAAAGCTCCTATTTCTGGATAATCCTATATTGGCGTTTATGGCTGGGGCCAGAGTCAAGTGGTCAGGCAAGAAGAGGAGATCCAAAACATAGTTTGAAAAAAGACTCAATCAATAATATGATCTGCACCAGCAGCAAAACATGCCGGCACGACTCGTCCGTGTATGCCCCAGGGTCACAACCCCGGATGAACACACTCATCGTGATGCAATAGATTATACAACTATATCTGTATTCTCTCAAAAAATCCTAAATTATTTCGTCCTGAGGAAGCCCAACGGCGAAACGCGTAGGCGACTTCAATAGGATTTGTTTCAACATCTATGAATTTGTAATCAGTATATTTTTATGTTATTTTCCCTACACTGTAAAATTGTATGTTATAGTTTTATATTAAAGTATATTTTTTTAAACGTACTTCTGCACTGCATCAAAGTCCGCCATTCTTTTCACTTCTGTGATTAGGTACCTTTTCCAATTTTGTCAAAAATTTCAGTCATCCACCCCACCCTGAGCACATATCTTGTGCTTTGATCAACACAAGATTGGCAGTAAAACACCGACTAGAAATCTATGATTTCATACTACATAACGATTTAGACTGCCCTTTTATTACAGAGAGCTGGCTCACAGCCGACTGTAACACCATTCTAGGAGAACTGGTGCCTGAAAACTATCGTATTATAACCGAAAATAGAATAGGGCAAAGAGGAGGAGGCCTGGCGGTGATCCACAAGACTCACCTTGCGATCACTAAACCAGTCCTTCAAAATCCTCTTCCATTCATGGAAACCCTTACTCTACAGCTGCAAACAAATCCCCAGGAGACCGTCTGCTTTCTTCTCTGCTATAGACCACCCGGGCCAAAATCGCAGTTTTTACCATTATTGACAGAGTTTATCTCCACTTATACCCTTAACGGCAAACACCTTTTGCTGCTCGGGGACTTTAATCTCTGGGCCAATTCCTCACAGGATCCCGTTGCCGACGCCTGTATTGACCACCTGGAAGGTTTAGGGCTACAGCAACTAGTATGTGGACCCACACATGCTTCAGGTCACACACTCGATCTTATTTTCAGACAAAACCTGAAAATAAGTACTTTGGAAAATGAACCATTGCCATGGACAGATCACCATGCAATTAAATTCATAATTTCCAAAACTCCCCCATTGATAAAAACACCCAAGCCGGTGACAACACACTGGACTAGATCTCAGAAGAAGCTCCATTCGGAACTCTTCAAATCTACATTGGGAAATAAAATTAAAACACTCCAACCATGCCGAACAGCCTCAGATACACTGGATGCCATAAACGCAGCCCTACTACAGTCAGCCGACTTAGTAGCGCCGAAACGCAAAGCCCACATCCGGAAAAACAAGTCTGGCTGGTTTAACAACCAGCTGTCGCTACTGAAGCAAGAGCGCAGAAGGGCAGAAGCCGCCTGGAAAAGAAGCGCTTCAGAGGAAAACCTCATCATCTACAAAGCAGCAACAAGAAAATACCACAAAGAAATCTTCAAAGCCAAGAATTTTTTTTTTCCAAGGCTATCAACAGCGCCCTAAACCGCCCCTGTGAACTCTTTAAGCTGGTCAGTCAGACCATGAATCCAGGCTGTCTTGAAGCCCCCAATTCAGATACCCAAGAATTTTGCAATGAACTATCGGATTTCTTCATCAATAAAATTGAGAGAATCCGGGAAAGCATTCAGCAAAACAATACCCCCTCAACCCCCCCCTCAACCATTCCCACAACACCCATAGAAACATTCTACATTTAACAAAGTTTACTCTGGAACCCATCTCCATCGATGCCACAAAAAATATCATCGGTACTTTGCGAAACAGCACAGCGCCTAATGATATCATCCCCACTAAACTGCTGAAGGAATGTGCCGACATCTTGCCCATCTTTAAGAAATCTACCCTGGACCCTAAGGACCCAACTCACCGCCGTCCCATAACAGGCCTAAATGTTTTCTCCAAGGTAATGGAGAAAGTAGTGGTGCAACAGCATCTAGATACCCATAATCTACTTGATCCATTTCAATCGGGTTTCCGTCCCTGACACACGACAGAAACAGTATTGCTTAAAATATGGGACGACGCTCTCGAGGCCGCAGACGAAGGAGAATCTTGTCTCCTGGTTCTGCTGGACCTAAGCACAGCCTTTGACACGGTAGACCACAAACTATTACTGACTAGGCTAGCTGAAGTAGCCAGAGTCGCAGAAGGTGATTTACCATGGTTTTCCTCCTTTTTGGATAACTGATCACAAACAGTGAAACTGGGACCGTTCACTTCTGAAAAACGCACGGTATCATGTGGAGTCCCTCAAAGACCCCCCCTGTCACCGGTGCTCTTCAACATCTATCTTCGCCCTCTCTTTGAAATCGTTAGTAGTCAACAACTACTTTATAACTCATACGCAGATGACACGCAACTGTATTTTCGCATCTGCAACAAAAAGGATCATCATCTCAGTCTAGAGACATGCCTCTCTTTGATAGAAAACTGGATGACAAAGAGTTATCTTAAACTCAACAGCTCCAAAACAGAACTTCCCCTGTTTCATGCCAGTCGCAAGAGTCAACTGGAAACAACCTGGACACCCCCGCCCATTCTGGGCCAAATCATCACCTCTAGCTCCAAAGTCAAAAGTCTTGGGGTCATTTTTGACACCTACATGACAATGGACGCACAAATAGGGTCAGTAGTCAGCGGATCTCACCATCTGCTGCGCCTACTACGCAGACGTATTCCATTTATTCCCAAAGAAGACGTAGCAGTCGTGGTAGGAACAATTGTGAACTCCAGACTGGACTATGCAAATGCCCTTTACCTCGGACCCCCGAAGTACCAAATCTCTCGTCTGCAAGTCGTTCAGAACACGGCCGCCAGACTTGTGACTGGGAAAAAACCCTGGGAATCTATCTCACCTTCACTAAGATCTCTTCATTGGTTGCCAGTAAAAGACAGAATTGCTTTTAAAGCACTCTGCCTGACTCATAAGTGCATCCATGGGAAAGCCCCGCAATATCTATGCGAAAAGATAGAAGCCCACAATTCCAATTGCGATCTGCGATCCACCGACCAAAATTTGGTCAAGGTACTCAAAGCCAGATGCAAGTCCAAAGGAGAAAGAAGGTTTGCTTTCCAAGGTCCCAGACTATGGAACGCTTTACCAACCAGCATTCGGTTAGAGGAGAACCACCTGACCTTCAGAAGACAGATTAAAACTCTGCTCTTTTGAGGCCATGAGAGACAGGAACAACCAGCGCCCAGAGGCGATTAAGTTCGCATGTGCCGCGCTATATAAGTTTTTCATTCATTCATTCATTCATAGACTTCAATGGGGTTCTAAATGTTCGCGCAAACCCGCCGCCTGTTTGAACGTTCTGGTGCGAACCGAACGCGGGTATGTTTGGCTCATCCCTAGTTTACACACACAGATTCCGGTTCTTGCTCTGTCACAAGCAATCGCGGGTGCCCGACGGTCATCGTGCCCAGGCACTCGCATCAGCTCCAGGGGCGTGCCGCCAGCGCGCGCCCCTAGTGGCCAAAAGGCAAAGCAAAATAAGGTAACGTTGCTTCGCCCAGCCGTGCCATTCTGAAGTGGAACTTTAGCTTAATCCACTTGTGCAGTAGGTGCCCGGTCGTGAAGCCGAAATCTGTCACGGCCGGGTGCCCACACTTAGAATGAAGACGCCGGCCGGAGAGGGGGGGAGAGGAGCGGAGCCCCGACCGTCGCATCGCTGGAACGTGGAGCAGGTGAGTGTATGTTTATTAAAAGCCAGCAGCTACACTTTTTGTAGCTGCTGACTTTTAACCACTTAAGACCCGGACCAAAATGCAGGTAAAGGACCAGGCCCCTTTTTGCGATTCGGCACTGCGTTGATTTAACTGACAATTGCGCGGTCGTGCGACGTGGCTCCCAAACAAAATTTGCGTCCTTTTCTTCCTACAAATAGAGCTTTCTTTTGGTGCTATTTGATCGACTCTGCGATTTTTATTTTTTGCGCTATATACAAAAATAGAGCGACATTTTTGAAATAAATCAATATTTTTTATTTTTTGAGAAATCAAATAATCAAAATTTTAGTCAAACATTTAGGCCAAAATGTATTTAGCCACATATCTTTAGTAAAAAAAAAAACATAATACAGCGATCAGAAAAATGATCGCTTAGTGACGCTGGCAATAGGGAGTGAAAGGGTTAACTAGGGCGGTGATTAAGGGGTTAAAACTTTATTTGGGGGGGTACGGGGGCTACCCTGGACCTAACACTAACTGCCTGTCACACTGACACTAAATACAGTGATCATACATATATGATCACTGTATTCAGTGACACTTTGACAGGGGGAGGGGGGGTGATCGCAAGGGGTTAATGTGCCTGCGTGTCCTGGTGTCAGTGTAGTGTTGTGCAGACTTACTATGTGATGTGATCTCTCCTCAGCGGTGAGATGAGAGATCACATCACTTCCCTCTTCCTGTGTTTACACAGGAGGAGGAAGTGACACACAGGCAAGCGCGCGCATTGGCTGGGAGCGATCCGGAGGGGGCGGACAAAAACAAACCGCCGCCCCCTCAGCACGGATCGCTCGCACACCCACCGGGACCGTCGCATTTACCGGGGGGGGGGGGGGTCCCGATCGATGTCAAGGCAGCCACGTACAGGTACGTTGATGTGCCTGTCAGTGCCATTCTGCCAACGTAAATGTACATGCAGCGGTCCTTAAGGGGTTAATAAACATTAAAAATTCCTGGAACACCCCTTTAATGTTTATCATTGCACCGACCTCCTGCTTTTTAGTTTTGTTTTTCTTATGGCCACTTGGCTTGTTTACTTGCCTGTCCAGGTTACTTTACCTTTGCACTGTGTTATTGTGCTGTACAATAACCAGCGGCTCTGATAGGCTTTCCGAGTACAGCCCTCGTCTCCTGAAAGCTTATCCAGGGGACTACGGGGGGTGCGTTCCTTGGATAAGACTGCCGGCCGTCTCAGCCAATCAGGTTTGCCTATTCTGGTTATCGGTAACCTGAATCGCTAAAGCGTCATCGAGGGCGGGAGAAGACATCGAGGGACGTGGAAGCAGAAAGGTAAGTCCATTTTACAGGGCACCGCGGCGACAAAGGGCACAGTGGCATCAATGGGTAGAGTTGTGACAAAGAGCACAGTGGTGACAATGGGCACAGTGGCAACAATTAAAGGGCACAGTGACATGCACAGTGGCAACAATAGACACAGTGGTGACAATGGGCACAATGGCAACAATTAAAGGGCACGGTGGCGACAATTAAAGGACACAGTGGCGACAATTAAAGGACACAGTTGTGACAATTGGCACAGTGGCGACAATTGAGGGGCACAGTGGCTGCGTTTGATGGCATGGCACAGTGGTGACAATTGATGGCACAGTGGCTGCATTTGATGGCATAGCACAGTGGCTGCATTTGATGGCATGGCACAGTGGCTGCGTTTGATGGCATGGCACAGTGGTGACAATTAATGGCACAGTGGCTGCGTTTGATGGCATGGCACAGTGGTGACAATTGATTGCACAGTGTCTGTGTTTGATGGCATGGCACAGTGGTGACAATTGATGTCACAGTGGCTGCGTTTGATGGCATGGCACAGTGGAGGCAATTGATGGCACAGTGGCTGCGTTTGATAGCATGACGCAGTGACTGCATTTGATGGCATGGCACAGTGGTGTCAATTGATGGCACAGTGGCTGTGTTTGATGGCATGGCACAGTGGTGACAATTGATGGCACAGTGGCTGCATTTGATAGGCACAGTGAGGCTGCAATTTTTTGTTTGTCAAAAAGTTTGCATCACATGCTTATTAATGTACATTGGTTCAAATAAATAGAAGAATGACCCCAAATTTAGGGTCAGGTCTATTTTCTCTATGTGGAGTGCCTTTGGACTAGACTGAACCAAGGTGGATTCAAATTTCTAGTCTTCCTGAATTGTTAAATCCTATACTGTGGCTGGTATAGAGACATAGGGGGTTAATAACTAAAGCTGGAGAGTGCAAAATCTGGTGCAGCTCTGCATAGAAACCAATCAGCTTCCAGGTTTTATTGCCAGAGCTTAATTGAACAAGCTGAAGTTGGCTACCATGCACAGCTGCATCGGATTCTCCAGATCAGTGTTCCAATTTTGGTAAATCTACCCCGTACCGCATTAAACCGGTGGGGACGTGAGAGAGCTGTGACCAACTTCATAGCTTTAATGAAGTCCCTAGCAACAAAAAAAAAAAACAGGGCAGGGCAGCAGCACTGACCTTAAAGCGGATCTCCACCCTAAAGTGAAGATCCGCTGATCGGAACCCTCCCCCCCTCCGGTGTCACAATTGACACCTTTCAGGGGGGGGGGGTGCAGATACCTGTCTAAAGACAGGTATCTGAAACCACTTCCGGCCCGCAGTCTCGGGCAAAAGTCGGGTTTTTTGGCGACATCCCGTCGCCCCCCTGTTGTGTGCTGGGAACTCTCAGCTCCCAGCACACAGCGGGAGCCAATCGGCGGGCGCAGCGCGACTCTCGCATGCGCCGTAGGGAACCGGGCAGTGAAGCCGCAGCGCTTCACTTCCTGGTTCCCTCACCGTGGATGGAGGGGGGAGCAGCAGGGTGACGAGCGATCGCTCATCCTCTGCTGCGGACGCCGCTGGACTCCAGGACAGGTAAGTGTCCTAATATTAAAAGTCAGCAGCTGCAGTATTTGTTGCTGCTGGCTTTTAATATTTTTTTCTAGTGAACCATCCGCTTTAAATCGACGACAAAACAAAATCCAAGACAAAAAAAGCACTCAATATTAGGAACACAATGGCAGCAAAGGGGTTCACTGCCCAAAGAGCTAGCAATCAGAATCTGTTTAGGGATGGTTGTCTGGTCTGTCCAAAACTTGCACCTCCCTGTCCTCCAAAGAATCTTCCCCATCGTAAAGAACAATTAGGCCTCTTTCACACATACACACGTCTGTTTTGACGGACTCCGCTTTTTTAGCAGGGATCACTCGGTTGATCCCCACTGAGCCGTAGGATGACAGGTCCATCTCTGCTTACTGTGTAGAGACGGACCTGTCAGATCTCTGCTCTGCTATGAAGCATAGGATGGAAACAGATCCGCTTGTCCATTTTCATCCGATCCGATCCACCAGATGGATGGAAGATAGGGTTTCCATCCGGATTCAGCCGATTGGAACAGAGCAAATGTCAGAGGACATGCCACCGCTGACATCTGTTGCTCCATAGACCTGCATGGAGCGTCCGTTTAAGTCCGCACTAAAAAACTGACAGGCGGACCTGAACAGTCCGCATGTGTGAAAGGTGCCTTAGGGGTCTTTCACACCTACGGACCGTTCAGATCCGTCTGTCAGTTTTTCAGGTAGACCTGAACATATGCTCAATGTACTCCTATAGAGCGGCAGATGTCAGCGGTAACATGTCCGCTGACATCCGCTCCGCTAATTCCAGATGGATGGAAACCCTATTTTCCATCCGTTTGTCGGATCAGATCGGATGAAAACAGACAGGTGGATCAGTTTATATTTGATACCCCATAGCAGAGAGGGGAGATCTGACAGGTCTGTCTTTCCACAGTAAACAGAGACGAACCTGTCATCCGCCAGCTCAGCGCGGTTCAATGTATCCGGATTGACGGATGAAAAACGGACATCATTGCACGTCTATGAAAAAACGGATGACAACAAATGATCATCTATTTTCATCCGTTTTCATCCGCTTCCGTTAACATCTGTTTTGTGAACGGATGAAAGCCGTATTTTTCCTCCGTCCAAAAAAACTGATCGGAAGAAAAACAGATGTAAACTGACAAATGGTCAGTTTTTCATCCATTTTTTCATTGGTTGTTAGGGAAAACCAGTCACTGTGTGGGGGGGCTAAGGAGAGGGGCAGGACAGGGGAAGAGCAGTATACACAATGAGGGGGGCAGTCTGTACAGACTCTCCTTTTAGATCAAAGGAATCGACTTTTGTCTGTAGATGAGCATAGTTTAACAATTTAAAGACTAAGGCTGCATTCACATCTGAGCGACAAATCGCCTGTCGCCTGACGCTCATGCCGCTGGAGGGGCAAATCCCCATTCATGTCTATAGAGACGGTTCACATCTCTGAAACGCCGAACGCCTGTCCCCTGAAAAAAGTCCGGACACCTTTTTTTCAGGCGACATTGGCGTTCGGCCATAGACATCAATGGGGATGATTTTGAAAAAAAAAAAATGAATGTAATCGCGGCAAGTAAAGCCGCGTACACGGCTTTACTTGTCGCTCAGATGTGAATGCAGCCTAAGGGCCGGATTCACTTACATTGGCGCATATATATGCCGCCGTAGCGTATCTCTTTTACTCTACACCGACGCAACTCAGAGAGGCAAGCATAGTATTCAGAAAGCAAACGCTCCCAACGATGCGCTGGTGTAACGTAAATTCGTAGGCGTAAGCCGGCGTAATTCAAAGTAGGAAGTGGGCATGATCCATTTAAATGATCCCAGGAGGAGAGTACCCACACCTCACCTCTAGAGGAAGTTGAGGAGGAGCAAGTGGGCCTTGAGGAAGGTGTCTACCTCCAGGAGGAGAACCTCATCCTTGGACCCCCCCAAACCTCCTACCCCATCAGAGGAAGCTCCTCACCCTCCTCCCCCATCATAGAAAAGCCCCTCATCCTCCTTCCCAATCAGGGAAAGCCCCTCAAGGGCCTCCCCGTACAGACGGCCTCAAGCCTCTTCTGCCCCCAGGAAGGCTACGCGAAAGACGACGGGTGTTCCTGAATCCCTCCGGGAAAATCTTACGACAGCCTGCCCTCCTTGGCCCAGATATCTGACAGCGTGCAGGAGGTCAGTAGGAACTGCGCTGCTCTAGTCACCTGCTTTGGGGAGCTGCAGGCCACAACAGCAGGCCTGGTGGCAGAGGTAAAGAGCCTGGCAGTGGCGGTACAGGCCAATACTGCTGCCATCGAGGCGGAGGGGAGGCAGACGAGGCGCCACCTGCAGCAAACCACCACCCACCAGCTGCGGATGCAGGCACAGACTAATGCGGTCCTCACCCGCATTGCCCTGGCGTTGGAGGGTAGGCAGCCAGCACCTGCCAGGAGTGGCAGACCTGGGGACGATCCTCCTCCAGATGCCCCACCCGAGGCTCCCGCCAGACAACTCAGGAGCTGGAGCCGTGGCACCATTGCTCAGGTTATGAGCTTTTTTATTTTATTGCTCAGGTTACAAGATTTTTTCTTTTATTTTATTGCTCAGGTTATGAGCTTTTTTATTTTGTAGTGACTGCACACGGTCAGTAGTGCAGGCTACAGTGTGACTGGTGTGTGAATGTGGGTGACATTCCTGCCAGTGAGGTGTGTCACCCTAGGTCGTCGGGGAGAGGTTATCCCCACGACCGCGTGAATGTGGTATGAATGGACAGCGACATAAGTGGGGCCTTGGCGTGGCATTGCAGCTCCCAAGTCCTGCATGGTGGCCGTGTGTAAACCAATGTGAGGTGGATGTGGTCTGTGTGAGCACAGGTCCCCAGATGGCAAGCCTCTTTTGTCAAATAAAAAAAAAAAAAAATTATTAATTTATTTTAAGTTCCTTTTTTTTAATATAGATTTTTCTTTATTTTGTCTTTCTCAATTCGCGGCAGGACCCCCCAGGCCCATGCCTGAAGCTGTGTAAGGGGCCCCATCATTCCTGCTGGCGGCCCTACCTGGCATGTTGGCATACAGATGTTGTCCTGCAACTGTGGTTGCTCAGCTCGTCCGTAACAGTGCGGCTGCAGCTGCTCTCCAGCTGACCTGTGCACGTCTGGTGCTGAGTTACACCTGCTTTATGGGGCATAATTTTAGGCCGGACGTATAACTACCGCGCGGCGCGCGTAGCCAGCGTCGGGCGCAAGTACATTCGTGATTAGGCGTATCTCCCTCATTTGCATATTTGAATACAAAATCAATGGGTGCGCCTGATGCGTCCAGTGTAAATATGCGCCCACGATACGTCGGTGTAGGCAAGTTACGGGCGGCTGAAGCTATGTTTTTCAGCGTATCTAGCTTTCTGAATCAGCGCAGAGATGCTACGGTGCACATTTGTACTTACGATGGCGTATCTTTAGATACGTCCGCCTAAGTCCGACGTGAATCCGGGCCTAAATCTTTTTCTGACACTTGTTGCTTACAAGTTAAAATCATTATTTTTTGCTATAAAGTTACTTAGAACCCCAAAACATATATATATATATATATATACATATATATATATATATATATATATATATATATATTTTAGCAGAGACCCTAGAGAATAAAATATTGCAATATTGCAATATTTTATGTCACACTGTATTTGCGCTGCCATCTTTCAAACACAATTTTTTGGGAAAAAATAAACTTCCATGAATAAAAAAAAAACAACGAAACAGTAAAATGAGCCCAATTTTTTTGTATAATGTGAAAGATAACGTTTCGCTGCAAGAATCGCGATCTTTATTCTAAGCAAAAAAATCGTGATTTTTATTTTATCCAGAATCGTGCAGCTCCAAAAATTTGACTTAGGCCCCTTTCACACATGTGGACCGTATGTTAGGGTGACCAGACATCCCCAGTTTCAGGGGACAGTCCCCTGATTGAGGACACTGTCCCCAGACCAAGTCTGTCCCTGGTTTTGTCCCCAGATTGGATTTTATAGGGGGCAGGGACAATTTCAAAGACAGTCAGTGCAGAATAAAAAAATAAAAAAATGAATTACACACCCCCACTCCGCCGTGCCTACTAGCATAAGGGGGTTGTATTTTTCCCATTATCTGTGCCTCTTTCTGATGATCATGTGCTGGTCGGAGCGGAGGGAATATTTCTTCAGTTTCGGGCGCATGCTCATTCAGCTTCGCTCGCATGTTCTTCTGCCTTGGCTCAAATCCTGGCCAGCCACCTGCCTATCTCCTTGCCTTCCCTGGCGGAGTGATCTTCCTCCGCTCCCCATCCAGTAGTAGCCGGGGCCGGAGAGTAAGACTTGAGAGGCTGTGATGCGGGTGGCAACGGACAGAGAGTCGCTGATTGTTGCCATTACTAGTAAAAAAAAAAAATATGTCCCCGGATTTCATTTTAAAAATCTGGTCACCTTACCGTATGTCCGCTTTTTCACCCATCCGTTTACGGATGAAGAGTACTGTCACAGAAAAATAAATGTCTCAAATAACTAGATCCTACATGTTCTGTCATTTGGACACCATCAGTGTAGGCAGACTCTACTATCTCAAGTGTTCCAGCATGTCTGTAGCTCTGTCTAAATTAAGTATGCCATCAAAAGACAGCCCTAAAACATTTAACTCTCTCAGTGCATTGCTTTGCTGCAGACTGCAAAAATACACGCTTCTCAGCAGACAGGAAACCATAAGTCTAGTGTTACTGTACAGTGTAAGAGATAGCTGAGCTTCCATGTTAGGCCATAGGGCACTGCAGGGTTAACGGTAGTGAACATTTGCATCCTGCTGCCTGAAGGCATTTAGGTTTCCGGAGATCCTGAGTACAATTCTCCTTTCTAGCAACATGGCTGCCTGCTTATAGGTAATGTGCCTTTGACTGTACATTTTATTTGGTGTTTCTATACCTGAAATTGTGATGTTTGTGTACTTCTAATGGTCTACTTGCATTGTTAGAGAAAAGCATAACTGTGTGAAGGACATCACTAACTTATGTATGAGTTTCTGACTGAACAAGGCTGGGATGTGGCAGCAGTGTATAATATAGCTTCAGGCTTGTGTTCTATAATCTCTATAAAAGGAATTGTTATGAATAGTTGTGCAGAATGTTTCTTTGTGTGAACCTCTAGTGCTGCATTGTGACTTATAAAGTCTAGCTTTCTTTATTATTATTTTTTTCCGTATCTTGTTTTTTGATTGAATTGTATATACAAATGCATGAAAATGTCTTCAGAAACATTTTGTAAGGCTTAATATACACAGGATGTTTTAAAACCCTCTCCTAAATGATTTAACTTGACATATAGTAACCGCCGTTTAAAGACGTCCGTTTTGCCGTGTTTACATGTCGCATTTAGCCGTGTTTACGTTTAGAAGCTTTTTTAACTACTTCAGATCTGCACTATAGTCAAAAGATGGCTAAAGTGTGTACCTTATTTGCCGGGAAGGCATCCATGGACATCCTCCCGTTCTCAAACGGCCTGCGCACCCCCTGCAGGGCGTGCGCGGCTCGCTCTGTTATCAGCGTGTATGAGACTCGGCTGATCACAGATCGAAGTAAGTGATCGATCCCGACCTCTTACCATGTGATCAGCTGTCAGCCAATGACAGCTGATCATGTGATGTAAATAGAGCCAGTGATCAGCTATTTTTTCTCCTCACACTGATAGCGTGAGGACAAAAAAAAAAGCCGATCACCAGCGGCTGTCAAAGGGACATCGGTCCTGATCAAGGAGAGCAGCCACCTGCTCATCTGTGCCACCTGCCAGTGCCACCTACCAGTGCACAACAGTGCTGCCTACCAGTGCCACCCATCAGTGTCACCTACCTGTTGTGCATTCTTAAGGTCCTTTTTAACCCACACAGTAATTTGTTTTGAATTCTTTGACAGCGAAGAGATTTTTAAATACAAGTCAATCTATATGACATAGTCTATAATATGAAACGTATTCACAGAGATGTATGATCATACGAAATAGCTAAATTATTGGTAGACAAAATATGAATATTTACATGAAATTGGAATACCAGTTGCGTTACATGAACGACTTGAAAATCAATAAAATACCCCCACAATTGGCATGTAATATCTTTTGATCTGTGTGTCATGGTAAGTTCTCAAAATAACTTTAAGCGGAGGTTCACCCTCAAACTTAACTTTATAGCAATCATGTCTACAGCCTTATAACATGCCTCTAGCGTTGTCTTTTTTTTTCTATCTGAACACTTACCTGTCTTCAGCCTCTCTTCCGGGTCTCCTTCCCTGCGGGGAGTGGGCGTGTCGCTCCTTTTCCCCGACGAGGCATAATTGGAAGCTGTGCGCAAGGTCTCCTGGGAGTGACGTTTTAACACTCACAGGAGACCATCGAGTGTCACGTGACGCGGGAAGCGGGTCAAATGACGCGCAAAGCGCATCATGTGACTAGGATTCCAGGAAGTGTTTGCTTGTGGGATTCAAAATGCCCACAAGCAAGATGGCAAAGCCCTGGAGGTTTTTTTATAAGTTCTTCTTCTAGACGAAAACGGACGGACATACGATCGCCTAGCAGGTGAGTAGTACCTAGCTAGCTCTATTACCATGCTTTGCATATTAAAAAAAAATAAAGAAGCAAAACCCGCGGAACCTCCGCTTTATATAATTGACAATGAAACAAAATTGTCTATTTCACATACCCAACCGTTAGTTTGCTGCAGGTAAGTAAGTGGTTAACAATGTGAAATATATTGGACGTTTGTTTTGTTAGTAAAATTGGAACTATGTAAAAATAAAAAGATAATAAAAACTTGTACTCTTTAAAGCGCAGGTTCTGCGGGTTTTGCTTCTTTTTTTTATCTGCAAAGCATGGTAATAGAGCTAGCTAGGTACTACTCACCTGCTAGGCGATCGTATGTCCGTCCGCTCCGTTTTCGTCTAGAAGAAAAACCTCCAGGGCTTTGCCATCTTGCTTGTGGGCATTTTGAATCCCACAAGCAAACACTTCCTGGAATCCTAGTCACATGACACGCTTTGCACGGCGTTTGACCTGCTTCCCGCGTCACGTGACACTTGGTCTCCTGGGAGTGTTGAAACATCACTCCCAGGAGACCTTGCGCACAGCTTCCAATTACGCCTTGTCGGGGAAAAGGAGCGACACGCCCACTCCCCGAAGGGAAGAAGACCCGGAAGAGAGGCTGAAGAAAAAAAAGACAACGCTAGAGGCATGTTATAAGGCTGTAGACATGATTGCTATAAAGTTAAGTTTGAGGGTGAACCTCCGCTTTAAGGAAAAATTTACCAATTATTAATTATGAGAACAAACCATAACTACAAGATATTCAATACTTCAATATTTCAACATTTCTAGGGAACAACAATAGATTTCAGATACAATCAAAAAATGGCATAAATACCAATTCTAAAATGGCTATTTGCAAATGACCAAAGTTAAAATGCAGTGGCTTTTTATGGTCCTTCATGGGATAACAATATGTCTTCATGCATCGTCCTAGTGTGCCCCTCCCCATCGGAGACAGTCCTGAGTCATCCCTGCATCTCTCTTCTCCTGGGGTCCCCCTATGGATGGGGTCTTCTTCCTTCTTCCTTCATTGATCCTCTCTATCTAATTTTCTCCCCTTTTTATATCGGTCATAACATTAAGACCATAAAAATTATACCAAGTTCTGCCCAGCTGATCTGTGCTTCACTCATAGGTTCGTGGCACATATGGGAGTTCCTGTCACAAAGTGTCTGGTTTCTATTGGTTGACAATCTAATTATTAACTTGTTCCCTGGGTTTTGGGAACCTTAAGTAATGTCACTTTCAACCACTAGGTGTTCCACCTTTATTGTGAGATTATCTATAATCTTTGATTCCTACATAACATGCTTCTATATTTCTTTATAAATGTATATTCTCCAAAACAGTCTTCTAAGCATGCATAGGTTTATGTCCTCTTAATCAATGCAAAATAATTATCAATGTAGATACATGAATCATTTTGATATGTGTTTGATAGATACGTGTTACAGGTTACATTTTTATAATCACAATTTGATATCTTTCATAGTGTTGATTAGCTTCTTTAAAACACCTCTATTTAACTCACATTTCTCATATATCTTATTCTTCTAGCAAAATTTCCGAATCAACAGACGCAATGATCATCTTTTTCCTTTGTCCTAAGATGTTATTGATAATTTGGACATTACTTTTCATTTATTTGATGTTAACAGATATTCTTTTAATGTCATGTGTATTTTTAAGGCAAGTCAAATTTGTACATTGGTTTGCGAGGATTGGACTTTAAACTAGGGTTGTCCCGATACCTGTATCGGTATCAGGACCGATACCGAGTATTTGCGGGAGTACTTGTACTCCCGCAAATACCCCCGATACCTGAATAGAATACTTGTCCCGTCCCCCCCGCCGCCGCCGCAATGAAAGCAGCCGCCGCATCGAAAGCCGCCGCCGCATGGGTAAAACAACGTGTGGGAACATCACAGCTTTCATTTGAATAGCTGTAGTGTTCCCGCTGCGTATAGACACTCCCCCTTGCTCAGGATTGGATGGGTGATCGTGATCTGTCCAATCCCGAGCAAGGGGGAGTGTCTATACGCGCGGGGAAAACAGCTATTCAAATGAAAGCTGTGATGTTCCCCGTGCGGCGGCTAGGTATGGGGGACATGGCTGGAGGGACATGGCTGCGGGGGAAATGGCTGCATATGTGGGGGACATGGCTGGAGGGACATGGCTGCATATGTGGGGGAAATGGCTGGAGGGACATGGCTGCATATGTGGGGGACATGGCTGGGGGGACATGGCTGCATATGTGGGGGACATGGCTGGGGGGAAATGGCTGCATATGTGGGGGACATGGCTGGGGGACATGGCTGCATTTGTGGGGGACACATTTTAAAAAAAAGTATCGGTATTCGGTATCGGCGAGTACTTGAAAAAGTATCGGTACTTGTACTCGGTCCTGAAAAAGTGGTATCGGGACAACCCTACTTGAGCCTAGGTTCACATTGGAGCGATTTGTCATGCGATCTGAGAGATCAATTTGCATGACAAGTCGCAGCCTATTTTCGGCAATGGCACTGTTCCAATCGGTGCATTTTTGCAGCGCCGCACCAATTTGCAAAAGTAGTTTGTGTACTACTTTTGTCGATTTTCAGGTGCGATTTCTATAGACATCTGTGTATGAGGCCACACAAATGTCTATCAAGTAGCACCTGAAATCGCGCTGACCTTGCTACTTTGAAATCACGCCACTTCAAGTAAAGTAGCGCGATTTCAAAGTAGCATCAGTGTGAACCAGGGCTTAAACTGTCTCTTAACGAAGGCAGGATGATAGCTCAGCTGTGTCCACTCAAGGACCCTCGTTGGTCAACATTGTCAATTGTTTTAGGACGGCTTAAGTCAATGTTCTTGTCCACAAAAGCTACCCTACAATCGGTTTATCTCTTCACTTGAAAACAGTTCAACCACCTTGTTTGGTGAGAAAGCTGTTATCATTGTTCCAGACTTTTGAGAGCTCAAAACACCACTCTCCTATTTTTGATACCATTGTTCAGATCATTCTGAGTACATATCAGGCCTGGCCTTTTGTTTCCAAAAAGGGCTCATAAAAATTAGATTTATTTTTTATTTTTTTTGAACGATCCCTAAAAGGACTCAAAGTTCATCTAAGCGAATCTCACAAATATGTTCTAGTAAATATTCTTATTTTTCCGGGAGCATCTACGACATATCAGTGCCATCTTATCAGTGGCCATCTGTGCTACCCATCAGTGCCATCTTATCAGTGGCCATCTGTGCCGCCTTATTTGTGCCCATCAGTACCACCTTATCTGTGTCTATCAGTGCCGCCTTATCTGTGCCCATCAATGTCCACCAGTGCAGCCTATGGCCCCTTTCAGACATGCAGACCATATGTTCGCAAATACGGTGTGACAGAAAGTATTGCAACGACCGCCATTTTATTCTCTAGGGTGCTAGAATAAAAATGTATATATAATGTTTGGGGGTTCTAATTGGAACTATATCTTATGTACGCTTTTTCATCCATCTGTGTACGGATGAAAAAGGGACATACATGTATCCCAATGGGATATCGGGTGTCAGCGGATGTTCACGATTCAAAATTCTAGGTAAAAGATGACTCACAGCAAACTGCAACTGGCTATATGTCTGTGGTTACTGCTTGATTTTCTTAAGAGATCTATAGTCACAGCATACACTTTCATGTGATAACATCAGCATTCTAATGGCAATACAAAACAATAGCTATTGTTGACAATCTAATATAAACTTACCCGAAAAATCTTCTTTCATGTTGCGGGTGCTACCTGTCTGTTGTCATTTCTTTACACAACTTGAATTCCCTACATGCTTTGCAGTTTTTCCTCTGCTGTTTAATTTTAGTTTCTAAGAACTATATATCCCATGGTACCTTTCTGGCTGCAAGCAGAGATTCCTGTACTGACTCTGCCTTCTGAAACTCCTCCTCTGTAGTTCAGAAGGCAGACTCTGTGAAATGTGTGACACAGCAGTACCTACTCACAGGACATGGTGAATACGTGTCACAGAATTCAAGGAAGTAAAAGTATGGGGAATTTCACAAGTACATTAACTCCTTCACCCAGACATAACACATATATGCGGCCTCACAGAAAGAGGCTTTTTTCTATAGAGCCGCATATGTTTATTATCTCCCTTTGTGCTGGGAGCACGCCACACAACATGCTCCCAGCACAGAGACCGGGGTCTCACTGGGAGCCCCGGGCACCGTACTAAGGGTCGGGACCCAGAACTCCTGATTCTGGGTCCCCTGATCGCTGTCATAGCCTCTGATTTGCTGCCACAGTGATCAGTCAGTGCCAGGGTTAGTGGTTGGGTCACGTAAGGGTCAAAGGTCAGGGTCAGTATATTTTGGGTATTTTTTATTTTAATCTTTTTTAAATTAGTATCAGTGTCACTGTGTATTAGATAGGACAACAAAAAAAAGTGAAATGGGCACTATTGTTTTTAGGCTGTATTACGGGTACAAACAACAAATAACATACACATATGTGGTTTTGATACGATTGTCATGAGCAGGAGAATTTATTTTGCGTTGTTCTAAGGTGGTAGTTTAAGGTAGTAACAAGAAATATGTTTTTTGTTTACTGGGCCAATTTTTCTTTGATAATAAAACAAAAATCAGAAGATATCCATAATCATTTACCACCAATTCGTCCTGAAAAAAACAATGTATAATCCACCTGGATGCACAAAGTAGTTTTGATGATATGTATGGTTTTACTAACACATGTCAAAGTTGCAGAGGGCTTTCACACTGAGGCAATGCGCTGACGGGAGAGAAAAAAAATCTCCTGTCAGCAGCATCTTTGGAGCGGTGAGAGGAGCAGCGTGTATACCGCTCCTTCACAGCTCCTTCCCATTGAAAACAATGGGGAACCACGGCAATACCGCCCGCAATGCGCCTCATATTGGGCGGTATCAACCCTTTCACGGCCGCTAGCAGGGGTTAATACCGCACTGCTAGCAGCCGCAACTCGCGGCAAATCCGACGGTATAGCGCCGCTATTTTTAGCGGCGCTATACCGCCAGTGCGGCTCCTGCTGCAATGTAAAAGGGGCCTTAGGCGTGATCATTCAAAGAGGAAGTAAAACTCTCTCTTAAAAAATAATTACTTACCTGAGAACGAATTCCCCACAGCGGTCCCCGGACACGCTATGATACCCAGAGTGACTTCCTGGGTGCTACTGCCCCTGGAGCAGCGATGACATCACTCCCGAGCATGCACGCGGGAGCCGCCTTTAACTGCATGATGCCGTTAGTAGCAGCACGCTCAGTGTGCCTGAACGCCGTTGTCTACAGTGTATGCGCCGTAAACATCGGTGCTGTCTTTCTTGGAAATATCTCCTTAATCGTGTAGGTTAAGAAGATATTTCTTGGACCTACAGGTAAGCCTTAATCTAGGTTTATCTGTAGGTCAAAGTTAGGATTAAAGTAATTTTAAAAGTTTTCTTTTTTTTAAATAGCATTGGCCTGATCCTCTTTTGTCCTGGCCCCTCCTCTTCTCTGAGTGCCCCCATAGCAAGCTGCTGGCTTTCAGTGTCCATAAGACACAAAGAACGGGGCCTGGCCCTGGCCCGGCCCTCTGTTTCCTTCTTACTGGCTGTGAGCTGTGATTGACAGCAGCGGGAGCCAATGGCTCCCACGGCTGTCTTTTAGCCAACCAGGAGGAAGAGACCCGGAAGAGCAGCAGCTCTCTCATGCACATCACTGGATCACGATCGGACTCAGATAAATATTAGACGGGACTGTGGGGGGGGGGGACTGCTATCAACTGAAGGTTTGCTACCTTCACACAAGGTAAAAAAACCTTCAGCCTTTAGAACCAATTTAACTGAAATACAAATGAAAATGAGATTAATTAAATATTTTGCATTTTGATCAGAGATATGCTTGACATTGATAACTGGGAAGGAGTTGCATACCTACACAGTGTTTGAACGATGGATTACTTGTTTGATTTCAGGAGATCAGAGCTCATGTAGATCATTAAAAATTGACATCTATGGTAAATAATTACTTGTCCTTATGGTCTGGTTGCATATTTCCAAGTATATTTAGGTCCTGCTGACCAAGCTGAGAATTGATAAGTGAAGACTAACCAAAGTGAATTTAGCTTTAAAGAGAACAACACTAAAAGTGGAATGAGGGATATTTTCCTTTTAACCACTTCAATACCAGATACTTTTGTCCCCTGCCCAGGCTAATTTTTAGCTTTTAGCGCAGTCACAATTTGAATGACAATTGCACGGTCATGCAACACTGTACCCATATAAAAATGTTGGTGGTATTTAATCCCCTCTGAATTCTTTATTTTTTGAAAAATAAATGAAAAAAATACCAAAACTGAAAAAAAATAAACAAATGTAAAAATATTTCTGTAATAACATTTTGTTTCTTCAATTTTTTTTTACATACTGTCACCAGTGCAGTACAGCATCATCATATCACTGGTGTGGTGATAATCAGGGACACTGACTGGTGACAAATAAGTAAATTAAATATATATATTTTATATTTTTCTCTTTTATATTACTATTTTAATTATTTTTTACAGGTTTTTTTTTTTTTTTTACATTCAGTTACCAGAGCAATACTGTACTACTCTGGGGAGGTGATGAGGATTTTTTTTATTTACACACTATGATTGTTTATAACTTAAAATTTTACAGTTATAGGCAACATTTTATTTTTTATTTTAAACTATTAATTCAGTGTTTACTATTGTGATCAGCTGTGATTGGCTACAGCCAGGGCCGCCATAGGGGGGTACAGGCATTACACCTGTAAGGGGCCCGGGGGTCCCCAGGGGCCCGGATGAACACCCTAAAAAAAAAAAAAAAAAAAAAAAAATTTTTTTTTTTTTTTTTTTTTTTTTTTTTTTTAGGGGTCCGAAGGTCCCCAGGGGCCCGGAGCCACCAAGGGCCCCAGATGGCAAGTGGGCCATTTTTTTTCTTTTATTTTTTTAGAGGTCCAGAGGTCCCCAGGGGCCCGGAGGCCACCAGGGCCCCAGATGGCAAGCCTTTTTTTTTTATAAAAAAATATATTTTTATAAAAAAAATATATTTTTTTAATATATTTTTATTTTATTTTTTATTAAAGGGCCAATTTTTTTTGTTTTATTTTTTTAGAGGTCCGGAGGTCCACAGGGGCCCGGAGGCCCCCAGGGCACCGGATGGAAACCCCCCTTTTTTTATTTATTTTCTATAAAAAATATATATATTTTTTAATATATTTTTATTTTATTTTTTTTATTAAAGGGCCATTTTTTTAGGGGTCTAGGGTCCCGTAGGCCACCAGGGCCCCAGATGGCAACCCCCTGGGCCATTTTTTTTCTTTTATTTTTTTTATATTATTATTAAAGGGCTCCCCAGGGCCCCTGGATGACCCTCCTTTTTTAATTTTTTTTTACTTTTTTATATTATTTTATTTCTTTTTTTTAGAGATTTTTTATTAAAGGGCTCAGAGGTCCCCAGGGCCCTATGTGTCATTTTTTTATAATTGTATTTTTTATTTTTGTTAATAAAAAATAAAAATATAAAAAAATATATAAAGGGCCCAGAGGTCCCCAGGGCCCTGGAAGGCAACCCCCTGTTTTTTTTTAAATATATACAGGCAAAATAAGTATTTGAACACCCTCATTTTGCAAGCCCCACTTGGAAATCATTGAAATGTACAGGTGCATGTCCACTGTGAGAGACATAATCAAAAAAAAAATTCCAGTCACAATTTATGATTTTTAACTTTTATTTGTATGATACAGCTGCAAAGAAGTATTTGAACACCTAGAAAATCAATGTTAATATTTGGTACAGTAGCCTTTGTTTGCAATTACAGAGGTCAAACGTTTCTTGTATTTTTCACCAGGTTTGCACACACTGGAGGAGGGATTTTGGCCCACTCCTCCACACAGATCTTCTCTAGCAGTCAATCACCCTTTTAAAGGCACAGAGGTCCCCAGGGCCCCGGACGGCTACCCCCCTTTTTTATATATATTTGTCTTTATTTCTTCTTTTTTCCAAAGAGCCCCCCGCTCTCAATTCGCGGCAGCAGCCCCCCCCCCCCCCGCTCTCATTTCATGGCAGCACCCCCCCCCCCCGGTCTCTGTCCAGGGGGCCCATCCTGAGCGGAAGGGGCATTCCTGGCGGCCCTGGCTACAGCTAACCTAGTGTCTGGCCTTCTACCTGTACCATGTGATCACTGTGGCCAATCACAGAGATCATCACAATAGTACACAATGAAAGGCATTAATCAAAGCCTTTCATTGTGTACAATGGTCATGTGATCTTCTGTGATAGGCCACAGCAATCATATGGTACTGGCAGAAGGCTGGTACAGTGATCTGTCATCGGCTGTGTCCAGCGGACATGGCAGGTAACAGATCGCGCCAGAGTACAACCCAATCTACCGAGCAGCTCCTTTGGGGGTAGTGGTGTATGTACATTGTCAACTGTTTGATAACCCCCTCTCGCCGAGGCCTATTGTAGTAAGTAAGTCGAGTGGGAGCCCTATTATCCTATCCTATAATCGCTATCTAGCTTGCCCCATAGGCCTTTCCTGCCACTAGTGTGCTATGCTGCTACAGTTCACTCTAGAGGTGTAGTGTACGCTAGACTATAACCCAGATCTATTGCAGCGGTGTCTTGCTTCTACGGGCAATGACAAGAGTCCTTGGAGGGTGGCCTATTTAAAGAGACAGTTATTTTCCCTATATCTTCAGCTGGCTAGTGTTGGGGCCATGTTGACAGTTGCACAAAAATGCAGTCCCAGCTAGTCAAATGTCCGATATCTATGTAATCAGTCCTGTTAGCAGCAAACAGATTATGGCCATGCAGCCTTTTACCCAGCCTAGTTATCAACGCTGTATCCTGGCCTAGGCCAACAAGGCCCAGGCCTAGGGCAGCACTTTGCAGGGGGGCAGCACACAAAGAGTCCCTGCTGGCTTGCGCTACACTGTTAATGTAACGCCAGTCTTATGGGGCGGACTGGGCTGAGAGGCAAATTAGTCTAGCGCCCCCATAAAGTGGCCGCACTGCTTCCGGTTTGTAGGCGGCCGGCATTCTGCAACTGTGGGGGCTGCTGCTTCTAATTTTAACTGTCCTATCATCCTGGGCCACAAACCTTCCTCAGTGTGCTATATGTTTTTGCTGCACTGGCATGGTTACATCTTCTTAGTCCTCTCCATAAAATTATCAGAAATATGTGCTTAAAGTAAAACTATATGTAAACTTTTTTTTTTTTTCATTTTGGATAGAGTAAGTGAGGGTTATAGCCCCTGTCCGTTTATTTTTTACCATCCCTGTCCCATTGCAGAGGCTTCTCTTCACTTCCTGCCCCATAGCCAAACAGGAAGTGAGAGGAAAACTATGCAAATTAAGTGAATTCATTGCCCCCCCCCCCCCGGCCCTCAGAACTAGTGTCCCCACTTGAAAATTTCAGGGCGGGTCTGAAAAAGCAAGGGGTGTGGCCTTGACAGAAAGGCGTGGGTCATATTTAAATTAGGGGGTGCACGAGTTTAGTCAGGCCTAGGGCAGCACAAAATATAAATACACTACTGCTAGTGGCACAGCATCAGTGGTGCCTCTGGTCAGATGTCCGCTTACTTTTGGGTTGCCTGGGACAACTCTGGTCCTCAGCACAGCAAAGACTGTATCCTGGCAGTGGCTCAGTCTCTAAGTACACAGGTTACAGCTTTTGTACTCTCTGGTGCTCAGCACAGCAAAGATTCCCAGTGACTCTGTCCTTCTGTACACTAATTCCCTGGTGTGACTGCAGAGCACTGCAGCAGGTCCTTGTGATCTCTTGCCTCTCACTGCCCTCCTCCAGAACTCTGGTGACTTGCCCTGGAAAAGTCCTGAGTTCCCCATCTCTTTTATGCAGGGCTTGTTGGGGTCTAGAGTTCAAGCTCCAATACTTGCATCAAGAAGCATTCCAGAGGGAACTACATGTCCCATGAACCTCCTCCAGCCTCCCCTGATTGGTCCACTCTGCTGCGAGGAGGGAGCACCTCTCTCCCCATGTGTGCTCCTGCGGTCTGGCTTGTGGTGTGTTACCACACATCTTAGTATCATCGGTGACTGAGATTGATCTCACGGGGATTCGCCTTTAAGTCCACTCCCACCTCTCCGACCCCATTGTAGGTGGCCCCTGGATGAGAGCTGCTGTCTGATTCCAACTGGTGAATAAAGGCCCAGGCTGAGTTATTAGCCACAATTGTTATACAGTTTACTGGTTAGCGTCAAATGTATGTGGAGGAGGGATTGTCGTGTTTGTGAGTCACAATCACATCGAGAAGATTCTGAGAAGTGATTTTGAAGAGTGATACACACTCATGTCACATTTTTGCAAATAATTATGATAATTTTAATTTTAGCGGATTCTGAATGGTGGTTTACATATTACAAAGAGCGATTCACAGCTTTTTGTCTCTATTCAGAACTTCCAATTTATTATATATTTCCATATGGTTTACATTCACATTTTTTTGATTAGTGTTATTGTCACCAGATGACTCTGAAAAGTGATTCACACATTTGAAAGAACGATTCACAGATTTCACTTATTTTACACTTTGGGGTTTTGGTTTCTGTTCTTTGTAATTAATCATCAGATCATCAGCAGCAGCTACTTTTTATTCCCTTATGAGATAACTCTATTTGCCTGGTTTGTAAGATCAGCTGATATGTCCTCACATTTGTTAACCACTTTAGTGCAGGGCATTTTTACCCCCTTCCTGCTCAGGCCAGTTGAAATTTGAATGGAAATTGAATGACATTGTTATCATTTTTCCCCCACAAATAGAGCATTCTTTTGATCACCAGTTTTAATTCTTTGCGCTATAAACAAAAAAAGAGCGTCAATTTTGAAAAAAACACAATTTTTTTTTTACCATTTTGCTATAATAAATATCCCACATTTTTTCCTCAGCTTAGGCCGATATGTATTCTTATTATTTTTGGTAAAAAAAAATGGTTTGCGCAAAAGTTATAGCGCCTACAAAGTAAGTTATTGTTTTATGGTATTTTTATTATTATTTTTTTTACTAGTAATGGTGGTGATCTGCAATTTTTATCATGACTGTGACATTGCGATGGACAGATCGGACACTTTTGACACTTTTTTGCGACCATTCACATTCATAAAGCGATCAGTGGCAGAAATATGCACTGATAACTTTTTCCCTGCCAGTGACATTTATACAGTTAACACTAGGGGGTGATCAAGGGGTTAACTGTGTTACCTACGGAGTGATTCTAACTGTAGGGGGTTGGGACTGACTAGGGGAGGAGACTAATCAGTGTTCCTATATAGGAACACACAATCTGTCTCCTCTCCCCTGACAGGACATGGTTTACACACACAGATCCACGTTCCTGCTCAGTCATGAGTGATCGCGGGTGCCTGCGGACATCGCTGCCCTCGGGACACGCGTATTGGCTCCTCCACGTGCACCCACTATACAGCCGGGAATCCGATGACGTCATATGACGCCTGCACAGGATGGGACATCCCATCTGCAGACATCATATGACTATGGGTGGGTATAAAAGTGTACTAAAAGAATATAGGGCCAGATTCAAAAAGATCCACGGATCTTTCTGCTGGCGTAACGTATCCCCGATACGTTACGCCGCTGTAAATATTTACGCAAGTTCTTTATTCAGAAAGAACTTGCGCCCTTATATACGGCGGCGTAACGTATGTGTTGCGGCTTAAGGTTGCGTAATTCAAATGAATGAAGTGGGGACGTGATTCATGTAAATGAATCATGGCCCCAAATAATTCACGTTTTCTTTGGACGGCGCATGCGCCGTCCATGGACGTTCCCAGTGCGCATGCGCGAAATCACGTCGCTTTTTCTCAATGTAAACGGCGTGAACGTAACTAACGCCGAGCCCCATTCCCGAACGATTTACGCAAACGTCGTAACCGACGTACAACTTGATGCTGTCCCGACGTCCATACTTAACATTGGCTACGCCTCCTATAGCAGGGGTAACCTTACGCCGCTCTAACGCTTACGTAAACTACGACGCGCCGCCGCAAGTACTTTCGGGAATCGGCGTATATAGCTCATTTGCATATATTACGCGAAAACCGCCGTAAGCGCCACCTAGCGGCCAGCGTAATAATGCAACTAGGATACGACGGTGTAAGTGACTTACGCCGCTCGTATCTTAGAAGAAAGCCGGCGTATCTTCTTTTCTGAATAGCAAAAAAAGATACGCCGGCTATTCTTAGTATTTACGCAGCGTATCTCTTGTATCTCCAGTCACACTGGGCTATATGGGTATTAACACATGAATGCCATTTGCACAGTGAAAAGTAAATAGGTCCAGGAGCCAAGTGAAATATATGCTGATTTACAGCTCACATAATTGGAAGGAAAACATATGACATCACTAGGGAGTTGAGGTTGCACGGGTTGTTAGGACAACCGGTGTCTCAGGTACTCAGAAAGCACATCCTGAGCTGTTATCACCGCTGTTAACAAGACAAGGAGCTTTGCGTGGTAAGAATGGTGCTTTATTCGTCTTATGTACATTGTTACTCTTTACAGATTTAGCTAGTTTTGCTTTTTATCTGTTTTACTTTGTCATCATATTTGGTGGTTAAAGTGAATATTAGGCTGCAAGATATATGGATGTTTTAATTTATTTTTAGGTGAATTTTACAATGATGGCGCCAGACTGTCATAGTTTAGGAAGTGCACACCACCATTACATTCTCCAGGGAAATACATTTCTATTGGCAGATAAAGTGCCCCATTAGATAAAATGATGGACAAGTTGTATTGTCAGTTCTTCAGTCAAAGCCTACTTTCAGATTGTATCTGGATTTGGAATAATATTGGCAACTTATACATTTTTTGGACATACATGTGGGTACCTTCGCAGTGCTTGGGGGTTGGATTAGTGATGTTTACCAGCAATCCTGTTTTATGATTGACCATAAACACTCAACTGGAGAAAAAAGAACAGTGAATGATGTGATGGAGCAAAGCTTGGAGGCATATATATAACAGGAGCCCAGTCATCTTCTGGTGGAGATGGCTTAATGGCATCTAGGAAAAAGGACATGACCCCTTGTGATGCAGCAATCCTTGAAATGGGACCAAGCTTTGCATAGGTGTCCATCACTGTCATTTCAGAAACATAAGGTTTAGTATGCAAATGTTTTTTCTTCACTTAAACAGTCTCTTGCTCAACTGATTTGCCTGTATTTGACTTTGAAAATGCAAAAATTCTAATCAATAAAGTGCTCAGAATGACTGCAGCCATTACAAATTATTTAGCTACAAACATATACTGTATACTTTTGTGTGCCTTTCCGTCATGTTGCTCTGGAGTTATTGGGGCCAATAAATAACAATTTAGTACAATTGCAAAATTGAGAGTAACCCCAGAATTAAAGCATTGCCGGCAACACCTGCAGTCCATACCTCTTTTATTACAAGAAAATATTCTGCTAGCTTTAGAAACTGGAGCTTGGCATTGCATACTACTACCAAGTTTGTGATCTGCCTGAACACCCAGATCCTACTCCACCATTGGCTTTCAAGCTGTCCTCCTTATAGAATGTATGATGCATGCATTTCTTTATCCCCCAAGTGCATAACTTTACATTTATCATTATTAACAAATGTGGGTGCTCAGCAGGTACCGTGGACTCGATGTCTGCCGTCACCGGCCAATCGCGAGGAAAAGACACAGAACTGCGATCTGCCTATATAAACTAGGCAGATTGCCGTTCTGACAGGAGGGAAGGGATGAAATTTATGGCCCTGCAAAGCAAGTGTAGCGCCAGCTTACTTTCAGTACGGGCACTACGATAAAGTTAGTGGGTGAATGCAGGGCTGGACTGGGACAGAAATTTGGCTCTGGACTTCATCCAGACTGGCCCACTTTGACAGGTCTCTCCCATGGCGGCCAGACAACTCCCGCCCCACCAAGCCCCCTCTCCCTCTTCACTAGCCACTAGCCGTTCTACTTTATTACTGGTACTGGTACTCTTATAGGCAGTACCAGAATCAGTTTGGTGCCCCCCCTTATGGGACAAGATTAGGCAGAAGTGAGAAACTCCCAGGCCATAGCTGTTAAGTCAGCTGTCTGTCCCCTCCCCCCATGCTCCTCTGTCGTCCCCCCATGCTCCTCTGGTCCTCCCCCTGCTTCTTTGTTCCCCCCAGGTGAGCGCTGCAGGAAGGGAGAGACAGAGGAGCGGAGGAGGGGCGGCAGTCTTCTGTCACTGAAGCCAGCCCACTGAGCCATAGGCCCACCGGGAAACTCCCTGTAGTTCCAATGGCCAGTCCATCTCTGGGTGAATGGAAGAGTTATTTTGCTCCCATTCATAATTTGTTAAATTGCAGGCTGCTGCTATTTCAGAAATGTCCTATAGGTCAGTCTGCGATCCAGGGGTGCGATCCCACCCCTGGGCGACAGTTGGCGCTAGAGGGGTTCTGACGGAGCTGCTTTTCCCCAGCAGCCAATTGGAGAAGTATTCCCTCGCTGGGCATGCTGGGGAGGGGTATATCAGTGGCAGACGCCACGTGTTCTGGGGTCGTGGTCATCCTCTCTCTCTCTCTCTATCTCTGCGCGGGGTCCATGTTCCAGGTGCGGCACCCACCTTCAGGGTGCGTGCATCCACGGACCCTGTCCGCATTGCCCACCTGGCCGGAGCTGCCTGCTACATGGAGATCCATCCAGATGTTGATAGGGGCCCCAGTGACTTAGTTAAATTGTGCATTGAAGCTTGTAAATTGGAAACATCCTGTAGGCCTGGTTCACACTGATACGATTTGAGATGCAATTTGAGATGTCAAATCGCATCTCAAATCGGCGGAATTTTCCGGCAATTGTTGGCAAAGGCACCGTCCTAATCGGTGCGACGCCACATCTGCGGCGCTGCACCGATCTCAAAAAGTAGTTCCTGTACTACTTTTTGCGATTTCGGGCCGCGATTTACATTGACATCTGTGCAGAAACCTGCACAGATGTCTCTGAAATCGCGGCCGAAATCGGGACTGCCAGCGGAAGTGAAATCAGCTGAGCTTGCCTGGCTTCACTCCCGCAGCCCAGTGTGAACCTGGGCATAGTGACGTTATTCCACTGCACAGTTTGGTGTCATCTGTAAACACAGAAATTATATTTATAATCCCAAACTCTATATCATTTATAAATAGGTGTAAAGTAAGAGTCCAGCTCAGTGTTTTGGAGTACACCACTAATTTTCCTACCTTAGCCGTGTATAAATAATAATCACTACTCTCTGAATACGGTCTTTTAGCCAGTTTTTTGATCATTTACAAACTGATTTTCTAAGCCTGTAGACTTTCTTTTTCTCTGAGCCACAATTTGACTAGAGACATACTCCTGAAAATGCAGGGAATCGTGTACCATTAGGATTAATGGCACCTTTAACCACTTCAGACCCGCGCTATTGACAAAATATGTCAACAGCGCGGACCTGAGGTGCCAAGTGGACGTCTTTGGACGTCATTTATAGTGCATTACCCGCGCGCGCCACCCAGTAAACACTGTCCCGCTGCATCACTGAAGAGCCGATACATGTACCTGGCGGCCGCGATGTCCGTCGGGTACATGCGATCGGCGGGAACACAAGCAGATGACAGTAGGGACGTGGAGCTCTGTGTGTAAACACAGAGCTCCACGTGCTGTCAGAGGAGAGGAGACCTATCTGTGTCCTTAGGGACACAGCATCGGTTACCTCCCCCAGTCACCCCCCTCCCCCCACATAGTTAGAACACACCCAGGATACACATTTAACCCCTTCCTCACCCCCTAGTGTTAACCCCTTCCCTGCCAGTCACATTTATACAGTAATTAGTGCATTTTTATAGCACTGATCGCTGTATAAATGTGAATGGTCCCAAATTTGTGTCAAAAGTGTCCGATATGTCCGCCGCAATATCGCAGTCCCAATAAAAATCACAGATCGCCGCCATTACTAGTAAAAAAAATAATAATAAAAAAAATCATAATTCTGTTCCCCATTTTGCAGGCGCTATAACTTTTGCGCAAACCAGTCGCTTATTGCAATTTTATTTTATTTTTTTTACAAAAATACGTCGAAAAATACGTATCCGCCTTTACTGAGAAAAAATTATTATTATTTTTTTTTTAAAATGGGATATTTATTATAGCAACAAGTAAAAAAAATATATATATTTTTTAAATTGTCGCTCTTTTTTTGTTTATAGCGCAAAAAATAAAAACCGCAGAGGTGATCAAATACCACCAAAATAAAGCTCTATTTGTGGGGAAAAAAGGACGTCAATTTTATTTGGGAGCCACGTCGCACGACCGCGCAAATGTCAGTTAAAGCGACGCAGTGCCGGAAGCTGAAATTTCGCCTGGGCACGAAGTGGGTTTATGTGCCCAGTATGCAAGTGGCTATGCATCTCCTGCGTTTTCTATGAGAGTGACTATGGCTGCGGGAACAGATATTTACCTGCAGCGGGAACTAGGGTTGTCCCGATACCACTTTTTTAGGACCGAGTACAAGTACCGATACTTTTTTTTCATGTATTCGCCGATACCGATTACCGATACTTTTTTTTAAATGTCATGTGACAGTTTTCAAACCACAATACAGACTAAGGATATTTTCTTTAGAATTATGAAGAACTCTATTTCAAGACATTATAAAAGAATAAAAATTAGTAAAAATGAATAAAAATGTTTTATTTGCTTGTCACGCAGTAGTAAAAAACTCAAAGAATTTTCACAGAACGTGTTGATAAATACAAAAAAAAGTATCGGCAGAGGTATCGGGAGCATTTGCCCGATACCGATACTAGTTTCGGTATCGGGACAACCCTAGCAGGAACCACCTGCACAGGTGCGAAACCAGGCCTTCAAGCGGAGGAGGCACAGAGATGGCGTCCAGCCCAGCTGTCCAGGTCAAAGCCTGTGGCAGGCTGAAAAAAAGATGGTACTGGATGCAGAGCTGTATCCTGGCCTAGGGCAACAAGGCCCAGGCCTAGGGCAGCACTTTGCAGGGGGGCAGCACGAAAAGAGTCCCCGCTAGCTTGCGCTACACCGTTAGGAAAATTAGTTTAGCGCCCCCATAAAGCGGCCGCGCTGCTTCTAGTATGTGGGCGGCCGGCATTTCGCAACTGTGGGGGGGGGGGGGGGGGCGCTTCCAATTTTGACTGTTTTGTCATCCTGGACCACAAACCTTCCTCACTGTGCTATATGTTTCTGCTGCACCATCTACTTAAAGTAGAACTATAGGCAACACTTTTACCATCCCTGTCCCATTGCGAAGATTTCCCTTCACTTCCTGTTCTATGGGCAACCAGGAAGTAAGAGGAAATCTAAGTAAATTAAGGGAATCCATTGCCCCCCCCCCCCCCCTCCAGGCCCTCAGAACTAGTGTCCTCACTCGAAAATTTCAGGGCGGGTCTTAAACAACACAGGGTGTGGCCGTGACAGGAAGGGGTGGGTTATATTTAAATTAGGGGGTGCACGAGTTTAGTCAGGCCTAGGGCAGCACAAAACCTAAAAACACCTCTGACTGGATGGGGCTGAATGCTGTACCCATTCAGGGATGTATTCCTGAAAGGCAGAATACTTGCGAAACAGTGGTTATTCAGTGCCATTTGTGCACCTTATAAAGCAGTTACCACTTTAAAAAAGTACCAAATACCCTCTAATCACATGTACGCTTCAATATGTATTATAAGAAGCAGATGTAATTATTTCACCCCACAAGAACATTCCTCTGGGTATGCATAGAGCCAGTGTTAAGCAGCATGAATGCCTTTTAAATAGTATGTTACTGACCTCTAGTGGTCCTTATTAGCATTGCATCATTTCACAACAGCCTTCGTACCTTGTAAAAGGGCACTATAAGATTCATGATATACATAAAAGTTCAATCAAGGCATCCACTGAATCTCTCAAAGTTACTTCCAAATAGAAAAAAAAAAATCTAAAAGGGGGCTTTGTTACATTATCAGATCCCTTAACAATCTTTGTAACTGAGACACAAGGTGGTCAACAACTCACTCTGAAAAACGTATACACTAAATCAACCAACCCATATACCAGTGGCATACCTCCACCACTTTATATGGGCTTTTAAAATTTACAAATGCAGCAATTTAGAATTTGAATGAAAGGTTTAGCACTGGGAAACACCTTTTGAAACATAAAAAGTGCACGTTATATACAATTATATAGATCAGACCAAAATGAGGGACAAATGAGGGGGAAAGAAGGACAGAGGGAAATTTCTCCAAATCAGGGACAGTCCCTCTAAATCAGGGACAGTTGGGAGCTATGCAGTTTGGCTTTAAACTGTTAGCAGTTCAACAGATATAGCATAGCAGATGAACTAGCACAAACACGTCTTCTTAGGTAGTGGTTCCACCTTATCACTGCCGACTAGCACCTTTGGAATGGTGCATGGGACTGTTGAAAGCTTAAGCCCAGGTTCACACTGGGTACGATTTAGTTTGATTTGATTTGAGATGCAATTGCCGGCAATGACACCGTCCTAATCGGTGCAACATGCGGCGCTGCACCGATTTCAAAAAGTAGTTCCTGTACTACTTTTTGCGATTTCAGGACGCGATTTACATTGACATCTGTGCAGAACCCTGCACAGATGTCTTCTAAATCGCGCCGAAATGGGGACTGCCAGAGGGAGTGAAATCGCGCGAGTTCAGCTGAAATTGCGCGATTTCACTCCTGCAACCCAGTGTGAACCAGGCTTCAAGTGCAGAGCTGTGAATTGTGTTGATTGGCCACTGTAAACCTCAATAACCCTTTGACATGAAGGATCAATGGGTACATGCAAGTGCATGTACATTTAATCAATCCATAGCATTAGGTCTCCTGGTTGGACCGATTAAATTATCGATTCAGGCAATAGCTAGATCATTGTTCCTAATTTTTATGGACAATGTACTGACTGGAATGGTACGAGCTGATTGGAGAAAAGCCAACATGGTACCAATATTTTAAAAAGGGCAGAAATATATCCCTGGAAACTACAGGCCATTCAGCCTAACACCAATAGTATGTAAGCTATTGGAAGAGATGCTAAGGGACCAATATTTTGGTGATGAAATTAGCAGTAATCAGTAGCCATGTGCACACTGAAATATTTTGTTTCGGAATTTCGCTTTCGCCCCGAAAAATACATTTATTTAGTTACTCCTGAAATTCGTTTTTATTTATTTTGTTTTGTTAAAAAATGCATTCATACGAAAATCCAACTTAACCTGTTCCATACCGAGCCATTGTAAAATGACGTCGGCAGGAACCCTTCGTCTTTCAGACTGGACGTCATATGACGTCCTTGCTTTTTTCTGGCCGCTAGGGGGCGCGCAGGCGCCGCCGATGGCGCGCGGCCCCGTCGCCGATGGCGTGCACCTCCGCCGCATTCCTCGGGACCCGCAATCATGGCAGAAGCATGGATCTGTGTGTGTAAACACACAGATCCATGTCCTGTCAGTGGTAAGGAGACAGATGTGTGTTCCCAGTACAAAGGAACACACATCGGTCTCCTCCCCTTGTGAGTCCCCCTCCCCCTAACAGTTTGAACACACTTTAGGGAACATATTTAACCCCTTCGGCACCCCCTAGCGTTAACCCCTTCCCTGCCAGTCACATTTACACAGTAATCAGTGCAGTTTTATAGCACTAATCGATGGGGAAATGTGAATGGCCCCAAAAATGTGTCAAAAGTGTCCGATATGTCCCCTGCAATGTCACGGTCACAATAAAAAAAAGAAAATCGTAGCTCGCCGCCATTACTAGTAAAAAAATAAATAAAAATGACATAATTCTAGAACTTTTGCACAAACAGATAAAATACGCTTATTGCAATTTTTTTTTTTTTTGCCAAAAATATGTAGAAGAATACGTATTGGTCTAAACTGAGGAAAAAAATATTTTTTTTTTAATTATGATATTTATCAAATCAAAAAGTAAAAGATATTGGGCCAGATTCAGGATGGCGAGCGGTTCTTTTCGGCGGCGTAACGTTACCTATTTACATTACGCCGCTGCAACTTTACGCGCAAGTGCTGTATTCACAAACGGCGGCGTAGCGTAAATTGGGCGGCCTAAATCAAATTGGGTGGGTAGGGGGCGTCCCCGCGCCGAAAGTACTGCGCATGCGTCGACCATTGAAAAATCCCAGTGCGCATGCTCCGAATTATGACAGTGTTTTCAACGTGAACGTAATCTACGTAAATCCTCATTCACGGACGAGTTACGCAAACGACGTAAAAAAATTCAAATTTCCCGTGGTCACGACGTCCATACTTAACATAGGATGCGCCTGCTTTGGCCAGCTTTATCTTTACACCGGGAAAACCCTTACGTAAACGGCGTAAAGTGACTGCGTCGGGCCCGCGTACGTTCGGGAATTGTCGTATCTACTGATTTACATATTCTCGGCGGCCATTTTAAAACTGCATTTAAGATCCGACGGTGTAATACAATTACGCCTGTCGGATCTTTGCTGCAAACCGGCGTATCTTGTTTTCTGCATACAGAAAACAGATAAGCCGGCGCAAAGTGTGAATTATGCCGGTGTATCACTGATGCGCCGGCATAACTCTTTCTGAATCTGGCCCATTGTGTTTTTTTTCAAAATTGTCGCTATTCTTTTGTTTATAGCGCAAAAAATAAAAACCGCAGCGGTGATCAAATACCACCAAAAGAAAGCTCTATTTGTGTGAAAAAAAGGGCGTCAATTTTGTTTGAGAGCCATGTCGCACGACCGTGCAATCGTCATTTAAAGTGCGACAGTGCTGAAAACTAAAAATTGGTCTGGGCAGGGAGGGGGTGAAAATGCCCTGTATGGAAGTGGTTAATTAAGGTCAAAACTGTCAACTTAAGGCTTATGGGGGCAGATTCACAAAACAATTACGCCTGTCTAACTGGGGTTAGACAGGAGTAATTTCAAATTTCGCGCGGCGTATCACTAGTTTGAATCCTCAAACCATGATACGCCGGCTTCGGGCTTCGATCCGAGAGGCTTACGTCTTCGTAAGCCTTCGGATCTACGCTGCCATCTATTTGCGGCCGCTGGGAGGAGTTCGCGTCGTTTTGGTGCGTCGGGATATGCAAATGTGTTTTTACGGGGATTCACGAACATACGAGCGGGCGTCGCAATCGTTTTCGTCTATTTTTTTATACGTAATGTTAGAGCAGCTTTTTGCTGCTCTAACTTTACGTAGCCCATGTTAAGTATGGCCGTCGTTCCCGCTTCGAATTTATTTAAAATTTTATTTTGTTTACGTAACTCGTCGGGACGTGGATCGGCCGTAAAGTACGCTACATAAACAACGAATGACGTCACGACGTGATTTCGCGCAATGCACGGCGGGAAATTTGCGAACGGAGCATGCGCAGATCGCTCGCCGCGGGAACGCGCCTAATTTAAATGTTTCACGCCCCCTACTCGCGCAGATGGATTGCGACGGGAGAAATACACTACGCCGCCGTCGTTTACCGTAGAAAATCTACCTGAATTCCACGTAGAGCAAGGTAAAAAACGGCGGCGTAGTGTATTTCTGATACGCTACGCTAAGCAAAATGTCTGTGAATCTGCCCCATGGTGTCTATCGAATGTTCTAAGAAGATTCGACAAAGCAGCTAAACAATACCGCGATTGTACATTTTCGGTCAAATGCTCTGCCTACAAGCTATAGTAGAATTCTAATGTTGTTTGACAAGTAATAATTATTATTAGAATTCTTCTATAGCCTATGGGCGGTGCATTTGACCGTAAATGTCTGTTTGCAGCGATTATATGTTTTTAGCTGCTTTGTGGAATATTTTCTCTCTATGTCGAATAATCTTGGACTAATAGTTAGGTTAGGCACATTTAACCGCAGGTTCGAAAGACACAGATTGCTATTGTCACCGTCATGTCAAATCTTCTATCTATCTATGTCGAACTGTTGTCGAAACAATATGAAAATATAATGGATACAGAAATAAAGCATTTTTTTATTTCGGATTCTGCACGTTTGTTATCGTTTGTTAAAACAAACACGAAAATCCCAGAAATTCGGACTAAAATGCATTTGGGCAAAAATGAATGCACATGTCTACTAATCGGCATGGATTCATGGACAATCGTTCCTGCCAGACCAATCTATTATCAATCTACGAGGAAGTGAGTTGTCCTCTAGATAAAGGAAGGCCTGTGTATGTGGTGTATCTGAATTTTGCGAGTGCATTCGATACAGTCCCCCACAAACGTTTACTTTACAAATTGAGGTCTTTAGGCATGGTCCATAGGGTGAGTTCCTGGATTGAAAACTGGTTACAGGGGCATGTTCAAAGGGTGGTGATAAATGGCGAATACTGGGCATGGTCCAGTGTGGAAAGTGGGGTCCTGGTCCTGAGCCACTATCCAGGCCTTAAAGCCCTGTACACACAATCGGTATGTCTGATGAAAACAAATTGTTTTCCATCGGTGAAAAAAAAAACATGTTTTAAAATGTTCCTATGGATAAAAAACCGATAGAATAAAACGATCGTCTGTGTGGAAGTTCATCAGTCCAAAATCCACGCATGCTCAGAATCAAGTCGACGCATGCTCCGAAGCATTGAACTTCATCTTTCTGTGCCCATGAACGCAGCCTCATTGTGTCCCTAATCGCAGCGTCACTGTGCCCCTGATTGCGGTGTCACTCAATACTCACCTGGATGACGGCTCACACACATTCAGATAATGGCCCGTGTGTACAGGGCTTAAAGGGGTAGTTCCCCCAAAAACCTTTTTTTTAACATTGATTGAGGCTCGTTTTGTCAAGGGGAATCGGGTGTTTTATTTTTAGAATCGAAGCAGTACTTACCGTTTTAGAGATGCATCGTCTCCGTCGCTTCCGGGTATGGTCTTCGGGGAAGGGCGTTCCTACTGTATTTGATTGACAGGCTTCCGACGGTCGGATACATCGCGTCACGATTTTCCGAAAGTAGCCGAACGACGGTGCGCAGGCGCAGTATAGAGGCGCTCGGCTTCTTTCGGCTACTACTGACGCGATGTATGCGACCGTCGGAAGCCTGTCAATCAAATAGGAACGCCCAGACCAGACGATCATACCCGGAAGCGACGGAGACGATGCATCTCTAAAACGGTAAGTATTGCTTCGATTCTAAAAATAAAACACCCGATTCCCCTTGACAAAACGAGCCTCAATCAATGTTAAAAAAAAGGTTTTTGGGGGAACTACCCCTTTAAGAGTTATCATGGGAAAAAGGTGTTTCCACTGAAGCTTTGTCACCAATCCTTGTTTCCACAACAACCCAACATTTTCAAAATTCAATTGTCATAGGGACAGAAAGTGAAATCTTTTGAACCTAGACAGCAAAACAAATGTTACAGGCTACAAAAATGGGCAAAGGTCGGAGAGAAAAAATATGACAGAAAAGACTTGAGGAACTTATGTACAGGCTGGAGACAGGAAGGGAAAGAGGGAACATGACTGAGACCTTTAAATACATCAACTGAGTAAATAAAGTTCAGGAGGGCAGTATTTTGCAATATGAAGCCAAGATCAAGAACCCGGGACATAACCTCACACTAGCAGGAGGAAAGTTCAAAACTAATATTAGAACTTTGGTATTATTTTACTGAAAGTGTAGTCTATGCTTTGAAAAGACTTCCAGCAAACCTAGCGAGGCAGTCAACAGTAAGTGGATTCAAACCTGCTTGGGACAAACATAGATCTATAGATCTTTTTTTTAAAAAAGTGAAAAAATAGTCCTTTTTCTGCCATTGCTTTTCTATGTTTCAAATAGCCATGTTTGGTACTCTGAGGGTGGATGTGTGCTCTTCCTGTACCTACGATATTCTCTTTTATAGGCCTGCATGTTTTAGCTTCCCTGCTGCTGTTTGCTGTCTGATTATCAAATTCAAAATGTTTCCGTCTCAGAAGGCATCTATCATTGTTAGTTAGTCTGCTGTCACTTACTTATAGCTGTGTCCAGCTATTACCAAATAAGGATGAGCCCGATGTTCGAGTTGAACATGAGTTTGACTCGAACATCGGCTGTTCGATGAAGATTGAACATTATGGGCCATTCGCGCCAATTTCGAGCGGCGCGTCACGGCCCATAATGCACCAGTGTGAACCGGGTCTTAGCTGCAGTGTATTGTAGTAAAAATTCACAAATACATCAGTAGCCCTCACAGGGGGGTTCCACTATTACTGCATCTGGCATACTCAATACTTTAGCCTCCTGGCTTTCATTCTTGCCATCCTGCTGTTTCAGACGTTTAGCCTAGGCCTTAGCTCTGCTCCTCAGAACAAACAGTTTCCTAGAGTTAAGCTCTCTCCCAGCTTACTCCTGTTCAGCCCCTTGCTGTTCTGTCACCAATGACATCTGCTTCCTGCAGACATGCATACTCTGGCTGCACCCATGCAGCGTCTGACTCCTCTCAGAGGCATGGGAGTCCACCTGGCTCCCATGCACAGACTTCCTGTCTGTTGGGTGGGGCCCTGAGCCATAGTCAGAGTAGTACAACTAAATAGCCCAACATACAGCTGTGCAATCATTGTGTCTTTCTCTACAAAATCTGGCGTAAACCAACACTTAAAGTCACACAGGATTCCACCGCCACAATATATATTATATATATATATATATATATATATATTGTATACAGCTTAGCTTGATTTCACTGCAGACCGTTCCTGATGTACTGTTTCTAAAATACTTCAGGCAGGCAGGCAATACAGTTATTGTAGTATATCTATATATATATATATATACATCTGGCTTTGTGTGTGTGTGTGTGTGTATATATATATATATACATCTGGCTTTGTGTGTATATATATATATATATATATATATATATATACGTATACACTGTATCCAGTTTAGCTAGGTCCCACCGCCATAATATATATATCTCACTGCAGACTGTTCCTGGTGTACTGTTACTAATATACTTCAGGCAGGCAGTTGATTCAGCTAGCTGCAGTGTATTTACTACATTATATATATATATATATATATATATATATATATATATATATTACAGTGCCTTGCGAAAGTATTCGCCCCCCTTGAACTTTGCGACCTTTTGCCACATTTCAGGCTTCAAACATAAAGATATAAAACTGTAATTTTTTGTAAAGAATCAACAACAAGTGGGACACAATCATGAAGTGGAACGAAAATTTATTGGATATTTTAAACTTTTTTAACAAATAAAAAACTGAAAAATTGGGCGTGCAAAATTATTCAGCCCCCTTAAGTTAATACTTTGTAGTGCCACCTTTTTCTGCGATTACAGCTGTAAGTCGCTTGGGGTATGTCTCTATCGGTTTGGCACATTGACAGACTGACATTTTTGCCCATTCCTCCTTGCAAAACAGCTCGAGCTCAGTGAGGTTGGATGGAGAGCGTTTGTGAACAGCAGTTTTCAGTTCTTTCCACAGATTCTCGATTGGATTCAGGTCTGGACTTTGACCTGGCCATTCTAACACCTGGATATGTTTATTTGTGAACCATTCCATTGTAGATTTTGCTTTGTTTTAGATCATTGTCTTGTTGAAAGACAAATCTCCGTCCCAGTCTCAGGTCTTTTGCAGACTCCATCAGGTTTTCTTCCAGAATGGTCCTGTATTTGGCTCCATCCATCTTCCCATCAATTTTAACCATCTTCCCTGTTCCTGCTGAAGAAAAGTAGGCCCAAACCATGATGCTGCCACCACCATGTTTGACAGTGGGGATGGTGTGTTCAGGGTGATGAGCTGTGTTGCTTTTACGCCAAACATAACGTATTGCATTGTTGCCAAAAAGTTTGATTTTGGTTTCATCTGACCAGAGCACCTTCTCCACATGTTTGGTGTGTCTCCCAGGTGGCTTGTGGCAAACTTTAAACGACACTCTTTATGGATATCTTTAAGAAATGGCTTTCTTCTTGCCACTCTTCCATTAAAGGCCAGATTTGTGCAGTATACGACTGATTGTTGTCCTATGGACAGAGTCTTCCACCTCAGCTGTAGATCTCTGCAGTTCATCCAGAGTGATCATGGGCCTCTTGGCTGCATCTCTGATCAGTCTTCTCCTTTTATGAGCTGAAAGTTTAGAGGGATGGTCAGGTCTTTGTAGATTTGCAGTGGTCTGATACTCCTTCCATTTCAATATTATCGCTTGCACAGTGCTTCTTGGGATGTTTAAAGCTTGGGAAAATCTTTTTGTATCCAAATCCGGCTTTAAACTTCTCCACAACAGTATCTCGGACCTGCCTGGTGTGTTCCTTGTTCTTCATTATGCTCTCTGTGCTTTAAACGGACCTCTGAGACTATCACAGTGCAGGTTCATTCAGGGGCGGACTGACAACTCATGGGGCCCCCGGGCAAAAGAAGATTATGGGGCCCCTGGGTTTACAGATGGCCGTTACACCAGGAGTAAGTAACAAACAAAAAATATATAGTACTACAGTCAGGATCTCACATCAGTCCTCCCTTACAACAAAGTACCAACATTCTCCCTATACATCACAGTCCACAGAGTGCCACCTTACAACAGAGCCCCCCAGTGTGCCACCTTATGGCAGTGCCCCCAGTGTGCCACCCTACGGCAGAGCCCCCCCAGTGTGCCACCCTACGGCAGAGCCCCCCCAGTGTGCCACCCTACGGCAGAGCCCCCCCAGTGTGCCACCCTACGGCAGTGCCCCCAGTGTGCCACCTTACGGCAGTGCCCCCAGTGTGCCACCCTACGGCAGAGCCCCCCCCCCAGTGTGCCACCCTACGGCAGAGCCCCCCCAGTGTGCCACTTTCCATCCTACCTATACATACAGTATATACACACACACACACCGTATATACATACACAGTATATACACACACTATACAACACACATACAAACAGTATAAGCACACACGCCATACATACATACATACTATATACATGCACTATATATACACACACAGTATACATACACATACAGTATATACACACATACAGTATATACACACACACTATACATACAGTATATACACACACAGTATATACACACACTATACATACAGTATATACACACATACAGTATATACACACACACACACACACACTATACAGTATATACACACACTATACATACAGTATATACACACATACAGTATATACAGTACATACAGTATATATACACACACTATACATACAGTATATACACACATACAGTATATACACACACTATACATACAGTATATACACACACACACACTATACATACAGTATATACACACACTATACATACAGTATATACACACAGTATATATACACACACTATACATACAGTATATACACACACTATACAGTATATACACACACTATACATACAGTATATACACACATACAGTATATACACACACACTATACATACAGTATATACACACACACACACAGTATACATACAGTATATACACACACTATACAGTATATACACACACACACTATACATACAGTATATACACACACATACAGTATATACACACACACAGTATACATACAGTATATATACACACACACAGTATATACACACATTATACATGCAGTATATATACACACACAGTATACATACAGTATATACACACACACACACAGTATATACACACATTATACATACAGTATATATACACACACATTATACATACAGTATATATACACACACACAGTATACATACAGTATATATACACACTATACATATAGTATATACACACATACAGTATATACACACACACACACACACAGTATATACACACACTATACATACAGTATATATACACACACAGTATATACACACACTATACATACAGTATATACACACACTATACATACAGTATATACACACTATACAGTATATACACACACTATACATACAGTATATACACACACTATACATTCAGTATATACACACACTATACATACAGTATATATATACACACTATACATACAGTATATACACACTATACAGTATATACACACACTATACACACAGTATATACACACATTATACATACACACACCAGCATCTTTCACCCAAAAATCAGCATGACTGAATGCACTGCTGCCCCATCTCCTGACATGCTGGGACTTGTAGTGCCCCAGCAGCTCACAGGCACATTAGTTGGTAATACAGGAGAGGAGAGGAGGGGACTGTGCCTGTGTAGTGGTGGGCAGCTAATGAGTAGGCAGGTTGGGGGAGACATTTAGGACATGCACTTCTTACACACAAAATCGATCTAATAGTCTCAGAGACAGGAGGAGCCATGCTAGAGGTAACACATCCCCTCCATCTCTGCTCACTAGGGTAACCCACTGACAAGGATCCATCTTGTAAAGCTCAGCCAGCTTACAGTACCTTATCAGGCAGTCCGTCCCACACTCCATGCTGTGTCCCCGCCTCCCCCTCTTCTAGCAGTCGGACTCTGTCTGCATCTCCTCCTTCTGTGTCAAAAAAGCCGCGCTGTGGAAGGGGGCGTGTACAGCGTGTTCCTATTGGCTGAGGGGGCAGTGCAGAGGCGGGGCAGCTATAATCTCAGGAATTTCACATCAAAATAATGTCGGTGCCAGACATATCAAGAACAGATGTAAAAATATACAGATTTTTACATTCTGTCCTTAGTTTTACTGAGGCTGGCCACCCTGATGGGGCCCCCTAGTGGCACGGGCCCTCGGTCACTGCCCGAATGACCGAATGGTCAGTCCGCCCCTGGGCTCATTTATACGGAGACTTGATTACACACAGGTGGATTCTATTTATCATAATTAGTCATTTAGGGCAACATTGGATCATTAATAGATCCTCACTGAACTTCTGGAGAGAGTTTGCTGCACTGAAAGTAAAGGGGCTGAATAATTTCGCACGCCCAATTTTTCAGTTTTGTATTTGTTAAAAAAGTTTGAAATATCCAATAAATTTCGTTCCACTTTACGATTGTGTCCCACTTGTTGTTAATTCTTCACCAAAAATTACAGTTTTATATCTTAATGTTTGAAGCCTGAAATGTGGCAAAAGGTCACAAAGTTCAAGGGGGGGGGGGGGGGAATACTTTCGCAAGGAGAGAGAGAGAGAGACCCCTTTTGGAATGATATGGATTTCTGCACAAATTGGTCATAAAATGTGATCTGATCTTCATCTAAGTCACAACAATAGAAAATCACAGTCTGCTTTAACTAATAACACACAAAGAATTAAATGTTACCATGTTTTTATTGAACACACCATGTAAACATTCACAATGCAGGTGGAAAAAGTATGTGAACCCTTGGATTTAATAACTGGTTGAACCTCCTTTGACAGCAATGACTTCAACCAAATATTTCCTGTAGTTACAGATCAGACGTGCACAACGGTCAGGAGTAATTCTTGACCATTCCTCTTTACAGAACTGTTTCAGTTCAGCAATATTCTTGGGATGTCTGGTGTGAATGGCTTTCTTGAGGTCATGTCACAGCATCTCAATCTGGTTGAGGTCAGGACTCTGACTGGGCCACTCCAGAAGGTGTATTTTCTTCTGTTTAAGTCATTCTGTTGTTGATCTACTTCTATGCTTTGGGTCGTTGTTCTGTTGCAACACCCATCTTCTGTTGAGCAGTGATTTTAATGATGCTTACATAAAAATAAAAAATAAAAATAATTCCTTTAAATATTGTACCTGCTGGGTGTCTATAGTATGCCTGTGAAAACGTCTTTGAGAACCTGGGTCTTGCCCGAGGGAACATGTATCAATGGAAAAAAAGTTTTAAAAATTGTCCTTTTTTCAGGAGTCCTGCTCCTGAAAAAACGACCGTTTTTTAAACTTTTTACCATTGATACATGTTCCCTGGGGCAAGACCCAGGTTCTCAAAGACGTTTTACGACAATAACTTGCATATTGGGCTTTAAAATTAGCACTTTTGAATTTGAATGTTCGAGTCCCATAGACGTCAATGAGGTTCTAAATGTTTGCGCGAACGTTCGGTCCGTTCGAAGGTTCTGGTGCGAACCGAACGGGGTGTGTTCAGCTCATCCCTACTAAGCAGGCAATCCACACGTCAAGCATCACCTCTTTTACCTGTAAAACATACTTACCAATGTTGCCTCCTTACCAGTGTTGTAAGTAACGGAGTTACAATAAACGCAGTTACCTAACGCAGCCCCTTTTGAGGGTAACGAGTAATCTACCTCATTACTCTTCCCCTCACGGTAACGCAGTTCCCATTACTTGGGCGGCATTACCGCAATTACATCTACCGCCACTAGATGGCAGCAGAGTAATTGCTTCTGCCGGACGCTGTGAACATAAATATGGGTGGAACTCCGCTTTAGAATCATGTGACCGTTTTGATGGCCTGCCACATCGGTCTGAAAACTCCCAATCGCAAGGAGCCCTGGATACAATGAGCCCCACCCACCTCACACTGACCTATCACCGGGGAACAACTCGCATCGATCACACACACTGTGTGCGCAACCTGATCAATGATCCGGGGAACACATGGCCGAAACAAAATGTTCCACAGAACAAACGTTCCCTATACAACACAGTGTACACAGCGACATCTAGTGGTCAACATGGTAAGTGCAGGACACCTATACAGACCAATGATGAGCAGGTTATTTTTGGTCAGTGATTTCATCTCTTCATCAGACAACAAAGAAAAATCTGACATCCCCATTCCAGATCCCTTGCATCTAATAAAGCTTATATAAGATAAATAAAATAATAAACAATAAACTATAGAAAATTCTAATAAAGCCTAATATAAGATTTTAAATTACAGACTCTGTAAACGTCAAGGGAATGTATATTATAAACATACATTTTAATCCAGCTTATAATTTGGATGTAATATGTAGCAGATGGATAAGGGTTTTAAGTCCTATTAGCTGCACATACATGGTGGGACGGATGCACCTAGGCTGGGATATACACGAGATCACCATTTGTTTCCGGTTTTCTTCTCTCAAGGATCTGGCATTTTTTTGTCTTGGAGTATTAACGCACTGCTCTCTGGCAAGCGCCCGTCATCTGCTTCTCAATAAAGCATTGTAGAATATTAAAAAAAAAGTCAGTTACTTTGCTGAGTAACTAATTACTTTTTCAATGTAGTAACTGAGTCACTAACACAATTACTTTTTCGGAGAAGTAATTTGTAACTGTAACAAATTACTTTTTTAAAGTAAGATGAGCAACACTGCTCCTTACATATTTTCATAAGGCTGAAGCATAGGGATCATACAAGCCCCTTAACGCTAATATTCCTTCCTTCCACCTTCAGTGGACCTTGCACTAGGGTGACCACATTTCCAAACTACCATTCCAGGACACCCCCCCCCCCTTCCCAAAAATCAGCTTGTGCTGTAACGATTCACAGCACAGTGATTGGACACAAGAGGCGGGATTTAGGATTTCTCCAATCACAAGCAGGGGCCGGGGATTGTGCTTCTCCAGGCATTCCCGACCAGGGCAAGTACTGTCAGTGAGTAAAGCAGTGATGTGGTGCCCTTTTTTGGGGGCATCAGATTGACCCAGGGGTTAGCTGTGTCAGTTTCATTCTGGTACACTGTATTGTCCTGGAATGAAGGTGCCCGGGACAGACCTGCAAAATGCACAGGTGAGGTAACCTGGTGGAAACTGCCTTGGATTTACCTATGGTACAAGGAAGGAGTTACATCATCTTTATTGAATTTATTGATATGAGATCTGATGAGAGTATGGATATGAAACCTTACCCATATGTATCCTGCTATGAAATAGTCAGGAAAGTTGGGGCTCAGTGGGTTACTTACCTGAAATGACTCTGTGTACCACTATTGACCTACCATGCCTGTCCTCAGCACCAGAACTATGCAGATACTGTTGGGAAGGGATTTGATGGCAGGTGTTGGAACAAACAGGACCAGGATGGTTGGGGGCATGTAAGCCAAATGCAAGAATTTTCAGAAAAGGACAACCTCCATTTCTCTATCAGGTTTTCTTTCACTTTGCTTTTGTAATATGTAATACTGTAAACTTCCACAAGAGGGTCCCATAAACCTATTATCTAAGTTTCTAGCTTACATAACTAAGAAATGTTAAACTCTAAAACAGGAGTGTCCAACCCTTTAACCTTCCTGGGGAGAATATTGGAAGAAGAGGAACTGTCTTGGCCACACATAAAATACAATAGCAATGTAATATTTTTTATTATAAAAAATAAAAGATGGAAACATAAAAATAGTGCGATATTTGACACTGCTTTTGATAAACGAAGGCATCAATATCTGGATTCATCCTTGAAAATAGTTGCTCACAAATATAGGTGCTGCCAAAAACTGATTACACAAATAAGATGTGATTGTGAAGAGTAGCTAATATTTTTTTGGTAAGATAAAACTTATTAAAGTCCAGTAATGAGACACTGTCACATTTTTCTTCGGCCATATTATGTGTACATGCATTTTTACAAAAAATATATATATATATTTGTTTTTAAGTTTATGATTTTGTGTTGGACCACGGTCATAGCTTTCTTCGGACACATGTGGCAATTAGGCACCCCTGCTCTCAAACATCTGAGGCTTGTGAGGCCGTGTACACACAATCAGTCCATCCAATGAGAACGGTCCGAAGGACCGTTTTCATCGGTTAACCGACGAAGCCGACTGACGGTCTGATGTGCCTACACACCATCGGTTAAAAACAGGATCGTGTCAGAACGCAGTGACGTAAAACACACAACGTGCTGAAAAAAACGAAGTTCAATGCTTCCAAGCATGCGTCGACTTGATTCTGAGCATGCCTTTGACCAATGTCTTTGCATACTAATGATCAGTTTTGACCCATCGGTCAGGCGTTCATCGGTTCAATTTTAAAGCAAGTTCTCTGTTTTTGGACCGAAGGACAACTGACTGATGGGGCCTACACACGATCGGTTTGGACCAATGAAACTGAACTTCAGTCCGTTTTCATCAGTTTTGACTGATCATGTGTACGCGGCCTAAGGCTTTTCAAATGTAGTTCTTCACTGTTGTTTAAGCCATAACATGAATGTTTGCTTTGCCTTTTCAGGGCAAAGCTACACATTCACTTTATTGCCATGTGAAGGAGATACCTTTCCCATCAACCCTCTGCAGCTCTGTTCAACTACAAGGAGTGATGAAAGACTGCTTTGTGTAAGCTTTCAGTCTTGAGTTTACACAGGATTTAAGGCTATACCCACCTCCAGCACTGCCAAACCTGTATCCAGGGTATGGCTTGTATGGCACATGCCCCAAACACCACTTAAAGAGGTGCCGTGCACACGTGCAGGTATGATGCCAAGGAAGTACTTATGTGTGTCTGTGTTATAACATCCCAACAATTCTGCTAGTGCCCCCATCAGATTAGCAGATTAAATCATCCTAATTTTGTTGTAAAATCACAGATTTCCCAAACTCCTAAATTTAGTGCCATGCATGCAGCATCATGTGTTTTCATTATGCAGGTGGAACCATCTGCCTGTACTATACAAATACATGATGCTCCTTCCCGCAGTGTTCAGAAGAAGACTGTAGCCCACCTCCATCCAGACCTGCCTCATCTCCCGACCCTGCAATGCTGTCATACTCTGATGTAAGGGAGCTTTGAGAACATTAATGTGAGGGGAACTCTGAGGACATCTTGTGTAAAGGGGTTCTGAGGTGACTAATGTGAGGGGGCTCTGAAGACAAAGATGTGAGGGATTCTCAAGACACTAATGTGGGGGGGCTCTGAGGTAGAGCTGCACGATTTTGGCTAAAATGAGAATCACAATTTTTTTGCTTAGAAGATAGATCGCGATTCTCTTACGATTCTCGCGGCGTAACATCATCTTTCACATTAACCACTTGGCAACTGTTCACTTAAACCCCCTTAATAACCAGACCAATTTTCAGCTTTAGTTGCTCTCACAATTTGAATGACAATTATATACAACACTGTACCCAAATGAAATTTTCGTCATTTTTTTCACACAAATAGAGCTTTAATCACCGTTGTGTTTTTTATTTTTTGCGCTATAAGAGAAAAAAGACTGAAAATTCTGTAAAAAAAGGTGAAATTTATATCAAATACTTACCGTAATTTTCCTCTCCTGATGGACTCCATGGCAGCCTATGTGTGGGTTAATCCCGCTTCTCATACCTCATACGACCCTACTCCCATAAATCTTTGCTTCTAGCCAGAGACTGTGTTCCGTAATATAGCCTATTTCAGCAAAGGGAGGGAACTCCTGCTGCCATGGTGTCCATCAGGAAAGGAAAATTACGGTAAGTATTTGATATAAATTTTCCCTTTTCCTGACAGACTCCATGGCAGCCTACATGTGGGAAATGACTAGCCATACACACCCAGGTGGGCAATTGCTGGTTAAAGAAAACGTTTAATTGACACTGTCAACAGATAAAACATGTAAACCGAAATTAACCTACGACAAAGAAGCCGGTTCTATGCAATAGTGCGTCATAAATGTGTTTAACAACGACCAAGAGGTCGCTTTACAGATCACTTCTGGGGAAACATGCCGGGCAGCCGCCCATGATGTGGAAATGCTCAGAGTAGAATGGGCAGTTACCGCTTCTGGAGGAAGCCCCTTGGATGGCTTGGACGATCCATGCTGCAATGGTTCTGGAGGAAGCACGCATTCCTTTGTTTTTCCCATGAAAGGAAACAAATAGATGATCAGTTTGGCAGAAAAATGCTGTAGCTTCCAGATATTGCTTTAAAACTTCTCCAACATCCAAAGGATGAATATTAGAGTTCTCAGAAGACCGAAAGGTGGGGAGGACGATTTCCTGGTTCTCATAAAAAAACGATGTTACCTTTGGATTAGAACCTAGCATAGGAATCAATATGACACGATCCGGGAAGAAAGTAAGGAATGATTCTTTGGATCCTAGAGAACCAATTTAGGAACCCCTCTTAGCTGATGTTATGGCTACGAGGAAGACAACTTTAAGGGAGAGATCCTTGATAGATAGTTGATCCGTGTGTCGACTTTCTGGGAAAAAAGACTAGAGGAAGATCCCACTTGGAGAACCTTGGTTTTCTTTGAGGTCTCAGCCTCATAGCTCCTTTAAAGAATTGCCTGACAAGGGCAACGGGGGATCCAGGGGCGGGCAACAGGGCAATTGCCCCCCCCCCCCAAGGCAATCATGTCACATTGGCTTTAAAAAAAAAAAAAAAACATTTTTTTTTTTTTTACCATTTTTTTTAAACTGCTTTGCGGTGCCTGCAGCCAGGCCCGGACTGGCCATAGGGCAAACCTAGCAAATGCCTGTGGGCCGTGGGCCGGCTGCGGCCCGCGAACGGCCCGTGGGCCGATTGCGGCCCGCGAACGGCCCTCGGCGGCCAGCGGGCCGTATGTCACGTCTCCCCAGGGGTGTACACCACCAACACAGCGCCAGATAGAGAGAGATCAGCTGGGGTATCATAGCCAGCTCTGACACTTCTCCCCTTGCTGCCCCCACGGCCAGTTAGAGGAGAAGAGCTGCTTCTACTCCTCCCCCTCCTCTCTTCTTCTCCTACCGTGTCTGCCCCGCCCACTCTCCCGACGGACACTGTTCTGCTGCCTAAGGGATGTGGGCGGGAAGATTCAAGCCCAGCAATCAGAAAGGAAAGATGGAGTCTGATATCCATCCATCCAGTCAGTCCCTCCTGCCTCTGAGTGAGTACTGTACACTAATGTATGGGGTGCCCTTCATTCCCTTCTCTCTCGCTCTCTCTTCACCTTTCTTTCTTTCTCTCTCTCTTTTTTCTCTTTTTTTTTTGTTTGCACCCCCCCACCAGCTGCCACTGTAGATAGATAGATAATAATCTATCTAGCTATCTATCTACAGTGGTGGCTAGTGCTCGAAATTTTTGGTGGGCGCAAATGAAAAAAAAAAAAAACAATTGCAGCCTCACTGTGCCCATCAAACACAGCCACTGGGCCCATCAATTGTCACCACTGTGCAATGCCATCAAACACAGCCACTGTGCCATCAAACACAGCCACTATGCCATCAAACGCAGCCACTGTGCCATCAATTGTCACCACTGTGCCATGCCATCAAACACAGCCACTGTGCCATCAATTGTCACCTCTGTGCCATGCCATCAAACACAGCCACTGTGCCATGCCATCAAACACAGCCACTGTGCCATGCCATCAAACGCAGCCACTGTGCCATCAATTGTCACCACTGTGCCATGCCATCAAACACAGCCACTGTGCCATGGCATCAAACACAGCCACTGTGCCATCAAGTGTCACCACTGTGCCATGCCATCAAACGCAGCCACTGTGCCTTTCAATTGTCGCCACTGTGCCAATTGATGCCCCTGTGCCCCTTAATTGTTGCCACTGTGCCCATTGTCGCCACTGTGCCCATCGTGTCCCACTGTGCCCATCGTTGCCACTGTGCCCATCGTTGCCACTGTGCCCATGGTCGCCACTGTGCCTATCGTCGCCACTGTGCCCATTGTCGCCACTGTGTCCATTTTTGCGGCTAAGCCAGAGGGGGCGGCGCTCCGGCGCCCTCTATAGACGCACCGCCACTGTCTATCTATATCTATCTATTTATCTATTTATCTTTATCTATCTTCCTTCCTTCTCTTCTTTCTTTCTATCTTTATCTATCTTTCTTTCTTTATCTATCTTCCTTCCTTCCCTTCTTGCTTTCTATCTTTATCTATCTTTCTTGTTTATCTATCTATCTCTCTATCTATCTTTCTTGTCTATCTATCTATCTATCTATCTATCTATCTATCTTCCCTTATTGCTTTCTATCAATCTATCTTCCTTCCTTCCTATCTTTATTTTTATCTTTTATCTATCTTTCGTTATCCCCCCCCCCCCCCGGGCTGCTCAGTCTAAAATGCCCAGGCCTATTTTTTGTCCCAGTCCGGGCCTGCCTGCAGCTGCCGCTTCCGAGTCTCTCACTCTCTCTCTCTCTCTTATCACCAGGGCCGGTAGGCTGCCTGTCCTGAGGCTGCTTTGAGCTGTAGCTGATTGCAGCGCTCCCCTCTCTCCTGCGTGTATGACATTGGGCATCTCTGGCTGTGTGTGAGAGCTGGATCTGTGTTCAGCTGTGCTGCCTGTGCTAGACCTGCTCGTGTTATAGTAGATGGAGATGGAACACTGATTGAATCAGTGTTTTGTCTATCACACAAGCCCGTCTAGGGGGGACCTTGCTAGAGCACACTGCCCTGCCGAACACAGACCTACAGCTCCTGTTTGTTCCATGACACACGTCAGGAGAGGAGATACCTGCTGTGTGTGATCGAGGTAATGCCATGGTGAGTGCCATGCACAGTGTGGCTGCATTAATAGACAAAAGTGGGGCTGCATGACAAAAGTTGCATTAATAGACAAAAGTGGGACTGGATTCATTGGGACTGGATATAGACAAAAGTGGGACTGCATTGGGACTGGATTCATAGACAAAGTGGGACTGGATTTATATACAAAAGTGGGACTGCATTCATATACAAAGGTGGGACTGCATTCATATACAAAGGTGGGGCTGCATTGATATACAAAAGTGGGAATGCATTAATATACAAATGTGGTAGTGCATTAATAAACCAAAGTGGGACTGCATTAATATACAAAAGTGGGACTGGATTTTTATACAAAGGTGGGGTTGCGTTCATATGCACAGTGAGGCTGCAATGATGGGCACTGATGAGGCTGCATTGATCTCTTGTACCATGTCTTCAGTCTCTAAACATCCCTTGTACCATGCCTGCAGTCTCTGACCATCCCTTGTACCATGCCTGCAGTGTCTGACCATCCCTTGTACCATGCCTGCAGTCTCTGACCATCCCTTGTACCATGCCTGCAGTCTCTGACCATCCCTTGTACCATGCCTGCAGTCTCTGGCCATCCCTTGTACCACGTCTGCAGTCTCTGACCATCTCCTGTACCACGTCTACAGTCTCTGACCATCCGTTGTACCACGTCTGCAGTCTCTGACCATCTCTTGTACCATGTCTGCAGTCTTTGACCATCTCTTGCACCATGTCTGCATTCTCTGACCATCTATTGTACCATGTCCGCATTCTCTGACCATCTCTTGTACTATATCTGCAGTCTCTGACCATCTCTTGTACCATGTCTGCATTCTCTGACCATCTCGTGTACCATGTGTGCATTCTCTGACCTTCTCTTGTACTATGTCTGCAGTCTCTGACCATCTCTTGTACCATGTCTGCAGTCTCTGACCATCTATTGTACCATGTCTGCAGTCTCTGACCATCTCTTGTACCATGTCTGCAGTCCCTGACAATTGTCTAGAAACTATGGGATAGATTTATGGCATTTATGTTTAAATATTTTTTACTAGTAATTGCGGCAATCATTGATTTTTTAGCGGTACTGCAACATTGCAGCGGACACATCGGACACCTAATTGAGTTCTGTAAGCAACACCTTATTTTCTGGCAGTGCCCCTCCCGAGACTAGACTCTGGATCCGCCCTTGGACAAGGGTGTGTCTAGCCAAGGATATACATGTGAAAGCAGGGATAGCCGGAACCTGAACTCTCAAGGGGCTAACTGTTAAGGGTAGATCAAGACCCGTCTGAAGAAAACCTAGAACATCTTGTATTCTGGGATCATTAGGAGAACCGTCCGTGAAAATTTTGACCATATTCTTTGATAGACCTTATTGGTGCTTGTTCTCCTAGCGTTCAATAAAGTAGAGATGGCTCTGCTTGGGCACCTAATGCTTCCAGCCTTCCCCTCTCAAAAACCAGGCCATCAGATGTAGATGGGGTGGACATGGGTGAGGGGTTATTCCTTGCAACAGGAGATCTGGTCTGGTTGGGAGCAGAACTGGGTCCCGGAAGCTCAGTTGGAATAGCAATGGAAACCATGGTCTGTTGGGCCAGTATGGAATTATCGCCACTATCACGGCCTCCTCCCACCTGAGTCTCGTCAGGAACTGGAGAATGACCGGGACTGGGGGAAAGGCATAGGCTCTGCGGAACCTCTACTGATCCGTTAGGGCGTCCACCCCGAAGGCCTGGGCACAGCGACATATTGTGTAATACTTCTCCAGCTTGAAGTTGCACGGAGATGCAAACAGATCCACTTCCGGTACAAATCCTAGGGACCCAACTTAAAACTTTGCTGTGGAGAGACCACTCGTTGTTGTCGAGAGATGTTCTCGAGAGGAAATCTGCCTGTAGATTCTGAGCTCCGGGAAGGTATACAGCTGTCAGATATGTCAAATGTGTCTGCTCCCAAGACATGATTGGATCTACCTCCCTCAGTAGGGACAGACTGCAGGTCCCTCCCTGACTCTTGATGTACGATACTGCTGACGTATTGTCCAGCCTTAGGAGAACTGAGGACCCCTTTATTAGGTGAAGAAAGGCTTGTAGGGAACAAAAGGCTGCACAGAGTTCCAGGACATTGGATATTGCCTTCCGGGACGGGAAGTCCCACTTTCCTTGAGCAACTTCCTTCAGGCAGAGAGCCCCCCAGCCCCCTGTTGCTGGCGTCCGATTTAATTGTGATCCAGGAGACGGGGGCTATATAATGGCGATTGAGGAGGTTCTCTCGTAGTAGCCACCAGAGAAGACTTTCGCGCATAGACGAGGTTATCCGTATAAAATGATCCAGAGATCTTGGATCCCATTGCTGGAGAAAACCCTTCTGGAAGGGCCGCATCCTCCACTGTGCCTATCTCACCATGGGGACCATGAACACGATGGTGCCTATTATCTTGAGACATTGCGAGGCTTTGAGGAAAGGAGACTCCAATGCAAGACGAATTCTGTCCCAAACTACTGGGGTTTTTTCAAGGGGCAAGGAGATGGTACTCTGAACTGTATTGAATAGGGCACTGAGAAAGATTAGAGATTGTGTAGGCTCTAAATGACTCTTCTCTCTGTTAAGCAGCCAACCAAACTCGGTCAGAGTGGAGATGACCTGGGCCGGATGTATCAACAGTTGCTCCCTGCTTTGTGAAAGTAATAGCAGATCGTCCAGGTAGTAATGTAGACCAATACCTTTGGTTCTGATTAAGGCTACCACAGCCAGTAAGAGCTTCGAAAATACCCAAGGCGATGTTGTAAGCCTGAACGGGAGACATGTAAATTGGAGGTGAATACTGCCTACTGCAAACAAAGGTACTTTTGAAACTCTACCGCTATCGGGACATGAAAATAGGCATGAAAGTCTGGTCTCCAAGAGCTGGTCTTTTTTAGAACCATGAACAGGGGCGAGTACATCCCTTGCAATCTTTCGACCGTTGGAACCTGTATAGCGGCGCCCTGGGCCAAGAGGGAGTTTGTGTATGATAGAAGGATTTGTCTCATCTCCTCTGAGCAGGGTAGGGCTGTGGGCACAAACTGAAGTATGGGTGGATTGGCAAACGTCCAAGAATGACCTGAAGATACTGTTTTGACAGTCCAGAAATCTTTTATCGAGGCTGCCCAGACGTGTTGGAACTGAAGTAGCTCCCACTTGCTCCGTCTGAGCCAATCCTATATTAAAAAGACTTGGGAGCCTCACGTCCACCAGAAGAAGCCCCTTTTGTGGATTTCTGACCAGAGGGCTGGTTCCTTCTCCAGTTCTTACTGAATTCACAACCAGGTTTGTACTGACGATCATCTCTCGCACGATCTTGATCTTGTCTAGAAAAAATCTTCTCTGCCCATAAGGTCGACGATCCTGGAGAAGGAACCCCGACTTACCCCCTGTGGCACGGGTGATGGCGCTGTCCAGTTTATTCCCTTAAAAGGAGATTCCGCACCATGCCTGTTTAGAGGCAGGATCAACAACCCAAGGACGTAGCCTCAAGGCACGCTTAGCTATAACAGAGGAGAGCATGACCTGTGCCACCAAGCGAATAATGTCAAGGGAGGCCTCTCCCAAAAAGACCAATGTCATTCTTAATTCATGGACTGGCATGCTTCTGGCTATGTCTTCAGAGACGCTTGCCAAGGTAGAATCCACTTCACCTGTCCAGGCCTCCATTGCTTTTGACAGGCTGCAAGGGCTAAAGCTGGTTTACAAGCCATGCCTGCCATAATATATATACGTTTGAGATCAGTATCTATCTTTCTCTCCAAACCATCCTTGAAGGAAACGGTATCTTCCAGAGGGAGTGTGACGTGTCTTACCAGCCTCATCAAAGCTGCATCAATCAGAGGGGCTGATTCCAAATGTTTTACCTCTTCATTCTTGAATGGGTAAATTTTTGCTATTTTGGAAAGTAAAGAGTTTTTCTTTTCTGCGCCAGCCCATTCATCTGTAATAATTTCTCTGAGTTCATCTAGAAGGGGAAAGTTTGGGCGCTGCTTTTTGAGCTGTTTGAAGTACTTCCTTTGCTTAGAAGGTGCTTCTACCGGATCTTCCCACTTTAAAGCGTCCTTACACTGCTTTAACCAAGTTTGGGACTAGAGAGAAATCAAAGCCTGCAGTATTGTTAACACTTTCTACCTCACTATCTGAGGTTTCACTTGGGGAGCGGTTTAGCTGAGAGGGACCCGGAGCCTCAGGGTTATCCTGCACAAGAACTGGCGCTGGGTCAACAGGAGGAATGATTGTACGGCTGGAATCAGAATTGTTCAGGGATTCCTGGACCACTCTTCTGACCAGAGCTTCCACTTGCTGGTCTCCACCTCCTCTTTCCCTTACAGCACGGGAATAGCATGGCTCACAGAGGGATTTACCTTCCGGTACCTGAATCCTACATTCCCAACAAACTCTTCTTCCAGAGTGACTGGAATGGCGGTGGGAATAATGCCCACACGTGGATCTGGACCCCTCTCTATGATGTCTAGAGGGTGATGTAAAACGTCTAGAACTTGATTTAGAATGACAATGTTGTGACCTAGAATTATCATTATCTTTGCGTGCCGAAGGTTGATATTCAGACCTAGAGGGGCTGAGGGAAAGAAAAGAGTTAACGTGCACCTGAACCAAAAAGACCCGTACAAACAGGCAGATGGAAAGAATGCCATCCTACCTGCAGCGTAAGGGTTGGCCACAGGGGAGCGGTGACACATCCATGGCAGAGGAAGCACACAGTACTGCAAGTAACCAAGTAAGCAACAATAAGGGCAAGGCATGAATATAAAACATTTAGCATAGGAGAAAAGGCAGTGAAGCAGCACAGCCTCTTACCTCAAGGACAGACATCCGCTTCTTAGCAATCAATGCTAGTAGGATGTGCCATGGAATAGCTGTATCTGACAGCTATTTGAACCTGCCGCCCAATGATGACGTCACCGCGCTCGCCGCCCACATCGCGTGCCTGTGCTGTGTCTGGCGTGACCCCTGCAGACCTTGCGCGCATGCGCGAACGCGGCAAACTGGTCCGGCCCGCGCACGCGCAACCAAGCCTCGTTCGCAAATGAGACTCGTGCAAGCAGAGACAGACAACACATAAAACAGCTGCCATAAGAGAGAGGCTATATTTTACCACCAAGGCATCCCCTCGATCCTGCCTGGAACTGGGAGCAAAACTGCCCATACTGCACAGCCTGGGCATTTCAAATAAGAGGGGGGCCTCCTGCTAATAGCTAGGATGTTTGGCCAATTTGCCGCTTGCCTGCCTATGGCTGGCTAGTAGACATGTGCACAACAAAAAGTTTCGTTTATTTCTGTTTCGTTTCTGTTCGTTTATCGTGATTCGTGATTCGTAACGAGTCGTAATTTCGTAAGACGTTAGTTATCGTATTCGTACTCTTTAGTATTTTCGTAACACTTTTTTTTCCGTTTCCGGAATGTTAGTTTATTTTTCGTTGATTCGAGATTAGTATTTTCGTTAAATGTTGTATTCTGCCTCGTTCGTATTTTTACAATGAATTTATTCGTTCATTCGTTTTTACGTTGGTTACGTTGGTTTATTTTTCGTTGTTTTGATATTCGTATTTACATTATATTTTCCATCATGCCGCGTTTGTATTTTCGTAAGAAATAAATCTTCGTTGCTTTATGATCATTCGTATTTTCGTGTCTAATTTCATTTGATTCTAACAACATTCTTCTGTTAAAATACATTTTACGTTTATTCGACACACTACTCGTCGTAATTTTGTAAAACATCGTAATTTACTGCGATTGACTTGACAGATCCACAAAACCGGTGCAACCTACCCAAACACACCCTGGACTCTGGATGGAATGCACTGCAGTCTAACACAGATAAGGACACACGGTCAAGGAGCCACTAGGTAATAAGAAAGAATTGGGGCAGTACTAATGAAAGTGAATTTACGTTATTTCATTTCCGTTTTCCAAAGATTCGTAATTTATTTTTCGTTAGTTTTGCTTTTCGTTTATTATTCTTTGTTCGGCATTTCGGTTGTTGTCTTTTCGTTCTTCGAATATTAGTAAGTTTGCATTTTCGTTTATTTTTCGTAATTATGATTTTTTTTTTTGTGTTCGTTATTTTCCTTCTTTTTTATGTTTTCGTTTCTTTTTTCTTTCGTTGTGTTGTTCTTTTACATTTAGTAGTTTCGTATCTTCGTAGTTTTCCATATTCGTTATTTTTGGAAATATCGTTATTCGTTATTATTTGCGCTAAACCATTTGTTTATTTGTAGGTTAACGAATCAACGAAAATAACGAATAATGACGGAAAACGTATTCGTAACGAAAAAAATTGCACATGTCTACTGGCTAGTAAGCTCTTTAAGGCATCACAATCACTGCCTGTGTCCATCCTGCTAATAGCTGAGACTTGTAGGACTCCAGAAACTGGCTAGAAGCAAAGATTTATGGGAGTAGGGTCCTATGATGAGAGGCGGGATTAACCCACACGTAGGCTGCCATGGAGTCTGTCAGGAAATGCATTTTTCTTTGTTTCTGTTATAAAATTTAGCAAATTAGTATTTTTACTTCATACATTTTGGCCAAAATTTATAGTGCTACATATATTTGGTACAAATAAGTACAAATCAGTGTATATTATTTGGTCTTTGTAAAAGTTATATAGCCAGATTCAGTAAGACTTACGACGGCGTATCAGTAGATACATCGTCGTAAGTCCGAATCCGCGCCGTCGTATCTTTAAGCGTATTCTCAAACTGAGATACGCTTAACTGTTGCTAAGGTACGACCGGCGTAAGTCTCCTACGCTGTCGTATCTTAGCTGCATATTTACGCTGGCCCCTAGGACCGTTACAGGGATTTTCGCCTAGAATATGTAAATTAGCTAGATACGCCTATTCACATATGTACGCCCGTCGCAGAAAGCTACGCCGTTTACGTAAGGTGTTTTTTAAGGCGTAAAGATAAACCATCAAAAAGATGGCGCAGCCAATGTTAAGTATGGACGTCGGAACAATCGTATCTTTTTACATAGTTTACATAAGTCGTACGGGAATGGGGCTGTGCGTAGGTTACGTTCACGTCACAGGCATTGAGCCGGCGTAACTTAGGGAAAAAATTAGACGTGATAATGAGCATGTGTGCGCATGCGCTGTACGATCGGCACTTCATTTACAAGGGGTCACGGCTCATTTCCATACAACACGCCCCAATTTACGCTACACCGCCGCAACTTTCGGAACAAGTGCTTTCTGAATAATGCACTTGCCTGTCAAAGTTGCGGAGGCGTATCGTAAATAGGATACGCTACGCCCGCACAAAGATACGCTCTCCTACCTGAATCTGGCCAATAGAGTCCACAAGCTATGGTGCCAATCTCTGAAAATTGATCACACCTGAAGTACTGACGGCCTATCTCATTTTTTGAGACCCTAACATGCCAGAAAGGTACAACCCCCCCCCCCCAGATTTTTGGAAAGAAGACATTCCAAGGTATTTCGAAAGAGGCATTGTGAGTTTTTTGAAGTTGTACTTTTTTCCCACAATTCTTTGAAAAATCAAGATTTTTTTTTTCTTTTCTTTTTTCACAAATCTTTCATATTAGCAGGTTATTTCTCACACACAGCATATGCATAGCATAAATTACACCCCAAAACACATTGTACTATTACATACCTCCCAACATTTAAAAAATCCACTGCGGGACATTCTTGTTGAGCGGGGGGGGGGGGGGGGGGGCGTTGAGGGTGGGTCTCGGGTGCTGATTGCTGTTGTTTAACGGGGGGGCGGATCGAAGTCAGATCGAAGCTGTTGAGCGCGGGGGGGGGGCAGATCGAGGTCAGATCGAAGCTGTTGAGCGGGGGAGTTACCGCGGAGATAAAAGTTGTTGAGAGGGGGGTGGATCGAAGTTGTTGAGGCGGGGGGTTGCCGCGTTGTGAGACTTTTACACATGGCCACATACAGAGGCCCAAAATGCAGGGAGCACCTTCAGGCATTCTGGAGCACCCAGGCCAATTCTGACATTTCTCTCCTACATGTAAAAATCATAATTTATTTGCTAGAAAATTACATAGAACCCCAAAACATTATAAGAATACAATGGTGGTCGTAGCAATTTTTCTAACGTGCTTATACAAAAAACAAATCAGTAAAGTTAGCCCAATGTTTTTGCATAATGTGAAAGATGAAGTTACGCCGAGTAAAAAGATACCCAACATGTCACCCTTCAAAATTGCGTGCAATGGCGCCAAACTTCGCTAATCTCCATAGGCGACGCTTTAAATATTTTTACTGGTTATATGTTTTTAGTTACAGAGAAGGTCTAGGGCCAAAATTATTGCTCTTGCTCTAATGTTCGCAGAGACACCTCACATGTGTGGTTTGAACACCGTTTTTATATGTGGGCGGGACTTGCGTTTGCGTTCGCTTCTGCATGCGAGCACACAGGGACAGAGGCGCTTTAAAAAAAAAATATTTTATTGTTCATTTTACTTTATTTATTTTAGTTTGACATGTTTTTCCGCAAAAGATAAAAAAAATTGATCACTTTTATTCCTATTACGAGGAATGTAAACATCCCTTGTAATAGGAATATGGCATGACAGGTCCTCTTTACAGTGAGATATGGGGTCAATAAGATCCCACATCTCACCTCTAGGCTGGGAAGCCTGAAATAAAAAATAAAAAAACAATCCTGGCTTCGATCGTAGCGGTGAGTCGATAGAAGCAGGAGGGAGCGTATTGCGGGGTATTGCAGGGTATTGCAGGGTATTGCGGGGTATTGCAGGGTATTGCGGAGTATTGAAGGGTATTGCGAAATATTGAAGGGTATTGCAGGGTATTTCAGGGTATTGCTGGGTATTGCGGAGTATTGCGGGGTATTGCGAGGTATTGGGGGGTAATGTAGAGTATTGCAGAGTATTGCGGAGTATTCCAGAGTATGGGGCAGAGTATTGCAGGGTATTGTATAATGCACAGTATGGGGCAGAGTATTGGGCAGGGATGGCTGATCATGGAGGGTTGGATGGCTGGATCTGTGACTGCAATTGTCACAGATCCAGCCCACAGCACTGCTGCTGCCTCCGCTCTCTCCCCTCTCCTCTCACACTGTACCGATCAGTACAGAGAGGGGAGCGAGGAACTGGCATCATCTCATTGGACGGAGCAATCACGTGGTAAACCGCCGATTCTGGAAGGCCATTAATTAACGGCCTCCCAGAGTTAAGCAACCGCCATGTAGTCGTACTTTGGCTATGGGCCGGTTGTTAACTGGTTAAAACCCCCAAAATTGGGCTAACTGTACTGTTTTTTTTTATTATTATTAATCATTGAAGTGTATCTTTTCCTAAAAAAGTGCATTTGAATGACCACTGGGCAAATACAGTCTGACATAAAATATTGCAGCAATTGCCATTTTATTTCCTATGGTCTCTGCTAAAATATATATAATGTTTGGGGGTTCCAAGTAATTTTCTGGCAAATTTTTTTTATTTTTTGCCGACGATCTAGTGAAACAAGTGTCATTAAAATATTTGGACTTTAAGGCCCCTTTCACATGTGCGGACAAACGGTCCGTTTATTACAAGTCCGTAAACGGACTTGTAATGCTTCCCTATGGGATCACGACCGTTAGGGGATGACCATCCGCTAACGTCCGTAATGACCCGCCTCCGCCAGGATCCGGTTTTTCAGACGGAAGAAAACCCTATTTTTCTTTATTTTTCGCCTGAAGGATCGGATCGGATTAATACGGACACACGGTCCGTATTCATCCGATTCCCCATAGGGGAGAGCGGAGGAGAGACAGGGTGGTGTCTGCACAGTGTGCGGGGACCGCCCTGTCCGCCGACAGCTCAGCGGGGATTTACGGATGATCCCCGCTGAGCCGACGGACACACACGGGGCGGATCAAAAACGCTCCGTGTGAAAGGACCCTAAGTGGTTACATTTCCTGCATTTACACACACAAGTTTGATCTAAGAAGGAAGTTAATTAAAAATGTTCATGTTACAAATTTGGCAGACTGCCAGGATTTTTTCTTTATACACACAGCAGTTTATCCCTTTGATCTAAACTTGGCAGACTGCCTGGATATTTTCTTTTGACAGATGAGTGAGCAGATAAAGTCTCTCCACTTGTTATATGAAAGAATTGACAAACTCAGCAATTGAGATCGTCAGGGGGGGTTCAATCGAGATCACAATTTTTTAACAATTAAATGTGCAGCTCTACTCTGAGGATACTGATGTGAGGGGGCTCGGAGGACATTAATGTGAAAGCGCTCTGAGGACACCAATGTGAGGGGCTCTGATGTGATGATCCAAGAACTTTGATATGAAGAGACTTCAGATGTAAAGGAGCTCTTGACATGCATTGTAGGGCCACTTTTTTGTCTGTAGGCAAAGTCTTATTATAATTAGGGGGGGGGGGCATTTGTTTGTAGGTGTGATGTAGCGGGGAAAGAAAAATGATGCGCGGCACAAATTGGGCGAGGTTTAAGCTAAATATTGGGCATGGCGTGGAGCCCTCTTTACATCAGGTGCCCCCCAGTGGAGCTCCCTTTACATCAGGTATCCCCCAGTGGAGCCCCCCTTTCATCAGGTATCCCACGGCGGTGTTCCTCTTATGTCAGGTATCCACCAGCATTGTCCCCCTTACATCAGGTGTTCCCCAGAGGATCTCCCTTTACATCAGGTTTCCCTCAGTGAAGCCCCCCTTTCATCAGGTATCCCACAGCGGTGTCCCCCTTACATCAGGTATTCACCAGCATTGTCCCCCTTACATCAGGTGTCCCCCAGTGGAGACCCCTTTACATCAGGTGTATCCCTTTGGAGCCCCCTTTACATCAGGTATTCCCCAGTTGGAGAAGACCAGGAGTAACAGGCCGAGGGGAACAAAATAGAGGCAAAGCCAGCCGGATGGCTGCCAATAGAAAGCTGCCGCTCACCCCCCGCCCTGTGGCCTTTTCCACAACAGTTCACAGACAGATCCGGGGTGGGCGGCAGCTCAATTTCTATTGGCAGTCACCAGGCCAGCTCCACCTGTTGTTTGTTCTCCTACGTTACTTCTGGTCTTCTGTAAAATGGCCAACCTCTAACTGTGGCAGTGAAAAATCGGGAAAACACGGAATTCCCAGGACATTTCCTGGGAAGAAGGTCTAAATCTCGGTAATGTCCAGAGAAATTCGGGACAGTTGGCAAGTATGCTCTGATTTGATGGGGATCCTGATGTAAAGGGGAGTACATCTGCCTGTAGAATTATTGAATATAATTGTTACTAACCTGTTATATATCCATTTTTCCCATTTTTTCCTCTATGTATATTCAGTGTCGTCTCCAGCTTTCATATTTAGCGGGGGCACATGGGTGGACAGGGACAAAAGTAGGGGGGCCAACTATAAAATACAATTATACAGTATATATTATATATATATATATATATATATATATCCTGGGGCCCTTGACTACGATCCCACAACGAGCCCTTTCACATGTTCTGCAGTGAGCTCCCTCCAGGGTGGCAGAAAACAAGAGATATATGTCACCAGCACACCAAGAAAATATAAGGGTCCAAATCAATGGGAGAACTATCAGGGTTGCAAAGGTTGTCTTGCCACCGGGCCCTGGTGTTCTGCCACGGTGGAGTTCCCCAGCTGTCCTGTCCCTGCTATTGACAGCACTTGTCTGGCATCTGTCCCCTTGGCAGCGGCGGCAGTCTATTAGGACCTAGTGCTGGTGACATTATGGGTGCATGCAGGGGAAGGCTGGCACTATTGGTTATAGGGAGCTGAGTCCCCAGCTGGTCACCTAGTAGCAGTAATGCTGTATAACCTTCTCTGTTGACATGCTGATCAGGATGTGATCCAGGTGATGCTCCCAGTCAGATCTAAAAAAAACACAGGGCCAGATTCAGATACAATTACATTGGCGCAGAGTATCAGAGATACACTACGCCGCCGTATTTTACCAGGCTATACGCCGAATTCTAGTAGATTTTGTCCCTTACGGTACGGCGGCGTAGTGTATTTCTCGCCGCGTAATCGAAATACGAAATTAGGGGGCGTGAAGCATTTAAATTAGGTGCGTCCCCACGGTGATCGAACTGCGCATGCTCCGTTTACAAATTTCCCACCGTGCATTGCGCGAAATAACGTCGTTACGTAATTTTTTGTTTGAGTAGCGTCGTTTACAGACATTCCTATTCCCGGACGACTTACGTAAAAAATTAAAAAAGACATTGGAAAACGTTGAAATTCGATGCGGGAACGATGGCCATACTTAACATGGGCTGTCTAATATTAGACCAGCAAAAAGCTGGTATAACATTACGCAGCAAAAAGATGACTAAAAATGCCGTAAGAGATTGGGATTGACGTTCGTAACTTTGTGGATCGTCGGCAAAAGCTCATTTGCATACCCCGACGCGGAACTCCACCCAGCGGCTGCAAATTTATTGCAGCGTAGTTCTGAAGGCGTACGAACACGTAAGCCAGTCGGATTGAAGCCCGCAGCCGTATTTTCATGGTTTGAGGTTTCAGAGTAGTGAAAAAACGTGCGTAATTTGAAAGTACTCCAGTCTAACGCGAGTTAGACAGGAGTAAGGGCTCTGTGAATCTGGCCCACAGTATTTATTAGCATCAAGAGTACAACCACATATATATAATCAACCGTATGTTCAGCAGCCATGTGGGCTCTATGCCTGTAAAGTGTGGGCTTTGATCAATAAAATCATTGATATTTAACATTAGGATTTGACTAGGAGCATCACCTGGATTGCATCCCAATCAGCTTCTGCTAAGCAACCTGCAGGGAGCTCAACTGTCTACAACCAATAGAGATGGGCTCGGGTGTGTTTGAAATCCCACATGCCCGATCCTGCCAGGATGCCGATACTCCACAGTGCTAATCACAGGCAGTGAGACATTTCCTGATCTGTGCAGCTGCGGACCGGGAAATGTCTCACTGCCTGTGATTAGTGCTTTGCAGTGTGGGCTTCCTGGCAGGCTCTTGCATGTGGAATTTTGAACATGCCCTGCCCATCTCTAACAACAAATTGTGCTGGCCCTCCTGTACATCAGCCCCATAAAGTAACCAGCACTGGGTTCCAATGTGCTGCCGCCACTGCCATGGATACAGAGACCAGCGATGTGAATAGCCGGGACAGGACAGCAATTCTGGTTGTTCCAGCACTGGTCCACACTGGGAAAATTCCCCCATCCACCTATAACATGTAGATGGGGGAATTGGATAATTTCTTTTTTTTTTTCAATCAACCTAATAGTTGAATGAAAAAAGTGATCAATCATTGATCACTTTTTTCATACATTGATCATCAATTTATGGGCTGCCTAAGAGCTAAGACCAGCCATAGACAGTTTAAATCTCAGCTGGTTCAGCAGGAACTGGCTGAGATTTGAACCATTAATGAGAAGATTCTCGTATGATTATTACTAGTGGTTGCTGTATAGCCACTAGTGATAATCACTGTTTGTCAGGAGAATAGAATTGCTGGAGAGGAGGGATATTCCCCTGTCACCACTGTCTGTGTTGATAGGGGAATCATGCAAGGTTCTTTCCTGCAATCTGTGGATGCAGGAAAGAAATTTGCACCGTCTATTACCTGCCTAACTGAAAGTGAAAGTAAATTGTGAATGTCTTGAAAGAACAGGAGAGGGGGAGGGAGACAGATGGGGGAGAGAAAGGATGGAGATAATGCAGTTCAGTGATTATAGTGTACTGCAGGAGAAAAAATTGGAGTTGCGCTGTGAAAAATAGTAAAATAAAACAAATAAACTAAATATACAAATGTAAATTAGGAGACCATATATGAAACAGTGCCCTTGCAAAAAATAGTGATTGTCCAATAAAAATTCAGATGGCGGAATGTGCCAAATCAGCTTCAAACTATAATTCAATAAAGTATGAAAAATATGTGAACCAAGTCTGTATATAGTGCTTTGCAAACAGTCCTGATGACAAGAGGTCCAATATGCAAGAAAAACTAAATATCCACCACCAAAAAAAATTCACCGGTTGAAAAGATGGAGGCTTACCAAAAGGCAAGCAAAGCGAGCTTGCGGCTATAAACCCCATCCAGGGCCTTTAAGGAGTCCACAGCAAAAAAGGAGGGATTTGAAGAAAGCTCCAGATATGTCATCAGTGGGTTCGGTGTATCGAAAAGTAAAATTCACATAGTGAAGTATGCCAAAAACAACACATAAAAATATTCTGGCTGTGACTAAATTTACACCATCACCAAATCATCCAATAAAATGGAGGCTTACCAGAAGCCAAAATTTATTCCACACGTGGCTAAAAAACCCTTAGCCAGGGCCTTGTATGAAGCAGCTGCTGGCTAGGTGTCCTGTAGATCCTCCAGATATCCCGTCATCAGCAGTACACCGGAAAAGAGTAAAGAGCCCACATAGTGAAGTACGTTAAAAGATTCCTCCCAAGTTTATTAAAAGTTACACTTACACAAATCAGAAAAAAAAGGCACAGAAAAATGTAAAGCCAGCCGGCTTACTCGAACGCCCGTTCCACTCGGATCGTCACGTCATACGTCAGCACGTCACCTTCCCGACGTATGTTTCGTCATAAAATTGACGTTGTCTGGGGCCCAGGGGGCGGGTTATCAAGATTATCCTACAGGATCTACAGGACACCTAGCCAGCAGCTGCTTCATACAAGGCCCTGGCTAAGGGTTTTTTAGCCACGTGTGGAATACATTTTGGCTTCTGGTAAGCCTCCATTTTATTGGGTGATTTGGTGGTGGTGTAAATTTAGTCACAGCCAGAATATTTTTATGTGTTGTTTTTGCCATACTTCACTATGTGAATTTTACTTTTCGATACACCGAACACACTGATGACATATCTGGAGCTTTCTTCAAATCCCTCCTTATTTGCTGTGGACTCCTTAAAGGCCCTGGCTGGGGTTTATAGCCGCAAGCTCGCTTTGCTTGCCTTCTGGTAAGCCTTCATCTTTTCAACCGGTGATTTTTTTTTGGTGGTGGGTATTTAGTTTTTCTTGCATATTGGACATCTTGTCATCAGGACTGTTTGCAAAGCACTATATACAGACTTGGTTTACATATTTTTCATACTTTATTGAATTATAGTTTGAAGCTGATTTGGCACATTCCGCCATCTGAATTTTTATTGGACAATCACTATTTTTTGCAAGGGCACTGTTTCATATATGGTCTCCTAATTTACATTTGTATATATATATATATATATATACTGTATATATATATATATATATATATATATATTTTTTTTTTTTTATTGTATTATTTTTCACAGCACAACTCCAATTTTTTCTCCTTTGTATTTTTTATGTGTATAACACTTAGTTGTTGCAGCTCACGTTTTGATTTAGGTTCTTTTAGCGCGGTAACTTTCTCTGCATTTCTATAGTGTACTGCAGTCTGCAGTGCACACACTTACCCACAGGTCCAGGCTAGAATCTCAGGCATCATTCACACACAGCCAGAAATGCTGATTTTCATATTTCCCACCCACACATCCCCTCTCTTTAGATACAGCACGCCGGGATAGTGTGGGCGGGACTGGAAGGAGGAGCTGTATTCTTCCCTGCTCGTATGTGAGGAGAGTGAGGAGGTGGGGTGTCTGGACTCGCTGGGCTGTGAAAGAGTGTCATAGACTGGAACTCGGCTCAGCTTGCAGTCACCACTCTCGGAATCTACAGGCTGGTTCTCCTGTCCTAAGGACCGGAGAAATCAGTCTGTTTTTTTCAGTAACTGAGATAAAGGCTTAGGCCCCCTTCTCCCCCCCCCCCCCACAGTGCTCCTGGAGTCCTTCCTGCTACTCGCTCTTCTCCATGCCAATGAGGATGCAGGGGAAGGAGCAGATCGGGCGGCTGTGGTTGTGTGAGCACTCGCATTATGCAGTGTCAGCGAGCAGAGGGAGGGGCTGACTGGGGACGCTCTCCGTCTCAGGAGAGACTGTGTTACTCCAGCGGAGGCCCGAGCAAAATACAAAAAATGCAAAAATAAAAAATAAACATATTTTTTTTGGGGGGGGGGGCACATGGTGGGGCACAGCATAATGTTGTCCCCCTAGGGACGCCATTGTGTATATTATAGAATGTATGTGAGTGCACTCAATTGCTCTGTTTCTAAAGCACAAAAATTACATGCTTAGGTTACCTTATCTAAGCACATGCAGGAAATGTTTCAGAACTGTACATAATCTTTTACTGAAAGTTCAACATGTGAACTCATATGACCCCTATGCTTTAAAGTATGAATACATCTGACTCACCTTTTACATACTACAAATAATAAAAGGTTTATGCTTCTTTTCTTTTTTTTTTTTTTTTTTACTTGTGGCAGGTTCACCTTTTTATAAATAAGTAAATATGTTTCAATAAATTATCTTACATAATAATTAAAAAGCTGGAAATAATATGAAGCAGTTTATGGAAACTTTTAAGCCCCATAGTCACTTAGGGCCAGATTCACAGAGCCATTACGCCGGCGTTACAGGAGATGCGCAGTGTAAGTCTAATTTTGCGCATTCGTTTCAATGCGCCGCATCCCCAAAACGAGATACGCAAGAAATCTACTTTTTTTGGACCTGCGTAATTTCGATAGAGCGGCATATCCGTCCCCGCAAAACTGCGCTAGACACACCATTGATTTGCTATTCAAATATGCAAATGAGGGAGTTACGGGGATCCACAAAAGAACGTTGGTGCAGCGCAGGCTACGCGCTGTGCGCAACAGCTGCACGGCCTGTCTAAAATTAGACCATATAAAAGGTGGTATAAAATTAGACAATCCGTCTACATGTAAGCTAAAGCAACACTGTTAGTGAGGAGCTGAGCAGTCACACTTGCTGCACAACAAACTTTATGCCAAGATGCCAGGGGCATCCTTGCTCATAGCTATACTAATGACTTTAGAGGAGCAAAGAAGGAGGAGGGCACGGAGGAGGGCACGGGAGAGGATATACCGCACACGCATAGACCTCTTTGGCATGAGTGATTCTGAGGTGTATCGCATCTTCAGATTCACCCCTCATGCCATCCTGGAATTAACCATAACCCTGCAGGATGACATCACCAGCCCAACACACCGCTCACATGCAGTGCAGCCACTGGTCAAGGTCATGGCAACACTCCATTTCCTTGCCAGTGGCTCTTTTCAAAGAACAAGTGGAGTGGTGGCTGGGATGTCACAATCCTCCATGAGCAGATGTGTGCACCAGGTTATCCCTGCAATCCTCAGACGCATGGCCAACCAAATCATCAAACCCACCACTGAGGACCTGCGGCTTAAGGCAATGACAGATTTCTACAGAATTGCCAGATTCCCACGCACCGTGGGGGCCATTGATTGCACACATGTGGCACTCCAGCCCCCCCATGAGATAGAGCACATATACCGCAATCGGAAGCATTGGCATTCCATCAACGTACAGGTGATAGTCGATGCCCAAGGCCTCATATGGCACGTCCGTGCCAAACACCCCGGATCCAGCCATGACAGCTACATATACAATCAGAGCCCCATCCCAATGGAATTCGAACAGAACGTGTATGGGGACACCTGGCTGGTTGGTGAGTGACATGGGTGGCAGGCATGACTGTCCCCCCCATGATGCACACATCACAAGGGGCACATGCATGACTAACATCCTCCTGACTTTTCCCTTACAGGTGACTCTGCATATGCACTGGGACCCCATCTCATGACTCCTATCCGGAACCCCCAAACCCCAGGAGAGGAAAGATACAATGAAGCCCACGCCCAAACACGTGCAGTGGTGGAGCGCACCTTTGGCCTCCTGAAGTCACGTTTCTGATGCCTGGATAAGTCTGTTGTATTCCCCAAACTTTGTGTGCCAGATCATCGGTGCATGTTGCATGCTGCACAACTTCGCAGTGAGAAAGGGCCTGCAGATTGACATACGTGATGACCTGACCCCTGAACCAGACAATCCCCCCCTCACCGAGGCTACCCCGTCTTCTGAGGGAAGAGCAGCCAGGAGACAGCTCACATTAGGCATCTTTGCACGTTAAACACACACATTAATCATGGCACAAGGAGAATGCATGCATGCACACCACTGTGGTCCCTAGCACAGACACATCACATCCTCATCAAATTGGATTAGCACAAGCCCACCATGCAGGACTTGTGAGCAGCAACGCCACGCCATGGCTCCAATTATGTCACTGTACATTCATACACCATTCACACGGACCTGGGGATCACTTCCCCCTGGTCCTGGGGAACCCTTCTCCACCACAAATGAGGGTGACATTCACAACACAAAAAAATAAAAAAATAAAAATTGACCAGCCCCTCCCCACGGCCCCGGCTCCTCAGGGAAGACTCATGGGGAGGGGGGGGGGGTAATCCGGGGAAGGAGGAGCAGCCCCTGGTCTCTGCCCATCTGGCGGCCTGCCCTCCAAGGCCACGGCAATTCTGGTCAGGCCAGCACTTAGTGATGCCGTATTGGCCTGGATAGCCTGGGTGAGGGCCCTCACATCCTGCACGTCTGCTGTAGTAGTCTGCAGTTGGTTTAGGCAGTTTGTAAGAGCCAGGGAGTGGCAGTCCAGGACCCCAAGCGTATCCTTTATGGAGGACAGGCTCTCCTCCATCCGCACCAAAGTCTGGCTGACCTGTCCCAGATGGTGGGTCTGAAGGGCCTGGTCCCTTCTCAGATTGGCGGGCAGAACCTCGGCCACCCCCTGGTCTTCTGGGACGACTTCCTGCCCCCAGCTGATGCTTGTGGCCGGGGAGAAGGGGAGGCCCTTGGGAGGGGAGCCCTGTTGGGGGAGGAGTTGGAGGGGCTAGCCCTTATGGAGGGCTGGCTGCTGCCAGCCAGAGAGGAAGACTCCTCCAAAAACAACAATCCACTGGCTGACATGACATCCTCCTCCTCCAACTCCTCCGAGGACTCCGGCCTTGTCGGGGGGTCCTCATCAGGCTGTTGTCCCGGGGATGGTGCGGTCAGGCCAGATGGCCCAGCACCCTCCTGCACATCTGTGGATGACGCAAAACATTCACAGGTTGGAGGATCCACACACTTGCCACATATTCCTTTCCCCCCCTCCCCCACACATGCTACACACCAAATAGGAAAAACAACCTTACCTGGCATCACGGCTTCATGACTGGAGTCATAGCCAGGCAGGCCCTCCACTTGTTGTCTATTAAAGGTGTGGGCCACCGCATGCTCCTCCACTGTCAGCCTAACAGGGCATGGTGGGCCCCCTCCAGTGCCCTTGGCATGGGCTGCCATTTTGGCCAGCTTCCCATGGACCACACGCCGGAGGTCATTGATTTTCTTTACGATCCCCTCGCGTGTCCGGGTCTCCCTCCCCCAATGCATTTACCTGGTCAGTAATGTTCTGCAAAATCTCCTTCTTCCTGGCCGGGGTGGTGTTGGCATTCTCCGGGCCATGGAGGAAACGCCCATATTGGGTAAGGGCCCGGGCAATAATTTGTTACTCCCCCAAAGAAAAATTGCTCTTCCGCTTCTCCTCAGTCATACTCATATAAACAACTCTCTCTCAAACAATCACCAAAAATCACTCACAAAAACAAGCAGGTAAAATCAAGCAACAAAACAAACAAACAAAATCTATCAACCAAAAAGTCTCACAACCAGTCACCAAAAGACACTATCAAATATATTCTACAAAACACTAGCTCAAACAGTCAACAAATATCACAAAGACAAGTCACAACGCAACAACCAACAGAATAAAAGCACCTTGCTGTATAGGAAGGGATACAAAGGGATGTACTTTTGCAAAGGAAGTGCGTTTGTGTCTGTCTATTTATGCTGTCTGCGTAGTTCACTAAGTTGCCCGGACCACTTCCAATTTCACTGATTGCGCCGTTCCCGAGTTGTGAGCATGCGCACAGAGGTGCTGACCATGGTCTGCTTCATGTGCGCATGCGCGAGCCGGCCAGCACTTCATTTGCATGGGGTCACGGCTCATTTCAATGAAACACGCCCACGTCCTTCCCAATTTGAATTACTCCGCCTTACGCCTCGGAATTAACGTTACACTGGCGCTAATTTCTGCGCAAATACTACAAGGATACGGTGATTGCGCCTCTACATTGCGCCGGTCTAACATAAAGGAGGTGCGCTACGCTGGTCAAAATTTGCGCCAATGTACGTGAATCTGGCCCTTAGATTTTCTGCAGATTTTTGTCTTCAAGATTTACCAAAACCATATAATATCAGGTCAAACCTTAAGGCTGGAATCACACTTGTGCGGTGCGAATTTCAGCTCTCTTATCTTTTCAGAGAGATAACAGAAGTGTTCAACAGATTAGCTCCGTTTTAGCTGCGAATTTGGAGACCTGGGAGAGGTTACAGGGGAGAGGAGAGTGGGGGGAAAGTGTATTGGGCTGAATGAGACAAATCCTAAAGAGAAATGAACACATCTGCGAATCAGCCGAGTACCCATAGAAGATAATAGGCCTGAATTTGCACCTGAGCCGCACCGCCTAAAATACGCACACGTTTTTTCGGCAATGCGCAGTGCGAATGCATCGTACATATGTGAACCAACCTCATTGAAAACAATGTATTTAGAAATGTTCTGCCTATTGGATGCGGTTTAAGCCGCACTCAATTCGCATAGGTGTGAATCCGGCATAAGAGTTTAAATGTGCGAGTTTGAATGTTAAGGAGGTTCAGGGGTGATGGTGGCTCCCAGCGCTTCCTGGAGTACTCAGAGACACTCTGGAACTGTTGACATCATTTCCGGCAGCTGCGGTGCATCCATAGAGGGCGCAGAAGCGCCGCCCCCTCTCGCTCCTGCACCGGCACTGAAAACAATACAATACAATACGAGCGCCGGCCATCGAAATAACAGCTGGTTGGCTGTGGAAGTGTCTATCAGAGCTAGCGGCTCTAAATAGGCTTTCCGATTACAGCCTGAGGGCTGTAATCGGCTTCCAAATAGTTAACCAGGGGAGGCACGGGGTGTGCATTCCTTGATTAACACTGACACGCATTTCAGCCAATCAGGTTCACCGGATCTGGTTACCGGTAACCTGATTGGCTGAAGCGACATCGAGGGCGGGACTACATAGAGGGATCGTGGAGGAGGCTCTGAGGATGGCTGACCGAGAAAAGTAAGTGCAAACTGGTGGCTGCGTTTGATGAGCACAGTGGCGGCAATTGATGGGCACAGTGAGGCTGCAATTGATGTTTTTTTTTTTTTTCATTGTTTGCGCCCCCCAAAAAATTTTGAGCACCAGCCACCAATGACTACCAGGTGCTCCGAGCGCATGTTACAGCTGCCCCACCCAGCTGGGAGTGTCTCTGTGTGTCTCCGACACTTAACTTGTCTCCCAGAGGCGATTTAGTTTGCATGTGCCGCGCTATATAAGTTTTCATTCATTCATTCAACTATGTATGGCCAGTTTTAAATTTAGAGACAGTTTCTAGTACAGCAAAAAATATATTTTTTTAATCAGATAGTAGGAAATGTGGAACAAAGCAGGAAAGATTCAGAAAATACAAAAATATGTAAACTAATACATCTATACATATCCCACTGGTAAAATTTAAAACACAGTTTAAAGATTTTCTTTAGTTCTTTTAAAAAAAAAAAAAAAAAAAAAAAAAAAAGCTTTTCTATATTTGACTATATTTTTACTGCAGAGTTTGGAGAATTTTAGTGCATTTTGGACAGAAATAAGAACACCTGATCCCATTTTACAAGCTGGGTGCGCTGGATCCAGAAGCAATTTATAAAGTTGGCTTCATATCAAATGCTAATAAATGATCATGCAGAGAAAACTCTTGACCTCAGTAAAAGACTGGCAAAGTTTTTAAAATGTAATCAGTCTTTCACACAACATAATATGGCACTGGCTACACAGAAGGCTTGACTGTTTTAATTATTGTCAAAAGGGGATGCATTATGCTGACCAGTTGGCAACAGCAGGGCCGTCTCTACCATAGGGCAAACAGGGGCAGCTTTTTTTTTTTTTTAGGGGTCCGGAGGTCCCCAGGGGCCCGGAGGCCCCCAGGGCCCAAGATGGCAACCCCCCTTTTTTTTATTTATTTTTAAATACAAAAATATATTTATTTTATATATTTTTACTTTTATTAAAGGGCCAATTTTTTTAAATATATTTTTATTTTTTATTAAAGGGCCAATTTTTTTTTAGGGGTGTCCCCAGGGACCCGGAGGCCCACAGGGCCCCAGATGACAACCCCCTTTTTTTATTTATTTTTAAATAAAAAAATTTTTTATTTTATATATTTTTATTTTATTTTTTATTAAAGGGCCAATTTTTTTTAACCACTTGCATACTGGGCACTTACACCCCCCTCCTGCCCAGGTAAAATTTCAGCTTGCGGCACTGCGTCGCTTTAACTGACAATTGCGCGGTCGTGCGACGTGGCTCCCAAACAAAATTTACGTCCTTTTTTCCCCACAAGTAGAGCTTTCTTTTGGTGGTATTTGATCGCCTGTGCGATTTTTATTTTTTGCGCTATAAACAAAAAATAAATGCTATAATAAATATCCCAATTAAAAAAAAAAAACACATTTTTTTTCTCAAGTTTAGGGCGATACGTATTCTTCTACATATTTTTGGTAAAAGTTTTGCGCAAAAGTTATAGCGCTTACAAAATAGGGGAGAGAATTATTATTTTTTATTATTTTTTTTTTACTAGAAATGGCGGCGATCTGCGATTTTTTTTGGTACTGCGACGTTATGGCGGACACATCGGACACTTTTGACACATTTTTGGCGCCATTCACATTTATACTGCGATCAGTGCTATAAATATGCACTAATTACAGTATAAATGTGACTGGCATTGAAGGGGTTAACACTAGGGGGTGAGGAAGGGGTTAAATGTGTATGCTAGGTGTGTTCTAACTGTGGGGGGAGGGGGGGGGTGACTGGGGGGGTGACCGATCTGTGTCCCTATGTAGGAAGGAACACAGATCGGGCTCCTCCTCTCCAGAGACAGGACGCTGTCTCTGTGTAACACGGCAATGAGAGATGATCTATGAGAGATCATCTCTCATTCGCCCACAGATCGCATCGCAAACGGCCACTCTGATTGGCCGTTCGCCGCGATCTGTGATTGGCCGTGTCCAAGGGACACGGACAACACAGGGCTTCCCCGCAGCGCGCTCTACAGCGCGCGCTGGGAACGCCTGAATGACATGCCGTCAAATGACGGCATGTTGGATATTCAGGCCCGCGCTGTTGCCGTCATCCGACGGTAGCGCGGGCCTGAAGTGGTTAATATATGTTTATTTTTTATTAAAGGGACAATTTTTTTTAGGGGTCCCCAGGGACCCGGAGGCCCCCAGGGCCCCAGATGACTACCCCCTTTTTTTATTTATTTTTAAATAAAAAATATATATTTATTTTATATATTTTTATTTTATTTTTTATTAAAGGGACAATTTTTTTTAGAGGTCTGGAGGTCCCCAGGGGCCCGTAGTTCCCCAGGGCCCCAGATGACAACCCCCCCTTTTTTATAAAAAAACTTGTTTTATAAAAAAAAAACGAATAATGTTATTATTTAAGGACCCAGAGTTCCCCAGGGCCCTGGATGGCAACCCCCCTTTTTTTATAATTTTTTTTTATATTTTATTTCTTTTTTTTCTTTTTATTTAATAAATATATATATATATATATAAAATTAAAGGGCTCAGAGGTCCCCTGGATGGCAACCCCACTTTTTTTTATAAATGTTTATTTTTAATATATTTTTTTTATTTTATTTTTATTAAAGGGTCCAGAGGTCCTGGATGGCAACCCCCCTTTTTTTGTAATTTATTTAAAAAAAAAAAAAATATTAAAGGGCCCAGAGGTCCCCAGATGGCAACCCCCTTTTTAAAAAAAATATATATATTTTTTATTTCTTTTTTTCTTTTTATTAAAGGGCCCAGAGGTCCCCAGGGCCCCGGATGGCTACACCCCTTTTTTTATATATATTTTTCTTTATTAAATCTTTTTTTTGTAAAGGGCCTCCCGCTTCTAAATTCGCGGCAGCCCCCCCCCCCCCGCTTCTCAATTTAAGGGGGCAGCACCCCCCGTTCTCTGCTCCAGGGGGCCCATGCCTGAAGCTGTGTAAGTTGCCCCATGATTCCTGATGGTGGCCCTGCCGCCCGTTAAGCCCCTGTGCTGCCCACAAATCAGGCTGAAAATCATCAGCGGCACGCAGCCAGGTGACAGTACTGCTTCCCTTCCCAGTGTTTTAAAATGTACAGCACCCCTGGCTTCCCTTTAGACGTGCACTTCTCCCTTCCTGCCACTGGGTGCTGCTTGTATAGAAAGTGAATTAGAATGTGATTTTATAACATCCCCAGATTGCTCTTCCCGAGGCTGACTTCTTCATGTCCTGCTCCTCAAGATATGTCACTGTTTGCTATATTGTAAATAGAAGTTTTCTGTAGAGTGTGCCCAAAGTTTTTATAATATTTGATGATTCACTGCAGGTCTGGTCAGTGTTTTAAAACGTTCCTGTATTTTACACATGGCATGGCATGGGGTCACAGCACCGTCTGTCCATTCTGCTTTAGCACCATGGGACCCCATGCCATGCCATGTGTAAAATACAGGAACTTTTTAAGTCACAGAGCAGCCCTGCAGTCCAGGCTGAGTGAGGCCTCAGAGCACTTGGCATTACTGTCTGTATTTAACTGCTTGATGGGCTTATTTTGGGCCTGACTGGTTCACATGTATGTGTTTTGGCGCCCACATTTGAATGGTCCACCATGCCTGCATTTCCTGCAAAGAAAAGCGCATGCCTCATGTAATAGGCTGCACACACGGCACACCTATGCCCATCAAGCAATGAAATACAGCACTGTCTGTCCATTCTGCTGTCTGCTGTGACTTATCTGCAGTTCCCGCACTGTCAAACTTGCTGCATTTTTAGACGTTTAGGTCACGCTTTTAAAAACACAGTGCGTTTGTGTGTGCAAGAACTGCAGGTAAGTAGCATGGTGCAAAAGCAGAATGGATTTCAAGGCAACTGTATTTTTAAAATGCTGAATGCACCTTTTTTCTGCAGGAAACAAAGGCATGGCAGCCAATTCAAATCAATGGGCTGCTGTGCCTGCACAAATGAGGGCCGCCAAAACACATACATGTGAACCAGCCCGGCCCAAAATAAGCTGGAGGGGGGGCCCAAAAAAAATGTTTGCCCAGGGCCCAAACCATATTAAAGACGGCCCTGGGCAACAGTAGCGCTTATCCGGCCTGTAGGTCGGTGTGCCTCAGATATAAAACTTCCTATTGCATTTTAGCCACTCTCCCTTTCAACAGAGGAATTCTACACCCATGCCCGAATGCTTTTTCTTATAAATCTTCCTGGTGCCCCCCCCCCCCCCCCTTTATATGCATATTGGTTAATAAGGTGAGTATTGCAGATATGGAGGGAGAGGAAGGACCAGTGCCGGCAACCATGAAGCTTGGTTGGAATTGCATTACAGAATTATCTCTGAAACTTAAAGGGGTGTTCAGGGAAAAACATTTTCAAAAGCCTGCAGCTACACATACTGCAGCTGCTGGCTTTTAAAAAATGTAGACTTACCTGTCCTGCAGTCCCTCAGCACCGCAGCTGATGTTTCCCATCAGCTGTCGAATGCTGCCATCGCCATTACGGGTAAAGGGAACCTTTGGGCTTCACGCCGGGAACCCTACTGCGCAAGCGCGAGGCCCGCTCCTCTCTCCTATTAGCCCGGCGGCAAGGGGAGGAGCCGCGGCCGGACTCCTGGAAGTGGCAAAGGATACCTGTCTTTGGCAATCCAATAAGCAGAAGTTCCACTTTAGGGTGGAGCTCCGCTTTAACTTGTCTTAGAAAACTTTCCTCCTGCAAGAAGGCAGGTTTTGTAAAGTATCTCAAGTGCAGGGCTTACCTTTAAAGGAGCCGCTGATGTATGGGTTCCCTCTGTTTCCAGTGAAGACCACTCTTCTGGCTGCACCCTCTGACACACCAAGGATGAAGGAAAGGCTATTTATTTGGGCAACACGACCAACAGAGCAAACAGGAACAAAATAATAAACAATGACAAACAGAGGCAAATAACAGTTTCATTAAACACAGTTTGCGAACAAAAAATTACCAAAACCACAAAACTTGGTTTAAGGGGGCAAAGTCTATACCTTCTAGACCCTGACTCAAATGGGTGCCCTAAATATTTAACACAAGGGGCTGTAAGTTCCAGTTTCCTCCCTATTACCCTCCCACTGGTCATTGGTATACACGTCGATGGCCAGTATTTGGGCCCAAGACTATGTTGGAGCACTTTTAAACAGAGTTTTTGTTCGAAGGTATAGTGGTGGAGTACAATTTTTTTTGGGACTTTCTCTGCCTTTTGTAAATGTTATTCTCGAAAACGTACAAAAATTGAATTTATTAAAGCAAAACAAACTTTTTGTAATTCCAATGGGAAAACAGGAAATGCTCCTCAGATTGGATCACTGGGCGTCCCAGAAAAGGGTGGTGCTGTCTCTTTAAGCAGGAGTATAGCAAAGATAACACCCAAAGGTCTCTCACCACTCTGAAATCTGTCACAAAATCTCTTGCTCTGGAACAATGGATACCTGAGCAGGTAACATTTTGTGATCTGTAAGGGTTATGGCAGCTGTCCTGACCGCAGTGGCAGTACCCCCAGATGAAATGCAGACATTTTAGGTACAGATGATCTCTCCCGCAACTCGGGCCTTGCAGTCCTTTGGGGATGCAGACCTGGAAACCAGCACTTTGCTGAGATTCCACCTAGGCAAGGAAACAGTAAAGCAACCCCTCGGCGACCATAGTCTTCTATAGTTGTATGGGTTCCTCTGCTCTTTGGAATGGATCTCTGTTCACAGTCAGTGGTCCTCTGTCAGCAGTGGTCTTTGGACAGGTTTGGCAGCGCAGTCCTAACCCAGCAATACTATGCAGCACCTGTTGTCAGCAGCATCACCAACCTTGGCAGTTAAACTCGCTGCTTGACACTCCACCCAATACTGTGCTAGCAATGCACCTCTCTAGCCCATTTACTCCTCTCCAGGGCCCAGTTGGCCTCAGGGACTTGTAGTCCAACACAGTCTTGTCTCAGCCTCCAGCCTTTCCACCTGCACCACAGGGATGTATTTTCTTTACCCAGGCTGCAGCCAATCACCACTCTCTTGCTGTCCCAGGCAGAGGGCATTTTACAGCTTCACGCATTTTTTTTTTTTGTTTAGCTAATAGAAAGCACTAGGGGGAAGAGAAGGAGTGGAAAATTTAAAATTAGAGGTGGAGAGCTGCTATTTGTGCATTTTACGAGCATTCTTCTGCTCAAGTCAGGCGCTTCTATTGAAGTCTATGGGGTCAAAAGAATCTGCCTAAAAGAATCTCATGTACTTTTTGAGCTTCAGCTGTTTTGATTCAAGCGACAAAACGCTCATATGTGAACGGGGCCATTAAAATGGTTGTAAACCCTTATTATAGGCTTACCTGTAGCTAACCCGGATATCTCCTAAACCTGCACGGCTTAAAAGATATCCCCTGTATCTGCATGTGTCAAAGTCATCGGCACATGCGCACTGAAGCAATGACACGTCGTGCCGTTGCTTTAGTTAGACTGTGCCGTTACCGGTGGCTCCCGCACGCATGTTATGCATACTAGCCCATTATGCTTTTAATTTGCAGGGTTTGCAGTGAGCAAAAGAGGAAGTAAAACCCATCAGGGTTTACTTCCTCTTTAAAATGAATGGAATTTTGCTTGTTTGGCGTTTTGGAGCTTTTTACAAGCTGCAAAACGCTCTGGTGTGGCCCGCGGAGCCTTCTGATGTGGCCCGCGAATGCCTTCTTTGGAATGGAGGGTGGGCAAGCCCAGATCACAGGTTGCCGACCCGCCATACCACAGAATCAATGTTGTGAATGAAGGTGGTGATAGAGGAAGAAAGCAGCTGCAGAGCGGAGCAGAGCCCCATAAGCTGATGGAGTTCCTCTACAGCGTTGGCTTTTGCCTCCGGTGGAGTCTATGGCAAAGTTCAGCTAATCCGCAGGATAGACACAGGTGCCCTGTGCTGCACCCGCGGTGTGGGTAAACCGCAGTACATCAGTGTGAAAGCAGCCTTAGGCCCTTTTCACATGATCGGCCCGACCGAATGGCATTCTCAATTCACCTCTATAGAGCGACAGATGTCCATTTATGCCTGCCTACCTCCAATCCGAAAAACATAAAAGAATTCAGCTCCTTTCTTCTGGACGGATAGGAAGGCCTATAGCGCAGCAGTGACCTGTCATCCGCCCGCTATTGTGGCCCTCAACTGGTTACCAAGTTGCTTAAGTGGCCCTCGCTCTTCAAAAGGTTGGGCACCCCTGCTTTACACTATAGTGCACTGTGTTTTTAAAACATTCTGCTTGCTGTATTCTTTGTGTGTTTTGGGTTCCTAAGGGTTTATAAAGCCCTGTACACACGATCGGACCTTTGTCCGATCAAACTCGCATCGGAATTCCGACGGATGGGATGGGATGGGAATTCATTGCTCCGATGGGGCATACACACGGTCGGAATATCCAATGGAAAAAGTCTGTCTGACTTTTTCCATCTGCAATTCCGATCGTGTGTACGGGGCTCAAGGGTACCAGAGTCCAGGAGCTGGGAGCCACGCTGTAAGATTATGTGTTTGGTATGCTTTATTTGAAAGGAGTAAGTGTGGTTACATCTCCGTGGATGTTAGGGTATGTCTTAGCTGTGTATGTCCACAAGTGTGGAAAGACTTGCTTTACCTCATCAGCAGAAGAGATGATCTGGCGGGTTGGGCTTTCTTGCTTTGCCGCCCCTTTTGGCCGTCGGTGGGGTGACCGCCCTGTCTTCAATCTCCCTCAACGTCTCAGAGCCATATTCTCCTTGTTTTTAATGAAAACCTTTGAAGTGATACAACAAGATGCCTGCTTGTACATGATATTGTAGATACCTTCACCACTTGCCCCTGATGAAGAGGAAAAATGCATGACCTTGAATTGCTTTGGGTATCGCTCTGTTCATGTGTCCAAGAAAGATGCAATACTAGTGTTTGTGATGTCATGAGCATTGTTGTTTTTATTGCCCAATTTTCAGCAATTTAAATGTATTGTACCTGAAACAGTCTAGTCCTTGTCCTTTTTTATATTGAGATATTCAAATTTATATTTTGTCATACTTCATTGTCTTATGCTCAATTGGAGTTTCTGCCCTACAAAGACCCATTTGAGGGTCTCTGTTTGTTCTATGCTCTGTTTGTTCTATGCACAAGCAGAGCAGCAGTGCAGTGGCGTACTAACTACTAATGTGGCCCACAGCGCCCTCTAATGTGGCCAGCAGCGTCCTGCTCTGGGATGGCAAGACAAGATCGCGGTTCCCAGAGCATCAGTGTTGTCAATGAAGCCAGTGGTAGAGGAAGCAAGCGTCTGTGGAGCAGAGCCGCATAAGCCGATGCTTCCTGTATAGCACCGCCTCCTGTCACAGGTGGAGTGATACCAAGTGCACTATGCCTGGGACAGCAACAGCTGGCGATACCCGAATGGAAGACTGTTATTAAAGGCAAGTTTCATACTAAAATCACAGTGTATATATGGCCATATCTGTTCTGCAGTGGTTACCAGGCTGCTTTCAAACTGATCAGTGCACCTGTGGGCAGGGGCGGACTGACCATTGGGACTCTCTGGCACTGCCTGAGGGCCCTATTCCACTAGGGGGCCCCATCAGGGTGGCCAGGCTCAATAAAACCAGGGACAGTATGTAAAAATCTGTTTTTTTTTTTACATCTGTCCCTGAAATGTCCAAAACCGACATGCTTTTGATGTTAAAATCCTGAGATTTTAGCTGCCCTGCCTATGCAATGCCTTCTGGCGTGGTGGCCATCTGTAAGCCCGGGGGCCCCATAATCTTCTATTGCCCAGGGGCACCATGAGTTGTCAGTCCACCCCTGCCTGTGGGTTACATGCACTGAGCCATAGACTTCTGTTTTTACCTGCCAGTTTGGTGCGCATTCAGAAAGTGCACTACACCTCCAGGATGTACAGTAATAGAAGTCTATGGCAAAGTGCAGCTAACCCACAGGAAAGCCACAGGTGCACTGCTCTGCATGCACGGTGTGGGTAAACCACAGCGCTTCAGCATGAAAGCAGCATAAGGCCCCTTTCACACGATCGGACCAACCTACTTAGACCCTCCATCTCCCCCCATCAAGCGGCAAATGTAAACAGACTTGTGTCCATTTACACCCACCTACCTCCATTCTGATCCCCTTCCATCTGGGTGGATCGGATCGGGGGCCCATAGAGGAGAGTGGGCTGTGTCCGCTCTGTATATGCAGAGTGAACATGGATCTGTCATCTGCCTGTTCTGCTCGTTGTGGCTCACGACCGGTTACCAAGTCGCTTAGGTGTCCCTTGCTCTTCTAAAGGTTGGGCACCTCCTGGAAGTTACAAAGCTATCTCCCAGTTCCTGAAAGCAATGATGGGATGTAGCAGAATACAACACAGGAAACCTTGCCTTAACAATTTGCACTTTAAAGGACTATGTAAACCAACCGCATTTTTTAGCAAAGAAATCTGGATTAAGGGTAACTGAACTTGTGTAACCTGATATTGTACATGTTTTACAAATACAACACTGATACAAGACAGCAACAATCCATTGACAGGTCTTGAAGTTCAAAAGGGAGGAGCACACGACCTGTAATCCTTTGACACACGTGTTGCCATTGCATGTTTTGTAACTGTGACTGCAGCCTGCATACAGCTTTTATACAATTGTCGTGTCACCTGTCTTTGTTCTTTGCACGCAACAGATTTTGAACTTGCTTGAACGAATGCTGAGAATCACGCATTGGGCAATTTTTTCTTTTAATCTTTTATATATATATATATATATATATATATATATATATATATATATATACACACACAATCTTACATTTTTAAATTAAAATGTTATATATACTTTCAATCTATAGAATATTACTAGTGGACCACACCATCAGTTTCAAAGAGTATCAATGGATCTCACAGTAGACTGTGCCTCATATTTAAATTACTTAAAATTCTTAATTGTTGTTAAGACCCTTTGATATTGTATTTGTGGGGTACACACTATAAGAAAATCGGGCGAATGTCCCATTTTCCTTGTTGTTTTACAGCAAGTCAGAACCGAGTAAGGAAATAATGTATGAAAATTCTCATACGAAAAAGTAATTTTTTTTGTTGTTTATTGTTTGAGATCATGTCTTTCACTTCAGATTTTTTTTTTCATACAAAACGGTATACAAAAACGGTATAAGAAAACGGTATACATTGAACTAAAATTTCTAAATTTGTTTTGTTATGTTCCTGTTCGAGAACATTTTTGAAGTGTATCCCTTCGGAAATTTTCATTCAGAAGGTCGGAATCGGCTGTGGAAAGTTGTGTACACACTATCAGAAAATCGTATAATGGTTTGTCGGACGAAAATGTTCGCCCGATTTTCTTATGATATGTACGAGCCTATAACAACACTCAACAGTAGGAGCCCTATTCTTTACAATGCAGGCTGTACACATCGTTTTGCTCAGTCACTGGAAGCTCTCCACTCAAAGCTCATAAATTCACATGGGCTGTTTTTAGAGCTGTGGGGAATGTTTTGGCCTCATAGACTTCAAAGGAAGCGCCTGTAAGCGTGCAACACAAGCGTTTTGTGTGCATATTTACACCTGAACAACTGTTCTCTTCTTCTCCTCCCACCCAGAAGTTTGCATACAAATACAAAAACATTAGGCTGGGTTTAAATCTTATACCGATGTGATGTGGCTGACAGCAGGGGTTCAGTGCATCCCTGTTCTCCATTTTAGGGATGAATCAAAACCAAATTTTTGCCTGAATTTGGACCTGAAACGTATTCAAAGACGAACAGGGCTCCTGTGCAATTCACTCCGTAACCGCCACTGAGATGTGTGACCCGGCTCCATTGAGAGCTGGTCACAATCTACTGTCGTGCAAACTGGATCCGATTCGCACTAGTGTGAGCACATCCTTCTACAACGCCACAAGCAAACAAAAACAAAAAGCACATATGAACACTTCCATAATCATTTACTAGGTGTGAATGGAAGATCAAGTGTATGTCAAGCCAAAAATGTTTTTTCTATTTTTTAAGCTAAATGGGAAAGGATTAGAACCACTGTCTGGTTTTTACTGGTACAGTACCTTACTGCCATTAGAGATTTACACTAATTTCCTGTCCTGATAACAGAAGTGATCTAAAACCTGCAACAGGTCCACAGACCAAAAAAAAATCTCAGCCTTTCCATACTCTACAAAGAAAAAGCATTTTTTTGTCTGGGTTGCGGTTAGAGAGTTCCCCTCACTTCTGTCCAGTAAAATGTTATCAGCTGGGCAGGACGTGAGAATATGTCTCTTTAATGGAGCCCCAGATAGCAGTAAATACCTGACAGGGTTCATATCTTTCCCCCTCCCTGTCCAGGACCTTGAAAATGTTGGCTTGATTTACACTTTAATGAAAATAATTGATTAATCCTTAAGAGGAACATTGAAACTATAAATATTACTTGTTGACCATCAGTGTTTATTTTTCATTGCATAAAGTCAGTATTTTTCATGCATAAAATGTACCCTGGTTTTTAACTAAAATGGCCGACAATTATTATAATTTTTTTTGATAGCACGATGACTGGGTACGGTCGGCTTTTTGTTGTTCTCTGCATCCCTGTTGATGATAGTTCTCTTCATTTTCTCCTTTTTAAACCTGTTTTTGATTGTAAAATTGTTTAAATGGATAATGGCAATTTATCGTTCTTGTCCATACACAGACATAACAACATAAAACGCTTAAAGCGGAAGTAAACCCATTGATTTAACAGTTTCAAAAGGCAGTTAAATTTCCAGCATGCCGGGATTGCCAACTGTCACATTGGTTGTGCTCTCAAACAAACTGTCAAACCATCCAATGGCTGGTGTCATAACTGATCACATGTGCAGCACCACGGCAGTTGAAGATTAAACATAGGCCAAGATGGCAGCTTCCTTGGCTGAAAATTATAGAAGGGTTTACTTCCACTTTAAAGGATCACTAAAGGAATTTTTTTTTAGCTAAATAGCTTCCTTTACCTTACTGCAGTCCTGGTTTCATGTCTTCATTGTTCGTTTTTGCTTTGAAGTTACTGTAATTCTGCTCTGATCTCCACACTTCCTGCTTGTCTGGCTCCTTATGAAAAATTTCATGGCAGCTTTTCACTGTGGTCCAAGCTGTCATTACTGTGTGTCTAAAACTCCTCAGAACCAATCAGATTCATTTTAAAAATAAAACACTGCCCTGTGTTTGTTTGTTTTTGTTCTGTGTCTATCTCCACTTCACAGAAACATAAAAAACAGTTTAAAAACGAAAGTAAAACTAGAGGCACATTATATGATTGATTTTTATCTATTTTTAATCATTTTTAAAAGGAATCAGTTAACTTTTATGTCTCTATACCCTGTAAACAGTAATTTCAGCAAAAAAATGTTTTTCCTTTAGTGACTCTTTAACCAATTCCCGACCGCTGCATGTACATATACGTCCACAAAAGGGCATGTACAGGCAGATGGTTGTATATTTACGTACCTGCCTTTGCGCGGGTCGGGGGTCCGATCGGGACCCCCCCGCTACATGTGGCGGTCGGAAACCCGTTGGGAGCGAACTAGGACAAGGGCGCGGCTATTCGTTTCTAGCCGCCCGCTCGCGATCGCTCCCCAGAGCTGAAGAACGGGGAGAGCCATATGTAAACACGGCTTCCCCGTGCTTCACTGTGGCGGCTGCATCGATCGAGTCATCCCTTTTACAGGGAGACTCGATCAATGTAGTCAGACCTACAGCCACACCCCCCTACAGTTGTAAACACACAAATCCTACAGCGCCCCCTGTGGTTAACTCCAAAACTGCAACTGTCATTTTCACAATAAACAATGCAATTTAAATGCATTTTTTGCTGTGAAAATGACAATGGTCAAATATTGAATTTTTTTCAAAATTGTCGCTCTATTTTTGTTTATAGCGCAAAAAATTAAAACTGCAGAGGTGATCAAATACCACCAATAGAAAGCTCTATTTGTGGGGAAAAAAGGACGCCAATTTTGTTTGGGAGCCACGTCGTACGACCACGCAATTGTCTGTTAAAGCGACGCAGTGCCGAATTGTAAAAACGCCTTTGGGCATTTAGCAGCATATTGGTCCAGGGCTTAAGTGGTTAAAAAAATTACCTTTAACCTATTTGATCTTATTTGTTATCAAATCCTAGTTAAATAAGGTTGATATTTTTTGAAAATTAATTATCTTAGCATGGGGAATTTAAAGATGACTGCATCATTAGATTGTAATTCGTTAAGCCACTTTCATCTCTATCAATGACATTTCTTTAATAATAATAAATGTCTGAGCCCCAATTTTTATACAACTTGCATTCTACCAAAGCATCACAGACAAAAGTGGTTCTAAACGCTGAAGGTTTTTTAACTGCATGCTTTTTTATGAAGTTTCTAAAAGCAAAATGACATAGCAACTGCAGTATGCACGCACCTACAGTGCTGTGTTTTTTTTTTTTTTTTTTTAACACAGCTACTGCAAACAATAATATTGGAAGCATAATCATCTACAAAAAGGCCTATGAAATTACAATTTACAGTTAATAATTATTTTTCAGCAGTAGCAGTATTTCTGCTATTTGTGTTAGTTTTATGAGTTCAGCCTTAAATGTTAAATAATTTACTGTCTCCCTAAACATCATTATCACATATTTTATTTTAAAAATGGCAGAACTGTTATCAAAACTAACACAATACAATGCACTGTTTTTTTGTTTTTTTGTTTTTTTATATGATGCAATTTCAAGTACTATTTATACAGTTACTACCCAGTATTGTAACCATTTATTTGTTCCAGAAAGATATTATATATCAGGTTTCAGAATTATTTCCAATTTGACATTTTGACAAAGCTTCAGTTATTTCTTCATTGGAGTTTGGTCAATTTGATTTGTACATTGGTTACTATTTAACTAACTACCATACATAACATGACTCAATATTGGTGCTATATTAGAGATCTTAGAACTCAGAGGACCAGGTCTGGAATAGGAAAATGTTTCTGTTTAACCAAGATAAATATACCAAGCCTCTCCAATATTTTGTTATTTATTACTGGTACTGTATTCATATAGCACCAAAAATTGACACCAGAGGTGGGCATTATTTGTTCAAGGGGCCACATGTTGTGGAGGACCGAACTTGAAGTGATACTAAAGGTTCAAATAAAATAAAATAAAAATAACAAACATGTCATACTTACTTCCACTGTGCAGTTTGTTTTACACAAAGTGGCCCCAAATGCCATCTTTTGGGGTCCCCCGGTGGCTCTCGCAGCTCCTCCCCGCATCAGATAACCCCCTAGGAAAAGCGCTTTCCCAGGGGGTTACCTTGCAGGGCACGCTCCTGTGTCCAGCATTTGGCATCCATAGCCACCGAATGCAGGAGTCGGCCCTGCCCCCCTCAGGCGCCTGCATCATTGGATTTGATTGATAGCAGTGAGAGCCAATGGCTGGGCTGCTATCAATCTATATAATCAAGAGCCGAGAACCCCAGACAGAAAGACAGTCCACGTGAATGGACTGGAATGGACTGGAATGGCTTTCTTACACAGGTTAGCAAGCATAGGTGTTAGAAAGTTGGAGGGGTTCCCATGTGCTCCCTGAATGTGGCACACAGGCTGTCGCAGCTTTACATCCTCTTACGGGTCCATTATACACCAGCTAGGCTTGCGCAAATGGGAATGGGTGTAGACCCCTGCTGCACTTGGTGCTGCAGGGATCATGGTGATCTCATCCACCTTTTGTGGAGATGCCCGAAGCTCCATCGGTATTGGGCAGGGGTGGTTGACACTATTAACGGGGCCTTCCAGGTACAAGTTCCTTTGGAACCCAAGGTTTGCCTGCTGGGGATTACCGGGGACCTCCCAGTGGAGGATATCCCTAGACAGGCAATAGGCCGGGCCCTGTTTCAGGCCCGCTTAGTGATATTGAGGCACTGGAAGGACACTGAACCACCCACGGTGCAGGAATGGATCAAGCAGATGGGAGTCACTTTGAGGCTGGAGAAGGTGGTGTATCAGAGAAGAGGGTCTAGCGGTAAATATGAAAAGTTATGGGCCCAGTGGCTTGATGTTCCGGGGCTAGCCCCGATAGATCTTGTGTATGACAGGCTATTTTAGATCTGCAGTAGACTGGCTCCTGGATACTCGAATGTGTTCGCAGGAGGGGGTGGAGGGTTGTAGGGCTATTTACCACACTAAGTGTCTTTTGATGAAGTGTCATGCTATGCTATGTGTGTACTCTCCCATGGAAAGTCAATTATGATTATGCTCTGGAGTTTTGTAAGCTGTTTTCTTTCTTAAATTTGCTCAATAAAAACCTTTGTTTGAGAAAAAAAAAAGAAAGTTGGAGGGGACAGTTATAAAAGTAGTTAGGGTTAAGCTGGAATTCCACTGTAAAGTCTAAAATTTAGACCTCACAATCTAAGTAGGATCCCATTAAGGTACCAACATATATTTGGACAGGGGGGGGAAACACGACAAGCACACAAAGAACATTCAAACTTCATGCAGGTCATGTCTTGGTTGGGATACACACCAGCAATCTTAGTACTGCAAGGCAGGAATGATAACCACTGAGCCAGTGGTGGAACTACCAGGGTTGCAAGAGTCAAACCTGCAACCTGGCACTGGCGCTCCGCCATTGTTGGGGGGCTCCAGCAGGGTTGCTAGCCACAGGGCTCTGAGCAGGGATTTTATGGGCCAAGATTAGATGCCAGAAATATTGAGTAGAGAGCATGTAAAAAAATTACAAATTTATTACAAAAGATATACAAGTACATGAAAAAGGTGTTTGATAAAAATATAACACAATGGTCATGCCACAATGGTATACAGCTAGATTCTGATGCACCTGGTAGGTCTCACATCAGGTGGCCAACCATAATGCATAAATTCAAAAGTCCTGACATGTTTCGGAATATTTAAATTTTAAATTCCTTCTTCAGGGCCTTATTAAAGGCCAGCTGTATTATCTAATAACAGCAAATAAATATATGTATAATCAAGTCAGAAAAGTATACAGTAGTGTAATATGAATATACAGGTGTAAACAAAAACAAGAAACTGCATCACAGATATGTATATGGAACAGGCATTTTTGAATCTTAAAACACTTACAAAATAACCATCTCTGTTGGATTGTGGTACAAATCCAGATCCTTTTTATATAGGGTTACGTCTGGGAGAGGAGAAAGCTGATCTGCTCCTTCTCCTCCCGTCCCCCGTCCTCCTGTTAGCACCACAGGAAGTGTGAAGTTATGCATCTGAATTCAGCTGCTTGCCTTCACACTTCCGGCTTCACATTTCCTTTGGTGTACACACAGGAGGAGAGGAGCGGGAGGAGCGGGAGGAGAACGAGCAGATTGGCTCTCTGCTCCACCATCCGTGCGAGGGAGGAGGGAGGGGGAACTGTCAGTGTAGGCTCTGGGCTGTATGGGAGAGATGCTCTCAGCTCAGAGACCTGCTGAGAAGGCACTAATAGGCAACACTTATGAGCACTGATAGGCAGCATTGATGAGCTCTCATAGGTGGCACTGGCGGCATTGATGAGCACTGATATGTGGCACTGATAGACAGAACTGATAAGCGCCACTGATAAGCAGGCCCGGATTTCCCACAAGGCCACCGAGGACAGACAGTAAGTTGCTGTGTGGGAGAATTGTGTGGGGGAATCCGCTTGCTCGTTAAGTGATTGCGGCGATGTCGCCAAAATCACTTGTCAAATGTGTGCTGCCGTCCCATACCTCTCCCTGCTGGCTCTGTCTTCGGTACTCCATCCTCCCCTCAGCCGCCGAGTCTGTCTCCTGTCCCTGCCGCCGATGTACACAGTGAGAGGGGGAGCTGTGCTCTTCCCATCTCAGCTGTGACAGGAGTTCTAGCACAGTGCCAGGACTCCTGTTTTGGAGGTGACAGGGTCAATAAAGAGAACGTTATGGTGGACACATCGGACACTTTTGACACATTTTTGGCGTCATTCACATTTATACTGTGATCAGTCTTATAAATATGCACTCAATTACTGTATAAATGTGACTGGCATTGAAGGGGTTAACACTAGGGGGTGAGGAAGGGGTTAAATGTATTCCCTACATAGTGTTCTAACTGTAGGTGGAGGGGGGTGACTGGGGGAGGTGACCGATCTGTGTCCCTATGTACAAGGGACACGGATCAGTCTCCTCTCCAGAGACAGGATGCTGTCTCTGTGTGAGCCGGCAATGAGAGATGATCTCATATGTTTACATATGAGATCATCTCTCATTGGCCGCACAGATCGCATTGCAAACGGCCACTCTGATTGGCCGTTCGTGGCGATCTGTGATTGGCTGCGTCCAAGGGACATGGCCAACACAGAGTTTCCCCGCTGCGCGCTCTGGAGCGAGTGTGGGGAATGCCCAAAAGGGGAGGCTGTCAATTGATGGCCTGTTGGATATTCAGATCCGCGCTGAAGCCGTCATTCGGCTATAGCGCGGATCTCAAGAGGTTAAGTGAATTCAAAATTTATAAAAAATAATTAAATTAATAAAATAAAAAAGTAATTAAAAAGTTAATTATATATTAAAAATATTAAGAAAATTATAAAAAAAAGAAAAAGAAATAAACGACAAGCTACAAATAAATAAAAAGAAAAAAAGTGATAAAAAAAAGAAAAAAAAAAATAAATTTGAACTGTGCCGCCTCTGCCCTCCGGTTGCCATTCTCCATTGATTTGGGGAGAGGGGTGTGGTTAAGTTGGCAGGGAGGGGGTGCATTGCGGAACCTGGCCTTGGGGCAGCAGGGAGAGAAAATCCGGTCCTGCTAATAAGCACTGATAGGTGGCACTAATTGGCACTGATAGGCAGCACTGATAGGCGGCATTGATGAGCACTGATAGGCAGCACCGATGGGCACTGATATGCAACATTATTGAGCACTAATAGAGAGCACTGATAGGGGGCATTGATGGCCACTGATATGCGGTATTGATGAGCACTGATAGGTGGCACTGATAGACAGCACTGATAGGCGCCACTGATGAGCACTGATAGGCAGCATAGATGAGCACTTATAGGCTGCACTGATTGGCAATAATAAGCGGCATTAATGAGCACTGATGGGTGCCACTGATAGGCAGCATTGATTAGCACTAATAGGTATCACTAATGGGCACTGGTAGGCGGCACTGAGAGGCAGCACTGATAATCAAGTGTAGCGCCCCCTTACTTTCAGTGCGGGCACTACGCTAAAGTTAGTGGGTGAATAGGAGAGTTACTTTGCTCCTATTCCTTATTTGTTAAATTGCAGGCTGCTGCTGTTTCAGAACTGTCCTGTAGGCCGGTCTGTGGCCCTGAGGTGTGATTACACCCCTGGGTTCTGACGGAGCCACTTTTCCCCAGCAGCCAATTAGAGGAGTTCTTCCCTCGCTGGGCATGCTGGGGAGGGGTATATCTGAGGCAGCTGCTGCATGTTCTGGGCACGATTGGGTCGATTGGGCAGATTGGGCGGCCAGTGGTCGGTTCCTCTTCTCTGCACGGGGTCCACGTTCCAGGTGCGGCATTTACCTTCAGGGTGCGCGCATCCACGGACTCCGTTCGCATGTCCCACCTGGCAAGAACCACTTGTTCCATGGAGACCCATCCAGATGTCGATAGGGGCCCCAGTGACCTTCTGGGTCCCCAACCTTACTGAGAAGATCCCAGGCTGTATGCCATTCGGTGGGGGATCGGCTTGAGGAGAACCCGGAGTCAGATTATCCAAAAGGGCTTAAACGAACCATCGGGGATCTGGTCGCCGAGAATTGACAGGTACATGTCAGCTGTCAACCGGTGACACTTTTCATTGCATTTACTGGGAGGATTCGCTCAATCCGAATTGTTCTCTTGGATACTGAAGTATTTTGCCTGTGGCAGAGGCCCGCGCCAGGTCTGCCATAGACACCTGTTCCTCCCAGCAAGTTACAAGTGAAATTTCGGCTGCCAGGCCTATAACAAGGGTCTGTCCGGAGGCACTTTACCCACTCCTCCTGAGTGGCAACGAACTGTATCTACTACTACCGAGAGCGAAACTGCACTGTGTTATATCCAGGCCTGATACCGCACTGTTCTCTATTTCTTCATCAACCTTTCCTATCTTCTGTTGATGTTGGCCGTTGTTGGGCCCTGGAATAAAGCATTGAAAAATCTATTTGGTGACTGGACATTCGCTCACTGCTACTACCTCTAGACACATCGCAAGGTAACTTAATACGCCGATCCCAAAAACAACCAGCGGCTCCTGAGTATCAGTGTACTGACAGTCTTGTCAGTTAACAGCTCTTCTTTCCTCCCACAGACACAGTGTGGGAGGAAAGGGCTGCCGATCACCATGTCAGCTGATCACATAGTAAAGGGCCGCTGTGATTGGGTCTTTACTGTGATCTGTAATCAGCTGTTTCCGAAGGACACAGCAGTCACAGAGCACGCTAAATGTCAATGCCCTCCCAGAAGTGGAAGCCGTATGGAGGGGGTCGGGGGGGTCAGGGGGGCTCTTCATAGGTTTCTTGCATGGTGGCCCTGAAGGTTCTAGTTATGCCTCTGTACTGAGCAATTGTGTGCACAGTGTGCATATTAACACTATAGTAATAGAAACATAGATGTACCCAACCAAGTGTAATACTTTTTTTGCGACTCTCATTTAAATTGAAAAACGTGTTTTTTGTCAAAAAAACGACCAAAAAAAAATTCCAACATGCTTGAATTTTTTGTGTCGTTTGTCAAAACGTTTTTTTGTTTCAAATCTTTAGCAAAAACGTTTTTAAAACGTTTTTCAACCCGCCACAGTAGTTATGAAGCAGCTTCAATGAAAAAGAGTGTACAACCTTGCTTTTTGTGAAAAAACGATGGTGTGTAGCAAAATGTCTTTGATTATACTACAAATTGCAGCAAAAAACGACCGTTGTGCGGCATTTAACCTGAATGCAGAGAACATTTTAAATCTTTTTGTGCCACAGTACAAATTGTACAAATAGTGTATTATACTACAAATTGCAGTTGTGTTTAACCTCACATGTAGATATTCTAGATTGTTACAAAACCTGCATGCCTGTGGGGCCCAACCTTCCTTTTTCTTTATGGAGGATCAAAGTGCAGTATTAACACTGCTTTTAGCTTGGCAGGTCCTTTGGGGACAGATTTAAAGCGTATCTAAACTCAAAAGCAAGCTTGTAATATCTGATGTTAGTAGAGCAATTTCCCCTGCTGTTCTATTATTCAATTGTGTTCTGACAGGTGGACGGCCCTCCCCACCAGATTACTCCGGCCAATGGCTGAGAGCGCTGATCAATAGCCAGACAGGTGCTGGTTTTCCAGTATGTTTGGCTGGCTTCTGTTAGACTGGCTGCCATACACATGGGCTGAATGTCAGCCATTTATTATTGAATCGGCTCATGTCACCCGACATTTAGCCGTGTGTACTAGGATTTAGATGTGGTGGCTACCTTAGATTTTTTAGGCTTTTTTGCCTTTATTTTATTCTGGTGATCAAGCCAGTAAGTCTGTTATTTTTCAGCTTCCTTTTACAGACCAAGTATCAGAGTTGAGACAAACCATTTATCACTGGGTGCTTACAAGGGTAAGCTTTTATTCATCTATTTAAAACTTTATCCCAGAAGGAAAAAAAACTCTTCTTGTAACAGCTTAAAAAGTGTTAGCTGGAGGTCTACTTTAATTGATTGTCAAGTCCATCTAAATCTGTTAGTGAATCTAACACAACCCTCTCCCCAGACTGCCAATGTTGCTGTCAAAGAGTGGCTCTGTAGTTCTCCATCCAGAGTGGAAACACACCCAAAGACAGGAATGCCGCATACAAACGATCGGAAACTCTGACAAGAAAAACATGGATTTTGGCTCAAAAACTTGTGTTGCATACACACGGTCACACAAAATTCAGACCGTCAAGAACGCAGTGACGTACAACACTACAACAATCTGAGAAAAATGAAGTTCACTTAATCAAAGTCGAATTGATTCCGAGCATTTTTTTTGTCGGAAAAATTGAGAACCTGCTCTCAAATTTTTGCTGTCGTAAATTCCGACAGAAAAAGTCAGATGGAGCCTACACACGCTCTGAATTTCCGACCAAAAGCTCACATTGAACTTTTCTTTCCAATCGTGTGTACGCAGCAAAAGTGTGATACTATCTGGATCAGGCGAAATAAAGGAAAAAAAATTGAAAAATTCAATTCATGCAGCCATATTTAAAGAAGAATTCTTGCCTAAAACTAAACAGTCTTAACCACTTTAGCCCCGGACCATATTGCTGTCCAAAGACCAGAGCACTTTTTGTGATTCGGCACTGCATCGCTTTAACTGACAATTGCACGCTCGTGCGACGTGGCTCCCAAACAAAATTGGCGTCCTTTTTTTCCCACAAATAGAGCTTTCTTTTGGTGGTATTTGATCATCTCTGCGGTTTTTATTTTTTGCGCTATAAACAAAAATAGAGCGACTATTTTGAAAAAAATGCAATATTTTTTACATTTTGCTATAATAAATATCCCCAAAAAAGATATAAAAAAACGTTTTTTTTCCTCAGTTTAGGCCGATACGTATTCTTCTACAAATTTTTCGTAAAAACAAATCGCAATTAGCGTTTATTGATTGGTTTGCGCAAAATTTATAGCGTTTACAAAAAAGGGGGTAGTTTTATGGCATTTTTATTAATATTTTTTTTTTACTAGTAATGGCGGCGATCATCGTTTTTTCGGTACTGCGATATTATGGCGGACACATCGGACACTTTTGACACATTTTTGGGACCATTGGCATTTTTATAGCGATCAATGCTATAAAAATGCATTGGATTACTATAAAAATGCCATTGGCAGTGAAGGGGTTAACACTAGGGGGCGGGGAAGGGGTTAAGTATGTTCCTATTTGTGTTCTAACTGTATGGGGGGGGTGGACTCACTAGGGGGAATCACTGATCTTTCAGTGGCGTATCTAGGGTATGGCAGCCATGGTAAGTGCTATGGGCGCCATATGAAGGGGGCGCTGTTGAGTGGCTGGGCAGCAACACACTTACCAGGGTCTGAGGGTCTCTTCTTCCCTCCTCCCGAGCATAGGCAGGATCTCCTTTTCAGCACCTTTGCTAATGGACAATGGCAGCGCTATCTCTGCTGCGTTCAGCCACAGCCCTCCCCTGTTCTCCCAGGCTCTTCCATTCCATCTGGTCGGATTGGCAGCGCACAAAGAAGGAGGAACATGAGTTTCTCCCTCTCCTCTGTGAAAACTGAGGCCTTAAGTGATGAAGATTTCATCACTTCCAGTATTGGTTCTGCATTTACATGGCCTTGGAGGGCAGAGGAGGGATCAGGGGTCTAATAAACCCCAGATTTATCCATAAAGAGGATATCCACAAGGTATCACAAGGGATAATAAATATCACTAGTTTTGTTAGCTGTTTTTTTGTTAAGGTTATCTGAAAGATGGGTTTCAAATGTTTCGACAGGGGCGCAGTTTCAGTAGTTGCCATAGGTGCTATTTTCACTAGATACGCCTCTGCCCCCAGCACGCGTGCCAACTGTGGTCTCCGTGACTGTGTCTGCGGGACCCTCAGACTCGATGTAAACAAGGCATTTCCCTGTTCTGCCTAGTGACATGTCACTGATCGTCTGCTCCCCCCTCATCTGGAGCAGCGATCAGTGATGTGTCACTCGTAGCCAAGCCCCCTAACAGTTAGAATCACTCCCTAGGACACACTTAACCCCTCCCCCCCAGTGGTTAACCCCTTCACTGCCAGTCACATTTATAGAGTAATCAGTGCATTTTTATAGCACTGATTGCTGTATAAATGTGAATGGTCCCAAAATAGTGTCAAAAGTGTCCGATGTGTCCGCTATAATGTCGCAGTCATTCAAAAATCACAGATCGGCGCTATAACAAGTAAAAAAAAAATGCTATAAAACTACCCCCTATTTTGTAGATGCCATAACTTTTGCGCAAACCAATCAATATACGTTTATTGCTATTTTTTTTACCAAAAATACATATCGGTCTAAACTGAGAAAATACTGAGAAAACAAATTGAGGATATTTATTATAGCAAAAAGTACAAAATATTGCTTTTTTTTTCAAAATTGTCGCTCTATTTTTGTTTATAGCGCAAAAAATTAAAAACCCCAGAGGTGATCAAAAACCACCAAAAGAAAGCTCTATTTGTGGGGAAAAAAAAAGGACGTCAATTTGCAACAGGATAGAGTTGATGGCTGAAATTGTACTGTTAGGATAAGTAAACTAAAATATATATTTTTTTTCGTCTTAGTTATGCAGCTTTAACTGCATGCATTTTTGCTGGCCAGATGTCTGACTTCTGGAAGCTTGGCAGCTACGTTAACCTAAAACAGGAAGTTCCATGGCTCAGAGGGGATTGGCCACTAAAGCATGAGGTGACTGGGTGGAGCCTGAACTCTAGAAAAGGCTACGCAAGGGCACGTCCAACTCCTCTGAGGAGATTCTGACGTCACAAGAATTGACCACCCACCTGCCTATTGTGAGTTTCATCACAGCTTTTTTGGTGGTTTTACCTTGCCAGAAATTGATATTGCTTCATGGGCTATGCCCTCCAGTTTAATTCTGGGGCCAGTTTAATGCCTGTCTTGCATTGATGGTGGAGACAGGCATCTTAGACTATCCGTGTTTTGTTATGGATGCTCATGGTATAACTTTGACTAGTATTGTTATGTGGTATTTTGAATATTATTACAGTTGGTAAGTTCATTAAATCAGTCTGTGTGTCTTTTTTGGGGGTAAGGTGTTGGTTTAATAACTGGTTAAAATGTGCCTATGCATCTCAGCAGCCATGCTATACAGCGGTTGTTCATTTCTCTCATTGCAAGTCTACCAGACAGGTCTATCTGACTGAAAACAATGTAGTCCCAATGTGGCTAGGTTTTTTTTTCTCTACAGTTAATGAATGTTTTCTTGAAAATAAATAAATAAACTGTTTCAGATATGAGGTGTACATACTAGAGTAGGGTGACCAGACATCCCTGGTTTCAGGGGACAGCCCCCAGATTGAGGACACTGTACCCAGACAAAGTCTGTCCCTGGTTTTGTCCCCGGATTGGATTTGAACAGGGGCTGGGGCAATTTCAAAGACAGTCAGTGCAGAATTAAAAAAAAATAAAAATTCTGAATTACACACCCCGCACCTACTAGCTTTGGGGGTGTATTTTTTTCCATTATCTGTGCCCCTTTCTGATGATCATGTGCTGGTCGGAATGGAGTAAATATTTCTTCAGTTTCGGGTGCATGCCCATTCAGCTCCGCTCGCATGTTCTTCTGCCTTGGCTCAAGTCCCGGCAGCCGCCTGCCTGTTTATCTCCTTGCCTTCCCTGGCTAAGTGTTCCTCCTCTTCCCCCCACCCATTAGCTTGGGCCCGGAGAGTAAGACTTGACAGGCTGTGAGGGGGGCGGTGACGGGCAGAGAGTCGCTGATTGCCACCATTACTAGTAAAAAAAAAAAAAGTCCCCTTGTTTAATTTAACAAATCTGGTCACCTTTACCTAAAGGTTTTTGTACATACCTGCAGTAGAGTCCCAGATTTTCCTATAACCGTTGAATCCCAAGACATTTTCACAGGTAAAGGTTTGGCACATTTTGATGAAGTTTGCCCACAGTTTCCTATGTTCACATTCCTATTGGCCATCATACTGATAGGCCAATAGGAATATGTGGTGACAGAGAGATAAGCTTCTTCAGCTTTACCCAGAATATATGCTTTGCCTGTCAAAACTGATCAGAATTTAGCCATGACAAGAAGGTCTAGGACAGTGTTTCTCGACTCCGGTCGTCAAGACACCCCAACAGGTCATGTTTTCAGGCTTTCCATTATTTTGCACAGGTGATTTGATCAGTTTTACTGCCTTGGTAATTATCACAGCCATTCCATTTGAGGGAAATCCTGAAAACATGACCTGTTGGGGCGCCTTCAGGACAGGCGTTGAGAAAAACTAGTCTAGTATACTGCTGCCCAGTATAGAACATAATGGAGCAGATCATTTTTCATCTTGTGTCTCTAACCTAAGGCCTCGTACACACGATCGTTTTCCTCGACAGAATCTATCAAGAAACTTGGTGGCAGAGCTTTTTTGCCAAGCAAAACGGTCGTGTGTATGCTTTTCATCGTGAAAACTGACACGGAACTCGACGAGAAAAAAAGAGAATAAGTTCCCTTTTTCCTCGTCGGGAGTCTCAATTTCCTCATCGTGTTCCCAGTCGGGCTGGTTTTCGTCGAAAAACACGTTCGTGTGTATGCTTAGAAACCCGCGCATGCTCAGAATAAAATATGAGACAGGAGCGCACCTTAAGTAAATGTAGCGTTTGTAATGGAGATAGCACATTTGTCACGCTGTAACAGACTGAAAAGTGCAAATCGTCTCTTACCAAACTTTTACTTAACACGCAGTAAGATGAGATTAGTGTAGCGCCCCCTTACTTACAGTATGGGCACTACGCTAAAGTTAGTTGGACTGAGAGAGTTACATTGCTTCCAGTCATGATTTACCTAAATTGTGACCTCTGTCATTCCAGAAGGTCCACTGGGTCAGTCTGCATTCTAGGGATGTAGTATCATCTCTGGTCGGCAGTTGGCGCCAGAGGGGTTTCTGGCTGAGCAAGTCTTCCCCAGAAGCCAATTGGAGGAGTTCTTCCCTTGCGGAGCATGCTGGGGAGGGATACCCCATCTGTAACAGATGTCATGTGCTCTAAAATCTTTGCGGGGTCCCGGTTCCAGGTGCGGCATCCACCTTTAGGGTGTGCACATCCATGGACCCCGACGGCGTGGCCCACCTGGCCAAGCTTACAGGCTTCACCGAGCCTCAACCGGAGACGAAAGGGGACCCCAGTGACTTACTGGGTTCCCAGTTCTATTGAAAGGATCCCAGGCTGGGTGCCGTGCGATTGGGGGATTGGCTTGAGGGAAACCCGGAGGCAGGTTGTCCAACAGGGCTTGAACGAACCAATCGGGGATCTGGTGACTGGGATGCTGACAGGTACGCTTTACTGTCTCCCGGTGACCTGTGCTAGAATCTACTGGGAGGATTCGCTCTGTTCATTCACCTAATCTCATCTAAAGTAATTGGCCTGTGGCAGAGGCCCTAGAGCCAGGTCTGTGTGAAAGACCTGTTCCTCCCAGACATCTAAAGTGACACCTCGGCTGCCAGGTTAGAGAAAGAGACCTGTCCATGGGCACTTCACCCACTCAGGCAGGAGTGGCGACGAGTTTACAAATTGGTATTACTGAGGGCAGGCGTGCCCGTTCATATCCAGGCCTGACACCGCAAGATCTCCTCTTCTTTCAGCAACCTTTTTCCTTCCTAACTGAAGTTGATGTTGGCTGTGTTGGCCTAGACATAAGGCATTGGAAAAACCTTTATTGACTGTCTGGACCTCCGCTCACTACTTTGTTCCTGCATCACACCCCTAGACAACACAAGGGTAACTTAATGTGCCGATCCCAACAATCAATCAGCGGCTCCTTTGGGGGTAGCACTACATTAGCAAAAGCAGCCCCAAGGGTTGTGCCAGTGAACTTCCCCTGTTGTCGTGTATGTTGTACCTCACTGCGTTTGAGAACGAGGAGATTTGGTCTTGACTGTGTGTACGCAAAGAAAGCTTGTCAAGTTTCTCGACAAGCCTAACAAGGAACTTATCGAGGAAAACAATGTGTCTTTTACGACGAGTTCCTCGAGCACTGGCGACATCACTGAGACTTTAATATGTGTAGCACCCCCTTGCTTTTTGCATGGGCACTGTGTTTAAAACTAGTTGGACTGGGAGAGCTAAGTTGCTCCCAGTTGTGATTTGTCTAGGTTATTGACCTATGTCCTTCTGGAAAGGTCCACTGGCTCGGACTGCATTCTGGGGATGTCGTTTCATCCTTGGCCGGCAGTGGGAGCCAGCGGGATTTCTGGCGGATGGAGTCTTCCTCAGCAGCCAATTGGAGAGTTTTATATATATATATATATATATATATATATATATATATATATATCATGATGATCTGAAGGAATTTTTTGGGTGTAATATTTGTAATGCAATTTAAAATATGTTGCATAAAAAAAAAAAATCAAGTTTCAAATATTTTCAATTTTTATAGTTGTATTTAGGCAGAGTGCAGATACCAATATATGCTTTTTTCTTATAACTTTTTTTATTTCTTTTCTAGCTCCATCTACAGTAAGCAAACAGCTGTATTACCAAAGAACACAAGAAAAAACATTCAGAATCATGTTTGACCCCAATGTGAAGTACCGGCCTTGCAGTACCACAGATACACCTGTAAGTAATATATGAACCATCTTCCACTCTGCATGTCAGCCCAACTCACTCTCACAAAAGTTCCCACTACAAAAAAAGTTAAAGTCCCACACCAGGAAACTTGAAAATCCTCCTTTGCAGTGGGGTTGAGCCTGCACTGTTGTGGGTTAACTGCTCGTTTAGATCTAAGTGAAACTCTGCTCCTAAGCGCTGCTAGGCTGGTCCCCACAATGTCATCTTCCCCATGCTCCAGTGATCCTGACGTGACCTCATTAGGACCATTGCAAGGTCCATATCCCTATATTCAATGGGATGACACTGAGGCCTTGAACACACGATAGGATTTATCCGATGGAAATGGTCCGACGGACCGTTTCCATCGGATATGTCCGCCGGGCTGTTTTGATCCGATGGCTGTACACACCATCAAATTCCCCGCCGGCGGACAGCATGGTGATGCGGCGGTGACGTTGACGCCGCCACGTCACCGCACCAGAAAGTGAAAAACTTCCGTGCGCATGCGTCGAATCCATTCACAGCATCCGACGCATGTGCGGACAGATATGTCCGCTGGTTAGGCGTACTAACCAGTGGACATATCCGACGGGCAGCTCTCCGAGAAATCCGTCCAAATCTGTCCGCCGGCCCCTACAGACGAGCAGATTTTTCGGCTGAAATGGTCCGTCGGACCATTTTCAGCGGATAAATTCCCTTGTGTGTACGAGGCCTTAGGGACATCTGGAGCACAGGGGAGCAGATGATTGAGTAAGTAAAAGAATTTCCAGATTTCCTGGAGTTGGGTTTTAAGCTGGCTGTACTATGTATAAATTGTGGCCAATTCCTGATGATCTGGCTGCAGTTTGCTACATGAGTGGCCCTGTCGCCATCCTCCTGCCTGGCATTCTTCTTTTGAAAAATGTAACCACTTCAATACAGGGCTTTTATACACACCTCCATACTGGGTCTATTCTGGCACTTCTCTCCTACATGTACAAATCATAATTTTTTTGATAGAAAATTACACCGAACCCCCAAACATTATATATGATTTTTAGTAGACACCCTAGGGAATAAAACGACTGTCATTGCAACGTTTTGTCTTGCACGGTATTTGCACAATAATTTTTCAAATGCCTTTTTTGGGGGAAAAAAGGGATTTTTAAATACAGCTTACCTGTAAAATCCTTTTCTTGGAGTACATCACGGGACACAGAGCGGCATATTCATTACTATGTGGGTTATATGGAGTACCTTCAGGTGTGGACACTGGCAATCTCAAACAGGAAGTCCCCTCCCTATATAACCCCCTCCCCTAGAGGGAGTCCCTCAGTTTTGTAGCAAGCAGTATGCCTCCCAAAATGGTCACCCAAAAGAGGGGTGGGAGCTCTGTGTCCCGTGATGTACTCCAAGAAAAGGATTTTACAGGTAAGCTGTATTTAAAAATCCCTTTTTCTTTCTCGTACATCACGGGACACAGAGCGGCATATTCATTACTATGTGGGATGTCCGAAAGCAATGCTTTAATGAGGGGAGGGAGACATCTTCCAAAGAAGGATTCAATTTAGAGATAAACTCAAATCATAATAATAATTCCAACTTAGTCAAGAAAAAACTTTTTTTTTTTTTTTATAACCAAGGGTGTTTCTGATCCCGAGGATTTCAAACTGCAGCCTGTAGTACTGCCTGACCAAAGGCAGCATCCGCATTTCTTCTCACGTCTAGTTGATAAAACCTTGTAAACGTGTGGACTGATGACCACGTTGCCGCCTTGCATATCTGAGCCATAGAGATCTGATGGTGTGCTGCCCAAGAGGCGCCCATGGCCCTGGTAGAATGGGCCTTTACCGACAACGGAGGAGGCAACCTCTTCAACCCGTAGGCTTGAATGATTAATTGTCTAATCCATCTCGAGATGGTGGATTTTGCAGCTGCCTGCCCCTTCTTGGGGCCATCTGGTAGAACGAATAACACATCTGTTTTCCGGATCTTTTCTGTAGCTTTAAGATAGGCCTTCATGGCCCGGACAATATCCAAGGTATGCAGCAACCCCTCCTTTCTAGATGTAGGTTTTGGAAAGAAGGATGGAAGTACCAAATCCTGGTTCAAGTGAAATTTGGATATAACCTTTGGTAGAAAGGAAGGATGGGGCCGGAGAACTGCCCTGTCCTTATGCAGAACGAAATATGGTTCCTTACACGATAAGGCTGCTAATTCTGACACTCTCCTGGCCGAAACTATGGCGACCAAGAAAACCAACTTTCTTGTCAGTAAGAGTAAAGGAATCTCAGCCAACGGCTCAAAAGGCTGTTTCTGTAGAGTGGACAGGACAAGATTTAAGTCCCATGGACAAATTGGTGACTTGACAGGAGGATTAATACGCAAGACCCCCTGTAAGAAGGTCTTTACCAGCGAGTGGGTGGCCAGCGGCCTCTGAAACCACACTGACAGAGCTGAGATCTGTCCCTTGATTGTGCTTAGTGCCAGGCCTTTATCCTAGCTGGAGAAAACTTAACACCCTATCAATAGTATATTTGCGGGAATTCCATCTTTTGGATTCACACCAGCCTACGTAGTTCCTCCACACCCTGTAATAAATCACCCTGGAGACCGGCTTCCTAGCCCTAATCAGGGTAGGAATTACCTGCCTAGACAGGCCTCTATCCCTGAGAATCAGGGATTCAGCCTCCAGGCCGTCAAATTTAGACGCTGTAATGTAGGGTGGAGGATCGGGCCTTGTGAGAGTAGGTCTGGTTGTAGAGGAAGAGTCCAAGGGTCTCCCACTGCCATCTTCAGGACTAGTGAGTACCAAGTCCTCCGGGGCCAAGCCGGAGCTACTAGAATGACTGGCTTGTTCTCCACTCTGATCTTGCGCAACAGGCGCGGGAGTAACTGTAGTGGAGGGAATGCATATAGAAGTCTGAATTGATGCCAAGGGCAAACCAACGCGTCGGTTCCGCAGGCCATAGGATCCCTCGCTCGCGACACGAACCTGTCTAGTTTCTTGTTGAACCTGGATGCCATTATATCTACGTCCGGCATTCCCCACCTCTGGCAGATTGTCTGAAAGACCTGGGGATGCAGAGACCACTCCCCTGGCAACAGACTCTGGCGACTTAAGAAGTCTGCCTGCAGGTTGTCCACTCCGGGAATGAATATCGCCGAAATGCAGGGTACATGAACCTCTGCCCATTGAAAAATCAAGTTCACCTCCCTCTGAGCGGCCTGGCTCCTGGTTCCCCCTTGGTGGTTTATGTATGCCACCGCCGTGGCATTGTCTGACTGGATTCTCACCGGGAACCCCTTTAATCTGGAGGTCCAAGCCAGAAGGGCTAGGCGGGCAGCTCTGATTTCCAAGATATTGATGGGGAGCTGCCTCTCTGCTTTCACCCAAGTTCCCTGGCGGGAGAACCCCTCGAAGACCGCCCCCCAGCCTGCCAGGCTGGCGTCTGTGGTAACTACCTTCCAGACAACAGGGCTGAAGGATTTTCCCTTTAGAAGATTCTGAGGGTTCAACCACCAGGCCAGGCTTTGTCGGACCCTTGATGATAGCGTCAAAGGGGACTCTAAGGCATGTGCCCTCTTGCCCCAGGCTGCTAGAATGGCTGCCTGTAGGACGCGAGTGTGGATCTGAGCGTATGGTACTGCCTCGAATGTGGCCACTAGCTTGCCTAGTAATCGCATACACAGGCGAATAGTTGGACTTTTCTTGTTTAGAACCAACTGAACCAACCCCTTGATAGCTTCGATCTTTACAAGGGGCAGGAACACCTTTTGATGTTCTGTGTCTAACCTCATGCCGAGGTATTCCAACTGCTTTGTAGGCTGGAACGCTGACTTTCCCCGGTTCAGGACCCAGCCGAATTCTTCGAGGTACTGAACCGTGAGGTTTACTGCCTTTTGCAGACCCGGTCGTGAGTGATCTATGATTAAAAGGTCGTCCAAGTATGCTAGGACTGTGACCCCTTGGATCCTTAAATTGGCCAGAATTGGGGCTAGGATCTTCGTGAATACCCGGGGGGCCGTGGCCAGCCCGAAGGGGAGCGCCCTGAATTGGAAGTGTCGCTGCCCCACCGCGAAGCGTAAAAACCTTTGATGCGACTGAAGGATTGGTACATGAAGGTAAGCATCCTTTATGTCTATGGAGGCCAGAAAATCGTCCTTCTGAAGCGCGGCGGCTGCTGACCGGATGGATTCCATCCGGAAGGAACGAACCCTTAGGTAACCGTTTAACCTCTTTAGGTCCAAGATTGGCCTGACATCGCCGTTGGGCTTTGGTATGACAAAGAGGTTGGAATAGAAACCTAGGCCTTGCTCTTGGGCTGGCACTTCTATAATTACGTCCTGGCAAAGCAGGTGATCCAAAGCTGCCAGCATTGAGGCCTTCCTCGCTGGATCCCTTGGTAGCCTTGATTCTTGAAAATGAGGCGGAGGATACCTTAGAAACTCCAGTCTGTAACCTGTGGTTACAGATGCCTGGACCCATTTGTCGGGGATCTTGGCTTCCCAAACTTCTGCGAAGAAACGAAGCCTTCCCCCCACCCGCAAGAGTGGGGGCGCCCCTTCATAAGGCAGACTTAGGGGCTGTCTTTGACGGCTTGCGATACCACGGCCTCTTACCCCCAGGGGTCTGTCCCTGCGATCTACTGTTAACGTTGGATCGTGCAGGCGGCCGTCGATACTGCCTGGAATTTGAGGGCCCCGAGACAGGAAAGAGCTGCCTTTTAAATGTAGGAGCCCGGAATGTCTTTTTTACCGGTAAAAGGGTACTTTTGCCATTTGAAATAGTCTGAATATATTTATCCAGATCCTCTCCGAAGAGTCGTCCTCCATGGAAGGGAAACCCTGCCAGAAGCTTTTTGCATGGGGGCTCCGCCGCCCAGTTCTTCAACCATAAGAGCCTTCTCATGTGTACCAAACATAGTGATAAACGAGAGGCCTGCTGGATGGAATCTTTTATAGCATCTACCGCAAAACACAGAGCTCTGGGAATATCAGAAAACTCTTCTGCTTGTTGGGTAGGCATGTCCCTTAACATTACCTTTGTCTGGTCTTTTAATGCCTGACAAACTCCAATTGCAGCCACCGCTGGCTGCACCACTGCTCCTGCCGTAGCAAAGGATGCTTTTAAAAGTGTCTCTAATCTTTTATCAACTGGATCTTTAAACATGTGTATGTTTTCCACCGGGCAAGTTAGTGATTTATTCACACATGAGATGGCTGCATCCACTACTGGGAGCCTCCACCTCTTGGAGAACTTTTCCTCCATGGGGTAAATGACCGCAAACCTTTTCGGTGGCAGAAAAATCCTGTCCGGCCGTACCCAATCCCGAAAGATCAATTCCTCCAAGAGAGGATGGACCGGAAAAACTGTGTTGTTTAACGGAGCTTTCAAAGAGCCCAGAGAGGATACCGGAGGAACCTGAGGCTCTGACAATGGTAAACTAAATGCCGAGCGGACCATGTCCGTCAAAGACTGTACCCACAGTCTTTCTGTCTGGGAGTCTGAAAATGGTTCCTCAGAGGCAGATCCCTCAATCCCTGAACCCTCTTGGTTCAGGTCTAGTTGATCCTCCTGCGATTCCAATTCCTCTGGAGAGAGAATCTCAGCATCTGAGGATACACCTCCTGGTGATGGGGATCTAACCCGTTTCTTACCAGGAATAGCTCTAGCGATCAATGTTGCTATTCTCTCTTCTAGCCCCCCTAGGGATACGGCTAGCATCTCCTCTGTGATGAACACAGGGCTGGGCTGATCTGGGCCAGCCTCCGCACCAGATCCCCCTAATGGCTCATCCAAGGCGCTTCTTAAATTAATAAGTTGCGGGGAAAGTATCGGCATATCAGAATCAGAAAGGGAACCCTTTTGTTTTTTGGTCTTTTTTGTACCCTTTGACCCCGAACCCTTGGAAGCCATAATACAAAATCGAGGGACTCCGCCCACACAACAGACTGTAGTGGGCAGGAGTACAAAAATCAGAGTTTAGGGGACAATAGACCACTAATGCCCAAAAACTGATGGGATCCCGTATGTTCTTTTTTTTTTTTTTAAATATATTATATATTTTCTTTTGACAACATACAGTGACCCCAAACTAAGTTTGCCAGCCTCCAAACCTGCTGCAAAAAAGGGGGATTTCTTGGCTTAACAAAAAAGCATTGGAACAAAGTCCACATGTACTACCCCTCTTCCGCCACCGGGAGTCACTGTTCTGCCGCTCTGCGTCCTCTCCTCTGAAAATCAGCCTCAGACTGAGCACTGACAATGCCTGCTGTCTATAACAGCACAAAGGCGCGCCCCTGTATGACGCCGCAGGCACGCCCCCCCCCCGCCCTCTTGTGTGAACGGCGCGAAAAAACGTCCATAAGACGTGCGCGCGCACGTATGCCGGAAACAGGAGGAACATGGAGGAGCCGCGCTGCTGGAGATCCAGGAACGCAGAAACAGGCGGCAGATTCAAACCCCCGGCCAGGTAGGACTCTCCAAAGGCCCCTAGGGATCCTTACTAGCCCTAGGAAGAAACAGCAGGTTTAGCTAGCACACATATTTAGACAGGGGGACCTAGTGATGGGGGGGAAAAGGTGTCATCCTGTCTCTCTTTAGACATAGTGAACAAGGTTGCCCATGCAGAGCATACTTAGGCTATCCCCCCTTTTAGGTTACCCCGGAGAGCCTGCTGTCGAACCAAGTCCCGCAGGCTCCCCCTTACCTGCTCCATGCTGCAGGATGTTTGTCCAGAAAACTGATCCAATCTTCTCCCATCTCCGTGGGTAGCGTAGTAGACCTTCAGGCCCTGGGGTCCTATGAAGGTACCCACTGTCCTGGACCTATATAGCACCCTGGCAAACAGGAACTTATGGTTTTTACAAACTCCAAGTCCTGGGCCCAGGGTCCAGCCCTCCAAAGAGGAGCATTATAGGCAAAACCCCACGGCTTGGGGCCCGGGTACTGTCCACTTTGGCACTGAGGCTCCTTGGACAGATCCGGTTAGCCCGCCCTTAATCCCAAGGATGTGGAGCAAAGCTATTCCGTGACCAACACCTAAGACACTGGCGAAAAAACTGAGGGACTCCCTCTAGGGGAGGGGGTTATATAGGGAGGGGACTTCCTGTTTGAGATTGCCAGTGTCCACACCTGAAGGTACTCCATATAACCCACATAGTAATGAATATGCCGCTCTGTGTCCCGTGATGTACGAGAAAGAAAAATTGTTTCATGAATTAAAAAAATAACAAAACAGTAAAGTTAGCCCAATTTGTTTGTAAAATATGAAAGATTATGTTACACCGAGTTAATAGATACCTAACATGTCACGCTTTAAAATTGTGCACACTCATGGAATGGCGCCAAACTTCGGTACTTAAAAGTCTCCATAGGCAACGCATTGAAATTTTTTACAGGTTACCAGTTTAGATTTACAGAGGAGATCTAGTGCTAGAATTGTTGCTGGCACTCTAACGCACGCGGCGATACCTCACATATGTGGTTTAAACGGCGTTTACATATGCCGGCGGGACTTGCGTGTGCGTTCGCTTCTGCACGCGAGCTACCAGGGACAGGGGTGTTTTAGATATTTTTTACATATTTTTTTTTTTTTTTTTACACTTTTTAAAAATAAAATAAAAATGATTATCACTTGTATTCCTATTACAAGGAATGTAAACATCCCTTGTAATAGGAATGTGCGTGACAGGTCCTCTTTATGGAGAGATGCGGGGTCAATAAGACCCCACATCTCTCCTCCAGGCTGGAAAGTATGAGATTAGTGAAAAAAAATTCACTGATCTCATGATTACTGTTACTTAGTAGCCTAGTAGCTTTGTTTACTTACAGGGACCCTGGCGTGACGTCATCACATCACGTCCAGGTCCTCCGACGGTCATAGAGATGACTGGTGACCATCTGGTCACCAGTCACCTCTATACTTCCTGCCAGCGCCGGACGATTCTTTCTCCGGGCCCCCAATGGCACGGGAGAGCCCATAGAAGCACCGGATGGTGGCGGGAGGGGGGGGGATAAGAACGATAAAGCGGTGGAACAGCCGCTATGGTCATTCTTATGTAGCACAGAATCGCCGGCCAGGGGTGTATTTAGGTTTTGTGATGCCCTAGGCCAGACTAAACTTGTGCAGCCGCCAATTTAAATATGACCCACCCCTTCCTGTTAAGGCCACACCCCTTGCGGTTTAAGACCCACACTAAAATTTTCAAGCGGGGACACTAGTTCTGATGGCCTGGGGGGGGGGGGGGCAATGTATTCCCTTAATTTGCACAGATTTCCTCTCACTTCCTGTTTGGCTATGGGACAGGGAGTGAAGGGAAATCTCTGCAATGGGACAGGGATGGTAAAAAATTAGAAGCATTGCTCCCCCCCACAGTTGCAGAATGCCAACCGCCCACATACTGGAAGCATTGCGGTCGATTTATGGTGGTGTTAAACTAATTTGCCTAACAGTGTAGTGCAAGCCGGCAGGGACACTGTGCATGCTGCCCCCCTGCAAAGTGCCTTGTTGGCCTAGGCCAGGATACAGCACTGTGGCCGGAAGAAGAAAAGGATATCTGAATGATGCCTCTAGCTGCAGGCATCATTCAGATATCTCCCCACAAAGCCCAGGACGTCATATGATGTCCACCCGGGATGGGAGATCCCCTCTGTGGACGTCATATGACAATGGGCCGTTAAAGAAGTGGTTAAGAACCTGTCAAATCAACAGCAGCTACCTCCAATCAGATGCAACCGCTGGTACCTGCTGTCAGAATGCAAAAAGCTGCAGTCAGAGATTCGTCCATCTGCGCTGTACAGCAAGGATGGACGAATATGTTAGATCTCCCTGTGTATAGCCAGCTTTAGCCTTCTACACCTTGTCTCAACTCACAAAACCAACATTCCTTGCTTTGCTCACACATATTCTTATAAAATCACATTTAAACACAAAATGTTCAGCTGAACTAGCAGTGATATTTTATTTATTGGCAAGTAACTGTTATAATAAAAAAATCTCATGGTACTTTTCTTTCAGCCTTTGGCCGCAGTAAAGAAACAACACCTCTGTTAATGGCAAGCATGGTTTTATAATAAAAGCTGTGATGCACATATTATAAAATCATGCTTCCTTAACATATTTTGAAATCTATTTGAAATAAGCAAATGCTATTTTGTAAGCACACATATTTTATAAAAAATGGGAAATAAGGTCTAGTGGGAACAGGATGTATGTTCTGGGGAAAATATCTTGATAAGAGATTTGTAAATTTAGTGAACACAGTAGATGGAAGTCTCCTGTGGACCCAGTTTCCTGTGTATTGCAGGAGATGGGACTTGTGCTAACAAAAATCTGCTTCTTCTGAAACAATGAAGCAAGGTTCTCCACCTGAGTAAGAATAACAAATACTATACAATAGCCATAGTTTAACTCTTGTGTCTAGTGATGTCTTGCTTAACATTTACGCATATCTTATTTTAATGATAAGGCCATTTATTTTAATGTGTTAAGGCCATTTGTTAGCAAATGAATAGCGGTAATAAATAATCCCATTTAAAAAACACCTATTTTTTTTAGTTGTCCATTTGTCTTTAAAGCAGATCCCTGACAATAGAAGCAGTCTGTCAGTCTATTTATATATACTATATTGTCAAAAGTATTGGGAAGCCTGCCTTTTTTATGCACATGAACTTTAAAGGCATCCCAGTCGTAGTCCGTGGGGTTTAATATTAAGTCCGTCAATAAGATAACAAGAAGGGGTTAATTACCTCAAGATAACAAGAAGGGGTTAATTCTTAAATTAGGTAGAAACTTGGTAGAAACCTGAAAACTATCAAGTGAAAAAATAGCAGTCTGTGTGAACAACCAAAAAAATCCTTAGGAATACCATTAACAAAAATTGAATATATTAAAAAATACTAATGCAGAGTGTCCATATGAACTTAAATATCCCTAGTTCAGGAAAAAGTGCTGACAGGATAGTGCCTCCACCAAGCAATAACACTGCCGCTTACCAGATGGATGTGATCTCTAATTATAGGAGATCAATATGCGCATATGGTTGATATCTCAGCCTGGGGTCTCTATTGGTAGCATAATCCCTCAGTGTAGTTCAATATTGTATAGAAGATGTCTCAAACAATGTAGCAATTCAGAATGCACCACATAAAAAAGGAAGGGACTGGAATAGCGTAAAACCCTTAAAAATGTAATAAGTAACATAAAAATGCACGCTTACATCGAAGAAGTGAGATAAGGCATATAAAATACCATCGAGCTGGCTGTTCGATTCAGCAGCCCGTATCTTCCGGGTCTGGCACACAACGCGGTGACGTCAGAACGTCATTCCTCCCAACATTTCATCAATAGAGGGACGGAACGTTGGGAGGAATGACATTCTGACGTCGCGGCTACCAATAGAGACCCCAGGCTGGGATATCAACCAAATGCGCATATTGATCTCCTATAATTAGAGATGATATCAATCTGGTAAGTGGCAGTGTTATTGTTTGGTGGAGGCACTATCCTGTCAGCACTTTTTCCTGGACTATTGGATTTGTTGAACACTGGGGATATTTAAGTTGGACACTCTGCATTAGTATTTTTTAATATATTCCATTTTTTTTTTTTTTTACCTTTGACGCAATTGTTAATGGTATTCCTAATGATTTTTTTGGTTGTTCACACGGACTGCTATTTATTCACTTGATCATTTTCAGGTTTCTACCTAATTTAGGAATTAACCCCTTCTTGTTATCTTATTGAGGTCTCATAGACCTATTTAGAGATATAATTTTTTTTTCACTCAGTCGGTGTTTCATCATTTTAATTGATATTTATCTATGACTTTATTGTCACTAGTGTCACATTTTAGCTTACAACAGGGCAGGTGTTCCTTTGACCATAATTAGTGTTGTATAACATTTTCAGTTGCTGCTTTACTATTTATCGAATTAGCGCAGTACACCCCTCTTTTTCACTAATGTTGGACGAGAAGGCTTGGCTCGCAGTCTCTGCTCTAATTCATCCTAAATGTGCTCTACCGGGTTGATGTCAGGACTCTGTGCAAACCAGTCAAGTTCCTCCACTTCAAACTTGCTCATCCATGTCTTTATGGACCTTGCTTTGTGCACTGGTGAGAAGTCATGTTGGAACAGGAAGGGGACATCCCCAAACTGTTCTTACAATGTTGGGAGCTTTAAATTGTCCAAAATGTCTTGGTTTGCTGACACCTTAAGAATTCCCTTTACTGGAACTAAGGGGCCAAGCCCAACCCCTGAAAAACAACCCCACACAATAACCCCCCTCCACCAAATGATTTGGACCAGTGCACAAAGCAAGGTCCTTAAAGACATGGATGAGAGAGTTTGGGGGGGAGAAACTTGACTGGCCTGCACAGTGTCCTGAGCCCTACCCAATAGAACATATTTAGGATGAAGTAGAGTGGAGACTGCGAGCTAGGACTTCTCATCCACATCAGTGCCTGACCTCACAAATGTGCTTTTGGAAGAATGGTCAAACTATCCCATAGACACACTCTTAAACCTTGTGAATAGCCTTCCCAGAAGAGTTGAAGGTGTTATAGCTGCAAAGAGTGGGCTAACTCAATATTGAACCCTACGGACTAAGACTGGGATGCCATTAAAGTTCATGGGCGTGTAAAGGTAGGCATGCTAACACTTTTGGCAATATAGTGTATGTAACTGTACACATTATAGGTATTTGTAATTTTTTATTTACTGTTAATATCTGCCTTTTTAATGCGTATTTTGTCTTCAAATGCCTACTCTTGTACTGGATCTATATGGAGACTTTGGACTGGCATTCTCTTTGTACTATATTTATTTTTCATTTGTACCTCCCCTTTTTTCTTTTTCTTTTCCTTTTCCTTTTTCTTTATGTGTATTTTTTGTACTGTTAAAAAATCGTTTTCAATAAATTCAGATTAAACATAGATTTAACTATACAAGTTTGTGTGAACAAAGTGTACCTGAGGCTTTATGCATGTGGCCACTAGAAGGTTAAACTGCATAAATACAGGGATAATACTTCCCTTTATGTAAGTACCATTCAAAAGTACATTTATTTGTGTACAGCTGCTACATATTTCAGCTTGTTATCAATTTTGACAGACTGTTGGCAGTGAGCTATACGCTGTACCTGTGACACACAGGCAGAGAATTATGCCCCAATGTTACACTGTATGGCCGTCTTGTGACTGAGAGCATAAAGCCTTATGGTGCTGTGGCCTGTACAGTGTAAATGAGCTGTTTAACTATGCTGCTGCCCATGTTACTATATGGGGATGCATCAGCTGTATGGGCACAGGCGCACCTCCTAATTTGACAGGCATGCAGGAGTGGTTGCGCAGCCCCAAACACACTGAGCAGCTTTTGAGCAAACAACTTTGCCTAAGCTGAGATAATATCATCAGTTTGCTGCAGGCAGACTCTCATTTACCAATCAGACTGTAAAGCCTCATACACACAATCAGATTTTCAGACGACCGTTCGTCTGTTTTTTGTTGCATGCTAGTCTCATGTTGAAAGTGAAGAGTTTACTCACCACACGAAAATACTCGTAGGACAGAATACAACAGAAGTTATGTCATTTGTTGAATAGTTTTGGATGTGTTCTTTTGTTTCTGAGCATGCAAAGTCTTGCTCTTATGATTTTTTTCGGACGAAAACCGTACTGATTAAATGAAAATCGGATGTTAAGTTCACGTACGTCAAAAAAATTTAGAGTCTGCACATCCAGCTTTTGCCGGACGAAAAACTGGAATCGGCTGTCAAAAAGCACTATACTAACGATCCAAAAATCGACAGATTGTTCGCCGGACTAAATTTTACTTCCACTTTTTGGATCGTGTGTACGCTTCCGTGTTCTGCTGTTGTGTGTATTGACACAAGACATCAGGACTTGGTCCCCCCCAATGGCTGCACTGCTATCAATCTATCCAATCAGGACACGAGACACTGGCTGGAGCAGGTGTGCTCGTTCTTGGTGCGGGTAAGACCGGGTTCAGGTAAGTAAAATGGGGGCGCTGGGGGGCTGCTACACTGCATAGAATTCATGAAGGTGAAAAATCTTAAGGATTTACAACCCCTTTAAGATTGCAGAAAATCACAGACTGAAAGGCGCACGTTTAGTGCCCAATGCATTTAGGGGCATATGCATAGAAAACAGAATATCTGCGTTCCAGGCATACGTCCCTAAACATATACAATTTCAATTCGGTACAGCTTTCAGCCCCCTCTATCCACAGCATATTTCAGCCTACCATAGATTTTAAGAGGCTGCAGGCAGCTGGGCTGAATGCCTCCCCTCGCCCTCTCTGGTACTGAAATGCCAAGACTGGCACACATAGGTTAAAGTTAAATGCCCATGTAAAAGTAGCCTTACATCTACACATAATTTAGCATGCATTTACTCACCAAGAAGAAAATACAGTATGTTTGATGCTAGGTGCACTTTACAGAACGATTCTTGCCAACACTTGGAATTAATGGGTGAAAAGGTTTACCACTAAGAAACACTTTTTTTTTTTTTTAAAGATACATAGTGCAATTAATATACAATTATATAGATCAGACCAAAATGAGGGACAAATCAGGAGGAAAGAGGGACAGAGGGACATTGTTTCAAATCAGGGACAGTCCCTCAAAATCAGGGACAGTTGAGAGCTATGCTGTTGCAGTCAATTTTGTGGGCAGTTTTGACACACAGCTGTGGCTGCAGGCATGCATCTGGTGTAGGGTGACCACGTGTCCCCAGATTGCCAGCATTTTGCAGGTCTGTCCCGGGCACCTTCATTCCAGGACAATACAGTGTCCCGGAATGAAACTAACACAGCCACCCCCCAAGCCCAACTAATGCCCCCAAAAAAGGGCGCCACATCACCACTTTACTCACTGGCAGTACTTGTCCTGGTTGGGAATGCCCAGAGGAGCACAATCCCCGCCCCCTTGTGATTGGAGAAATCATAAATCCAGCTTCCTGTGTCCAATCACTGTGCTTCATTACAAAACAAGCTGATTTTTGGGAAGGGAGGGTGTCCCTGAAGGGTAGTTTGGAAATGTGGTCACCCTAATCTGGTGCGGGAAGTGCTTGGTAACAACTAATTTTACAGCCTGTGTAAATCGATCTTTAGGTAAATATGAACTATTTAGTATGGCTATTTCAGATTTATCAGCAATCAATACATTTAAACCTGATCTTAAGTACTTTATTAGCAGCCTGTGAACAGTCTACCTATAGTAAAGTCAGTCTAATGTTTATCATGTCTATTTATGTGCGCAACTAAATAGTTTAGAGAAAGAATGCACCTTCTCCCTCTGTTAATTTATATGAAGCCAGAAGGATTTTCAGTTAAATACATGCATTTCAAAAGAGAACAGGCTGTGCTAGGCTTTATTATAAGAAAGTCTGGCATGCTATGTAAACATAGGGCCAGATTCAGGTAGATGGGCGCATCTTTGTGCCGGCGTAGCGCAGCGCATATACGTTACGCCGACGCAACCTAGAGAGGCAAGTACAGTATTCACAAAGAACTTGCTCCCAACGTTGCGCCGGCGTAACGTAAATGTGAAGGCGCAAGTCGGCGTAAGTGGATGTGGGTGTGACCTTATGCAAATGATGGCCTGCGCCTGAAGCAGAGACTTACGCCCGGCGTATAATCCACGGAGCATGCGCAGTGACTCAACTTCCTGGAATACGCCAGGCGTACCGTCTTACGCCGAGCGCATAAATACGCTCAGACATGCGCCCGTCCGACGCAAAAGTACATCCTGCTTTTTTCCCCCCTGAGCAAGGTACAGTATTTTTGCTTTGCGATGGCTGCTCCCGTTCCCCAGAAGGAGAGGAGAAAGAAAAAAAATTCACCCCAGGAGATGGCAGTCCTCATCTCTGGCATGGAGAGGTATGACGCCTTCCTCCATGGTGCCCAAAGTCGGGATACCAGTCGGGCCCGGAAGCAGGTCATCCTGGAGACCATCGCCTCTGAAGTAAATATCCAAGGCAATGAGACTCGGACAGCCATGGATATTAATAAAAAAATAAATTATGTCAGGGGCAAGGTCCGGGAGAAAGTGGCCGCCATCAAGAGGCACCAGAGGGGCACGGGGGGTGAACCCCCATGTGCGGTGAGCTTGACCCCGGAGGAGGAGGTGGTCGCCCGGTGTCTGGAGAGGGAGCAGTTGGAGGGCGTGGATATTCCGTTGATAAAGCCTCTGGGACAGGTAAGTGTTGTTTATCCCCCATCCGGTGTGTAGCATGTAAGGGGGTGGAAGGGGACATGTGACAAGTGTGTGGGTCCACCAACATGTGAATGCCTTGTGTCATCCACAGATGTGCAGGAGGGAGCGGGGCCATCTGCTGCCGGTGCCCATCCCACATCATCCACGGAACATCAGCCTGATCCTGACCCCCTAGGAAGCCAGGATCCAGCGGTGGAGGGGAGTGGCCACACCTCTCCTCTGGGGGTGGTTGAGGAGGAGACAGTGACCTTGGATCACGGTTGCGTTTATTTGGAGGATTCCTCCTCTTTGGCCGGGCCCTCTCACACCTCCTCCCCCATCAGGGAAAGCCCCTCTGGCTCAGCCACCAGCAGGGTAAGCCCCTCAAGGGCGACACCTTACACCCGGGTCTAATCCACCTCTGCCCCCAGGAAGGCGACACGGAAGACCAGGGGTGTTTCTGATGCCGTCCATGATGAAATGGAAAGGGACCAGGCCCAGCAGACCGGGCATATGAGGGAAATAGCGGGGCACCTGCACCGGGTGGCTGACAGCCTGGCCTCCGTGGCACAGATGACTGATGGTGTGCAGGATATAAGCGCCAACTATGCTGCAGTGGTCTCTAGCCTGGGAGAGCTGCAGGCAGAGGTACACACCCTTACTGGGGCGGTCCAGGCCAACACGGCTGCCATCTGGGATGAGGGGAGGCAAAGGCAGCCCAACCAGCTTCATAATCTGAACCGCAGCTAAGGATGCAGGCCCAGACAAAACACTTTCTCAGCCGCATTGCCGTGGCCTTGGAGGGCAGGCAGCCATCACCTGCCAGGAGTGGCCCACCCGGGGATGAGCCACCTCCAGATGCCCCACCCCCCCACCCGAGGCTCCCTTCAGGCAGCTGAGGAGCCAGAGAGGTGGCACCAGACGCAGCCCCCGTCAGGCCAAATGAGTGGCGTTTATTTTTAGTGCTCTGGATATGATTTTTTTGTTTTGATTTATGCTCAGGATATGATTTTTTTTTTTAAATGACTGCACATGGTCAGTAGTGCAGACCACAGTGTGAATGGTGTGTGAATGTGGGGGTGACACTCCTGCCAGTAAGGGGTGTCACCCTCGGTCGTTGGGGAGAAGTTATCCCCACGGCCGTGTGAATGTGGTATGAATGGACAGTGACACCATTGGGGCCTTGGCGCGGCGTTGCTGCTCCCAAGTCCTGCATGGTGGAGTTGGGCTAATCCAATGTGATGTGCATGTGGTGTGTGTGATCTAGGGACCACAGTGGTGTGCATGCGTGCATTGTCCGTGTGCCATGATGAATGTGTGTGTTTAACGTTCAAAAATGCCTACCGCGAGGTCCCTCCTGACTGCTCTTCCCTCAGCAGACGGGGTAGCCTCGGGCAGGGGGGGACTGTGTGGTTGGGGGTCAGGTCATCACATATGTCAATCTGCAGGCCCTTTCTCATGGCGTAGTTGTGCAGCATGCAACATGCACCGATGATCTGGCACACAAAGTTTGGGGAATACAACAGTGCCTCCCCAGACTTATCCAGGCATCGGAAACGGGACTTGAGGAGGCTAAATGTTTGTTCCACTACTGCACGGGTACGTATGTGTGCATCATTGTATTTTCTCTCTCCTCTGGTTTGGGGATTCCGGAATGGAGTCAGGAGATGGGGCCTAAGTGCATATGCCGAATCACCTGGAAGGGAAAAGACAGGAGGATGTTAGCCATGCATGTGCCCCTCGGACAGTCATGCCTGACTCCCATGTCACTCACCAACCAGCCAGCTGTCCCTGTACATGTTCTGTTCGAATTCTGTTGGGATGGGACTTTGACGGTATATGTAGCTGTCGTGGCTGGACCCTGGGTGTTGGGCACAGACGTGCCATATGAGGCATTGGGCATCGGCTATCACCTGTACGTTGATGGAATGCCAGTGCTTCCGATTGCGATATATGTGCTCTGTGGCACGGGGGGGGGGGCTGTAGTGCCACATGTGTGCAACCAATGGCCCAATGGTGCGTAGGAATCCTGCAATTCTATAGAAATCCAGCATTGCCTTCTGCCGCAGGTGCTTATTGGTGGGTCTGATGATGTGGTGGGACATGCGTCTGAGGATTGCGGGGACAACCTGATGCACACATCTGCTCATGGTGGATTGTGACATCCCAGCCACGACTCCACTTGTACGCTGGAACGAGTCAGTGGCAAGGAAATGGAGTGTTGCCAGTACCTTGACCAGTGGCTGCACTGCTTGTGAGCGGTGTGTCTTGCTGGTGATGTCATCTTTTAGGGCTGTGGTTATTTCCAGGATGGCATCAGGGCTGAATCTGAAGATGCGATACACCTCCGAATCTCCAATGCCAAAGAGGCTCATGCGCGTGCGGTATATCCTCTCACGTGCCCTCCTCCTCCGTACCGGTGGACCCATTAGTAGTGCTAGGACCACAGCTGCCCCTGGCATGTTGGCAGACAGATGTGTTGTCCTGCAAGTGGGGTTGCTCAGCTTGCTAAGTTCGTCTGTAACGGTGCTGTTGTAGCTGCTCTCCAGCTGACCTGTGCACGTCTGGTGCAAAGATAAACCAGCTATTTGTTGGAATAACTTTACGCCGGACAAACGACTTACGCGCACTGCGCACGCGTACGTTCGCGAATCGGCGTATCTCTCTCATTTGCATATTTGAATAGGAAATCAATGGGAGCGCCAGATGCGTCCAGCGTAAATATGCGCTTACGATACGCTGGCATAGGAAAGTTAGGTCGGTCGGAGGAAGCCTATTTTCCGGCGTATCTAGTTTTGTGGGTACGGCGCATATTTACACTTACGCGGCGTATCTCGAGATACGCTGGTGTAAGTCTTTCTGAATCTGGCCCATAGTCTTTAAGAAGTACCATGTTTTTAAGGGGGTTGTAAAGGTTTGTTTTTTTCTAAATAGGTTCCTTTAAGCTAGTGCATTGCTGGTTCACCCTTTCCTTCAATTTCCCTTCTAAATGTTTTTTTTTTCTTTGTCTGAATTTCTCACTTCCTGTTTCTCCTCAGTAAGCTTTCCACCATCATCCGAGCGGTGGTTAATCAGCCAGAACAGCTTACTGAACAGCTTACTGAGGAGGAACATGAAGTGAGAAATTCAGACAAACAAAACAAAGACATTTTTTTTTAGAAGGGAAATCGAAGGAAAAGGTAAGTGAACCAACAAGGTACTAGCTTAACCACTTAAGGACCGCCGCATGTACATTTACGTCGGCAGAATGGCACCGACAGGCACATCAACGTATATATACGTTGGTGCCTTGGGGGGGATCGGGGGTCCGATCGGACCCCCCCCCCCCGTACATGCGGCGGTCCGCGCGGCTGCAGGAGCGATCCGACAAGTGGGGGCGGCTATCCGTTTTCACCCGCCCCCTCCGGATCGCTCCCAGCCAATGCGCGCGCCCGCCCGCCCTGTCACTTCCTCCTCCTGTGTAAACACAGGAAGGAGGAAGCGACGTGATCTCTCCCTCGGCGTTTGTTTCAAGCGCCGCTGAGGAGAGATCACAACACTACAAGTAAGTCTGCACCAACAGCACACTTACACACAGACACAAACACATTTAACCCCCGCGATCGCCCCCCCCCTCCCCCCTGTCACAGTGTCACTGAATGCAGTAATCATACATGTATGATTACTGTATTTAGTGTCAGTGTGACAGACAGTGTGACAGTCAGTCAGTGTTAGTGTCAGGGTAGCCCCCCCCACCCCCCCAATAAAGTTTTAACCCCTTGATCACTGCCCTAGTTAACCCTTTCACTCCCTATTGCCAGCATCACTAAGCGATCCTTTTTCTGATCGCTGTATTAGTGTCGCTGTTCCCGCTAGGTAGCTAATTTTTTTTTAATGCGATTTTTTTTTTACTAAAGACATGTGGCTAAATAAATTTTGGCCTAAATGTTTGACTAAAATTTAGTTTATTGGTTTTTTATTATAACAAAAGGTAAAAAATATTGATTTTTTTTCAAAAATGTCGCTCTATTTTTGTATATAGCGCAAAAAATAAAAATCGCAGAGGCGATCAAATACCACCAAAAGAAAGCTCTATTTGTGGGAAAAAAAGGACGCAAATTTTGTTTGGGAGCCACGTCGCACGACCGCGCAATTGTCTGTTAAAGCGACGCAGTGCCGAATCGCAAAAACCCCTTGGGTCATTTGCCAGCGTATTGGTCCGGGTCTTAAGTGGTTAAAGGAACCTATTTAGAAAAAAAAAAAAAACCTTTACAACCCCTTTAATGTCTATTTGTAAAAAAAATATATATATATTTTAAAAGTAACAAAAATGAAAGATTATTATATTAAAAAGAAAACATTGACTAGATATTGTGATAGATTCCCTTAACAGTGGTAGTCAAGTCTGCTTTTTATCTACAGGTAAGCTTACAGTTTAACCACTTAACCCCCGGACCATAGTGCTGCCCTATGACTAGAGCACTTTTTGCGAATCGTCACTGCGTCGCTTTAACTGACAATTGCGCAGTCGTGCAACGTGGCTCCCAAACAAAATTGGCGTCCATTTTTTCCCACAAATAGAGCTTTCTTTTGGTGGTATTTGATCATCTCTGCGGTTTTTATTTTTTGCGCTATAAACAAAAATAGAGCGACTATTTTGAAACAAATTCAATATTTTTTACTTTTTGCTGTAAAAAATATCCCCCAAAAATATATAAAAAATACATTTTTTTTCCTCAGTTTAGGCCGATACGTATTCTTCTACATATTTTTCTTAAGAAAAAAATCGCAATTAGAGTTTATTGATTGATTTGCGCAACAGTTAGTGCCGGGAGAGCCGACCTGCCGCCATAAAACGACGGCGGCTGGTCGGCAAGCAGATAATAAAGCTCACCTGTAGGTGAAATTAATATCTCCTGCACCATTTTGGAAATATTAGCTCTTTTGGCAGCCAGTGATGTGCTCTGAAGGAATATCATACCTGTGCCATTCCAGTGTTGTAACATGTCTCCAGTGCACATGCATATGGTAGTGATGTCATCGTGGCCTGGCCATTCAACCTGCCGGAGCTCACGAACCCGGAAGGAAGACCGGGTGAAGATGGAAGCCCTGTGCTTGTGTGCTTGTGTAGTGCCCTGCTACTTTCATAGCTGGTGCTGCTCTAAATTTAGAGGGTGGTCACAGATTTAGTTACCTCTGACAATGTTATTTTGGCCAAATTTTGGCCTCTGTTCCAGCCATGGCTATACTGTGAGTGGCCACTATTGCTGCCTGGGGTGCCTGTACCACCCCAGGCCAAGGGTGGCAGCAGTGAAGTCAGGGTGTATTGGGTGTTTTTTTCTCAGCAGCCAATAAATGGCGGTTGGTCACCCCGCTGTGCATGCTGGGGGAGAGTACTTAAGGGACAGATGTCATTAGTTCTGGGTCGACGTCGTTTCGAGGCCATCCCTGGCTGTCGTCCTACCACCCCCTGTGTGTGGCCCTCATGGCCAGGGGTGTGCGTGTTCAAGTGTTCCAGGCTCCAGAACCACGTTGGTCCGGAGTTGTATTCTACCTTGTAGGCCCAGTAGTCAGACTGGGTCTACAGTTGCAGAGTGGTCCTGTGCTGTCCGTCCTGAGGGAGGAAGCCGTCCGATGAAGAACCTGTCTGGCGGAGTACCAAGCCCGAGGCTGGTATTTCAGGAGAGGCCTTAGACTTCATCGAAGGATGCACCATTACTGAGAGGCTGAATGATGGTCGCCTGTCAAGTACTGAATTGACTAAAGTTTATTCAAGAGAGATCCGGGTGCTTAATCCTGAGTTGAGAACGATTTTGGACCGAGAATATCTCTATCTTTGGGAAGGTCTGTGGCAGAGACTTTGCTAAAGTTCTGTGTGACACTCGGCCTATCCAGCTGCACTATACCCACTCTGGCTAGAGTGGCGACGAGAGTTTTTCGCTGGAAGCAGGATTGTTTCCAAACTAAGTTATACACCTGAACCTACTACTTACTATCCCTTCTACTTCAACTACTACCACTTTTATCATTTTACCCCGTTGGGTAATAAAGCATAGAAAAAGACATCTAAAGTGTGGACATTGCAGTTTCTTCTCAGCTCTCATCGTGTACCCTAGACAGCGGAGGATTATAGGTAACATGCCACCCAAAACAAACCAGCAGCTCCTTCGGGGGTAGTGCTACACTAGTATGGGTCCTCTATTCTTTGCTTTAAACTTCTTAAGAACCTCAGCCCAGCTGACACATCAGGTTAAGTGTACAAACATATAATATCACAGGAAATTACTGAAAGTAATACTTAGTGCCCAACAGTAGTGCTATATCAAAGAAAACAGTGAATATTCACATGAGTAGCTTACGGCTTTCTCCCAGGGGCTACCTGAGATTCCTCCTTATCGCGAATTATGCCGCGTACACACAATCACTTTTTGTGATGAAAAAAAAACAATGTTTTCCACCATAAAAAAACAAAGTTTTTCCAATTTAATCATAAAAAACGATGTTGCCCACACACCATCGTTTTTTCAAAATGCTCTAGCAAAGCGTGGTTACGTACAGCACGTACGAAGGCACTCTGTTCCATTCAAGCCCACGTAAGCCACTGCAGGTGGCACTCATCCGCAGTGGCATGCAGATGGAGGAGGAAGTCTAGAGAAATTAGGTTCCTCTATAGTTTCCTTGGTCAAAGGGAGGCAGCCAACCGATTTGGATACTGGCACCCCATGTGTCTTTTTTGTAAGCGTCTGTTTATTGAGTTTTTAAAGGGTATAAAAACATTTGCAGCATACAAGCTGCCATAGAACAAGCACACACAATTCAAAAAGAACTAAAAAACACACAAAATGTGGAATGACGCCCACCCATGTCATTCAATGCAGGATATCTCTATACCCCCCCACCTGTCAGGACAAGGAATATTAAGTCCATTATAGAACTTATGAAAAAACATCTTGTGGATATACCATAAATATACTGCTTAGCGAGTGAGTTCATATAGAAATTAGTCAGAAACCGTATTTGTAGAAGACATCCAACCACCCCACACTTTATCAAACTTGGTAAATGCACCTCTACTTGCATAAGTGGCCTTATACAAAGGGACAGCTTTGTTCGCCAGTGATTTCCATGCTGCCCCAGAGGGTGCTAATGATTTTTTCCAGGATAATAATAATCAACTTCCTGGTGTAAAACAACAATAGCGTAAGGAGGGTACGTATAGCTATGGTAGAGGCCAGTGAGTCAACCAGACTTAATAAACACACTTCTACCGTATGAAGAGTGGAACAGAGCTGCTGGTTATAAAAGTGATGCATGCCAATACCTTTCTCCAGAAGGGACCTAGAGCTGGACAGTTCCAAAACACATGCATGAAACCTGCATCCGGATTGGAGCATCTCCAGCAAAGGGAGGATTGTTTCCTAAATATCTTAGCCAATCTTGCAGGTGTGAGATGGACCCTATGAATAAACTTAAAGTGTATTAAACAGTCTCTGGCAGAGACTAATCTGGTAAAGAGTGTTTCCCAAACGTCCTCCTACTCCTCCCGATCTAGGCCAGGAGCAGGGCCGAACTGGGAATAAAAACCAGCCCTGGAAATTATTTCATACCAGCCCCATAGCATTATACCAGCCCAACATCATGCACTTTGCCGGCAGTATAGATGCGGTGCCCATTCATTTCAATGGGCAAGAGAGGCTCTTTCAGGGTGCTTTGTAGGCGCTATCTTTAGTGTTATAGCACCTGCAAAGCGTCTCAGTGTGAAAGGGGTCAAACTCTGATATAAAGGGGGGCACTGGTGACCAGAGACCCCACTTATATCAGAGTCCACTGCATTCCCCTTTACATCAGAGTGCCCCCTTGCACTGTAAGGTTGTATCCTGCAGACTATGATGTAAAGGGAAACTCTGGGAATGTGGGGAGGACTCTAACACTAAGGTAAAGGGGGTTATTGATATAAGGGGGAAACCTTTAGATCAGTGCCCCCTTACAATATTGTATTGACCCCCCCCCCCACCCCCACCCCTCAGACTGGCCTAGCGGCGCTGTCACTGACCTCCTCTCAGGTGCACCGTGAGGGGCTCAGTCACTCGGCTCCAGCTTGGTGGCTCTAGTTTTATCCCATAGTTTCCTCTCCACAGTCCATACATGTCTGACTTCTCCCGTGAACCCCAATTATGGCAGCACTCCCACTCTCGACTCTTCAGACCTAATATAAGACAAGAGATTGTCAGAGGCTGTGGATGGTACAGGGGAAATCAAAAGCTGTGGAGGGGGGGACAGGAGGTTTAGAGGCTGCGGATGGTAAAGGGGAGGTCAGAGGCTGCGGAGGGGGGGGGACAGGAGGTCAGAGTCGGAGGGGGGGACAGGAGGTGCGGAGGGGGGGACAGGAGGTCAGAGGCTGCAGATGGTAAAGGGGAGGTCAGAGGCTGCGGAGGGGGGAACAGGAGGTCAGAGGCTGCAGAGGGGGGGACAGGGGGGGGCAGGAGGTCAGAGGCTGCAGAGGGGGGGACAGGGGAGGTCAGAGGTTGCAGGGGGGGGACAGGTGGTCAGAGGCTGCGGATGGTAAAGGGGAGGTCAGAAGCTGCGGAGGGGCGGACAGGAGGTCAGAGGCTGCGGAGGGGGGGACAGGGGAGGTCAGAGGCTGCAGAGGGGCGGACAGGAGGTCAGAGGCTGCGGAGGGGGGGACAGGGGAGGTCAGAGGCTGCAAAGGAGGGACAGGAGGTCAGAGGTTGCAGGGGGGGGACAGGAGGTCAGAGGCTGTGGATAGTACAGGGGAGGTCAGAGGCTGCAGGTGGTACAGGGGAGGCCAGAGGCTGCGGAGGGGCGGACAGGTCAGAAGCTGCGGAGGGGCGGACAGGAGGTCAGAGGCTGCAGGGGGGGGGGAAAGGAGGTCAGAGGCTGCAGGGGAGGTCAGAGGCTGCGGATGGTACAGGGGAGGTCAGAGGCTGTGGATGTTACAGGGGAGGCCAGAGGCTGCAGAGGGGCGGACAGGAGGTCAGAGGCTGCGGAGGGGGGAAAGGAGGTCAGAGGCTATGGAGGGGGGGGAAGAGGTCAGAGGCTGTGGAGGGGGGAAAGGAGGTCAGAGGCTGCAGGGGGGAAAAGGAGGTCAGAGGCTGCAGGGGAGGGGGGAGGTCAGAGGCTGCAGGGGAGGGGGAGGTCAAAGGCTTTGGAGGGGGGGAAAGGAGGTCAGAGGCTGCAGAGGGGGGGAAAGGAGGTCAGAGGCTGCAGAGGGGGGGAAAGGAGGTCAGATGCTGTGGAGGGGGGGGGGAGGAAGGTCAGAGGCTGTGGAGGGGGACAGGAGGTCAGAGGTTGCAGGGGGGGACAGAAGGTCAGAGGCTGCGGATGGTTTACACACGGCTCTCCCCGTTCTTCAGCTCCGGGGACTGATCGCCGCACTCCAGCGGCGATCGGGTCCGCGAATCTCCCGGTCCCGAAGCTTAGGACCGGGTCACGGCAGCGCACCGTGGGCGCGCACCTGTGACCCACGGCTGGGTACTAGAACCAACGTATATATACGTGGTTGTGCCCAGCCGTGCCATTCTGCCGACGTAAATGTGCAGTAGGCGGTCCTTAAGAGGTTAAAGGAATATTTCAATTTTTTTCACTTTAAGCATCATAAAATCACTGCTCCCGAAAAAACGTCCGTTTCTAAAACTTTTTTTTGCATTGATACATGTTCTCTGGGGCAAGACCCGGTTCCTCAAACCCATTTTAGGACAATAACTTGCATATTAGCCTTTAAAGTTAGCACTTTTGATTTTGAAAGTTTGAGTCCTATAGACTTCAATGGTGTTCTAAAGTTTGCGCGAACGTTCAGTCCGTTCGAAGGTTCTGATGTGAACCGAATCGGCTCATCCCTAATGTAGACCAACACAAGGTGGCACATAATTGTGATGTAGGAGGAAAATGATAAATGGTTTTCAAAATATTTTAAAAATAAATATCTGAAAAGTGTGGTGTGCATTTGTATTCAAACTCCTTTACTCTAATAAACCAAAACTAAATTCTAGTGGAACCAATTGCCTTAGTAAATAGAGTCCACTTGTGTGTAATTTAATCTCAGTATAAATACAGCTGTTCTGTGAAGCCCTCAGAGGTTTGTTACAGATTCTTAGTGAACAAACAGCATCATGAAGGCCAAGGCCAACACACCAGATATGTCAGGGATAAAGTTGTGGAAAAGTTTAAAGCACAATCGGTTTGGACCGATGAAACGAACCTTCAGTCCGTTGTCATCGTTTTTTGTTTGTTTTTTTAACAGAAGGAATTGTATTCGAAAAATAGAAACAACATTATAAATGTAAAGAGCTGTAGGCAATACATGAAACTACAATGAATCATCAGACAGAAATCAACTAAACCAATTGGTAGCCAGGAGGTACACCGAAGGACCATTTTCATTGGTTAACCGATGAAGCTGACTGATGGTCTGATGTGCCTACACATCATCGGTTAAAAAAACAATTGTGTCAGAACGCGGTGATGTAAAACACAACGACGTGCTCAAAAAAATGAAGTTCAATGCTTCCAAGCATGTGTCGACTTGATTCTGAGCATGCGTGGATTTTTAACCGATGCTTTTGCATACTAATCGGTTTTGACCTATCGGTTAGGCGTCCATCGGTTACATTTTAAAGCAAGTTCTCTTTTTTTGGACCGAAGGATAACTGACCGATGGCGCCCACACACATGATCGGTTTGGACCGATGAAACGGACCTTCAGTCTGTTTTTATAGTTTTTGTTTTTAACAGAAGGAATTGTATTAGAAAAATAGAAACAACGGCTGGGTACGATGAAACGGACCTTCAGTCCGTTTTTATAGTTTTTGTTTTTGTTTTTAACAGAAGGAATTGTATTAGAAAAATAGAAACAACGTTAAAAATGTAAAGAGCTGTAGGCAATACATGAAAGTAGAATGAATCATCAGACAGAAATCAACTAAACCAATTGGTAGCCAGGAGGTACAGCAATAATCAAAAAACAAATAAACAACAAACATATAAGGATTGAACCTAGGACATAAATGTGACACATATGACAGGACTTCCCAGGCACCCACTCATCCCATCCTGGGGGAGGGGGACGAAATATAAAATGGAGCAGTAAGTTCCCGAAGGGAGGGGGAGGGGGGAACCAAAACCAAGACTCCCACCCATCATCTATACCGTGAGGCGTCGTGCCTCCACCCACCTCGACCATATTTTCTGAAACTTGGCAGGGCAATTACGGCCCATGTATGTAAGCTTGTAAAGTGGGAGTGCATCATTCACCAGCTTTCTCCATGTAGAGATCCGGGGCGGCTCCGGTGCCTTCCAGTGAAGCACAATAGCCTTTCTCGCATAATATGCACAATAGAAAATGAAAAGCTTTGTATGTGTATTTGTGGGAAAAATTATCAGTCACACCCAAAAAAAGCACCATGGGTTCAAGTCCAACAGGTACTCCACCAATCGACCCTATGTCAGCGGCCACCTCCTGCCAGAATAATTGTATCTGTGAGCATCCCTAGACCATGTGCATAAAATTGCCCACCTCTACTCTGCAACGCGGACACCGGTCGTCAGCCAAGCGATAGATGACCGACAACCGCTGTGGCGTGTAACACACCCTGTGTAGCAATTTAAGTTGTCCGAATCGGTCTATGGCTGATATCATAAGAGGGATATACTGCTGAAGGCCCTCAGACCAATCGTCCTCCGTCAAGTTTGACAAGTCTCTCTGCCAGGCACCAAATGCCCTGTCAGCTCCGGTGATACCAGAACAGGTAAGTCTCATATAAGTAGAGGACAGCGTCTTCCCAATGACCCGTGCCACAAGAAGTCGCTCAACCGAGTGCGAGGCCAAGGTAATCTGTTCCGGGAACTGGGCTCTAAGGGCATGGGCAAGCTGCATATATCAGAAATACATCCATGGAGGGAGTGAGAATCTGTTCCCCAGTTCACTGAAGGGGAGGAGACGACCCACGGGCATAACATCTAGGAGGGTTTTAATTTCAAACCTGGTCCACACCCGCGTGTCCAGCACGGTCCGCAATTGGAGCAGTTCTGGGTTACCCCACAGGGGAGTGTATGGAGAGTAGGTCCAGGGCCCCAGCAGGGATCCCAAAACCCGCCTCCACACCCGACAGTGGTTCTCATGGGGGCGGTAACATGTGTGCTATAGCGAGGCCCACGGTAGAATAAATTACTGAGCTCTGTGTACGAGCCCAATATCGGCGCCTCAAGATTCACCGCAGGATTGGAGCGGTCCTGCAGAAACCATCACCTCACAGAGACCAGGACCGCCGCCCAAAAATACTTTTTAAAATTTGGCAGCACCAGACCCCTTCCCGACAGTGAGAGCTGGAGCGTAGATCTAGCCACCCTGGGAACTGTTCTCTGCCACACAAAGGACCCAATGGCCTGATCCAGTTTGAGGAAAAAGGAATTGGGAATAGAAACAGGGGTATGTCTAAACACGTAAAGAAATTTGGGGAGGAAGCTCATCTTAATCAGATTGACCCTACCCACCGGGGTCAGTGGGAGGGACCTCCAAGTACTACACTTTATGTTAAACTTCTGCAAAATCGGGCGCACATTGGCTTCCAAGTAGTCCGGCAGGTGCCTCTGGAAATATATGCCCAAGTACTTAAATCTGTCGACCCACTGAAGGGGGGCCGGCAAGTGGGGAGGAGGGACCATCGAGCGTAGAGGAAAGAGCACCGATTTGTCCCAATTTATCTTAATGCCTGAGAACCTGCCAAACCGCTCAAAAATTCCAAGGGCCGCCTCAAGGGAAGCACAGGGGATCTTCTCCACCAGGGGTGGCACCCGAATACCATCCACCTCACCAGAGGATCGTACCAACACAGCCAAAGGCTCAACAGCCAGCGCAACAAGGCTGGGGGAGAGAGGGCAGCCCTGTCTAGTGCCTCGGCGGAGCGGGAAGGCTGCGGACAAAATGCCACCAGTACAGACCCTAGCAGTTAGACAAGAGTATAGCAATTTTATCCATGAGATAAAAACCAGTCCGAACCCAAACTTGTGTAGCACTGCCCACAGATATTCCCACTCCACCGACTCAATGGCCTTTTCAGCATCCAGGGAGGCAATCACCTCCACCCCCTCTCCCCCGACCACCCAGTCAATCACTGTGAACAACCATCTCAGATTGATATCCGTGCCCTTCCTGGGCATAAAACCTGTCTGATCCCCATGCACCAAGGACAATATCACTGCATTAAGTCGATTAGCCAGGATTTTGGTGAGGATCTTGGCATTGACATTAAGCAGGGATATGGGCCTGTATGAGGAAGAAAGGGTGCCTTCCCAGCTTAGGAATAACCACAATGATTGCCCGTAACATTGAGGGCGGCAGCTGAGAATCCCCAATCAAGGTCTTGAAGACCTCCCCCAGTATGGAGCTCAACGACTCACCATGTGTTTTAAAGAATTCGGCTGGGAAGCCATCTTCCCCCTGGGTTTTTCCCACCTGCATAGATACCACAGCCCCGTTTTCATCGGTTTTGACCGATCGTGTGTACGCGGCATCAGAGTCTGCAAAACACTTGAGACTGGGGCGGAGGTTCCCCTTCCAGTAGGACAACAACCCTAAACATACAGCCAAAGCTACATTGGAATGGTTTAGACCAAAGCATATTCATGTGTTAGAATGGCCCAATCAAAGTCCAGACCTAAATCCAATTGAGAATCTGTGGCAAGACTTAAAAATTGCTGTTCACAGAAGCTTTCCATCCAATCTGACAGAGCTTAAACTATTTTGTAAAGAAGAATGGACAAAAATTTGAGTCTCTAAATGTACAAAGCTGGTAGACATCTCCAAAAAAGACTTGCAGCTGTAATTCTACAAAGTATTGACTCAGGGGGGCTGAATACAAATGCATGTCACACTTTTCACATATTTATTTGTAAAAAATGTTAAAAACCATTTATCATTTTGCTTCCATTTCACAAGTATGTGCCACTTTGTGTTGGTCTATGTTGGTTGGTTGCAACATGACAAAATGTTGAAAACTTCAAGGGGTATGAATACTGTATATCGTGTTTATTTGTTTTTATAAATGACTTTACAATCACTTTAAATAGTGCACATTGTCTTATTTTATTTTAATGTGACCCGTGTATCTATCCCACCGACTGCCCCCCCCCTTGCACCGCGACCCGAAGGAAGCCTGACTATCGCTCAGGCCCCTCCCCCATGCCAGGGTACCTCGCCCAAACAATGCACCCGGGAAATCTCTGAACAAGGGTGCTCCCTACACCTTACTCCATGCCCAAGGAAGGATACCAGCTGAAAGGGCAGACCCCCCCCTGCCTGAGCGAGGCATCCAGTGCGCCCCTCCCCCCCCCATCATGCCAGCACCATGGGAACCAGAGCTGCGAACCGCTGAGACAAAAGACATACTGACAGAACCGCTGAGACAAAAGACATACTGACAGAACCGCTGAGACAACAGACATACTGACAGAACCGCTGAGACAACAGACATACTGATAGAACCGCTGAGACAAAAAACATACTGACAGAACCGCTGAGACAAAAGACATACTGACAGAACCGCTGAGACAAGACATACTGACAGAACCGCTGAGACACAAACATACTGGCAGAACCGCTGAGACAAAAATATACAGACAGAACCGCTGAGACAAAAACATACAGACAGAACCGCTGAGACAAAAAACATACAGACAGAACCGTTGAGACAAAAAACATACTGCTGACAGAAACGCTATGACAAAAAACATACCGCTGACAGAAACGCTATGACAAAAATATACTTCTGACATAACCGCTATGACAAACATACTGCTGACAGAACCGCTATGACAGAAAACATACTGCTGACAGAAACGCTATGACAAAAAACATACCGCTGACAGAAACGCTATGACAAAAACATACTTCTGACATAACCGCTATGACAAACATACTGCTGACAGAACCGCTATGACAGAAAACATACTGCTGACAGAACCGCTATGACAGAAAACATACTGCTGACAGAACCGCTATGACAGAAAACATACTGCTGACAGAACCGCTATGACAGAAAACATACTGCTGACAGAACCGCTATGACAGAAAACATACTGCTGACAGAACTGCTATGACAGAAAACATACTGCTGACAGAACCGCTATGACAGAAAACATACTGCTGACGGAACCGCTATGACAGAAAACATACTGCTGACAGAACCGCTATGACAGAAAACATACTGCTGACAGAACTGCTATGACAGAAAACATACTGCTGACAGAACCGCTATGACAGAAAACATACTGCTGACGGAACCGCTATGACAGAAAACATACTGCTGACAGAAAGGCTATGACAAAAATCATACTGCTGACCGAACCGCTATGACAGAACCATACTACCGTCAGAAACGCTAAGGCAGAAACAACTGCTGACCGAACTGCTACAACAGTACATGTCATGACCGGAACCATGCTGCTGACAGAAACTGCCATGACTGAACACACTGCTGACAGAACCGCCATGGTAGTACAAGCTATGACAGAAACATGCTACTAACCATTACCATGAGATGAACAATGTGAGGCGAGAATTTATGTAATGCCCCCCTCCCCTTGAACAATGACCCCAAAGGAAGCCTGACTAGCACGCCAGACTCCACCAGCTTGGCCCCCTGGCTCATAGAGCTGCCAGGGCCCAACAAGGAACATGTGAAACTTGGAAACAGTGTTTGCAGTTGTCTCCCCTGCCTCCTGCCAGATCGCCATAGTGGCAGACAGCATGCCAGAGAAGGAGGACGGACAAGTGGCCCCTCTCTCCGCGCGACCCAGGAGGAGGAGGAGGAGGAGGAGGAGGAGGAGGAGGAGTGGGTGGCCCAACAGCTGATGCAGACGATCCTGGAAGGAGAAAGTGGATGGATGGATGGAGCAGCATTCCCTCCCCCCACCAAGCTGTGAACTGCAGGCTGCCACAACAGCTGCCTGCATGCCGCAGTATGCAGAAGAATCAGCAGCAGGGATCGGCCGATGCGCCCGGTCAGAGTGCGGCCCCCCCCCCTCCCCGAGTACCGGGAGAAGCGGCGGGCAGCCCCCTACAATCGCTGGAGCCCTGGCAGTGTGTGTAAGCGTGGCCCCCCTCCCCCGGCGCAAGTACCGGGAGAAGCGGCGGGCACCCCCCCCATAATAGCCGGAACCCTGGCAGCGTGTGTAAGTGCGCCCCCCCTCCTCCGGGAGAGGCGGGCGGCCCCCTTAAGGCAGATGGAGCCCAGGCAGCGTGCAATGTCCTGTAAGGTGGTGGATGGCCTGGCAAAAGCTCCGGGACTGCGAGCGGGCGACCCCAGCTCGGCGTGAGAGCCAGTAAAAAAGAGGGGGGGGACCGTGCCTGCGTGTAGCCAGGCGAGAATTACACTGCAGACTCCGAGCAATGTGGACAGGGAGAGCGCCCCAACCCCCCCTAGCTGCAGCACGAGGAAAGGTAGACAGGTAGCGGGCAGTCCCCCCCTTGAACGTCCGGCATGAGCCCTAGGAGAGGAACCATCCCACGTGCAAGAAACCGGAAGTGACACGGCTACCCAGAAACCAGAAGCGGGCCGGTGACAGCATAGGGAGGGGGAGAGAGAGCGGCACCCCCCCCCTCGCAAGAATAAGCAGGCGGGCAGCCCCCCTCGATGTAGCCTGGTGTGAGCACCGGGAGGGGAACCGCCACGAGACCTCAGCAGCCGACATGCTGCTGAGCTACAAACCGGAAGTGACGACAGCTGCTACCCAGAAACCCCACCGACGTCGGAGATTAGAGGGGAGGAGGGATAAATAGCCCTCCGACTCCTCCTACAAACTCAGGCAGGCCTACGGCCCCGCCTTCCACTTAATGTGACCCGTGTATCTATGTAGGGCAAAATTATTATTATTTTTTTTTTTAAAGCTGTTCAATTGCACTAGACAAACAATTGGGATCAGTGTGTGAAAGGGTATTGTTGTGGGTATAGGAAGCTATATGTGGAACTCCCAAATAGCTGAGTCACGGTCCTGTCATGTTAAAATACTTATCTTTTCCTAGAAGAGGTGAGGAATCTACAGAGCAGTACAGGTAACCAGACTCACCTTTACCTTACTGATGTCACTTCATTGAATAACAGCTTACACAACCCATGTCCGACAAATATATTGGAAGCTTATCTAACTGGGAGCAACGCGATGGCAAACATTCTTCAGGTGTCATAAACAGAAGAACTTGGTGGCTATTTCAGTGTATCAGAACATACTGTACATTGGGGCACCTTTTTTTATCTCAACTTTGTATTTTTAGTACTATTTAACATTTTGTTATTACATTTTTATTGCAGTCTTATGAAATTCAGCTTCAATACTGCTTTTTTTTGTTTTGTTTTAAAAAAAAGTAATTAGCCATTGTATTCCGAAAAGCAGAAAGAATATTAGTGAGAGTACATGGGTATATGTTCTTCATCATAGACAAGCAGAATAAAAAAGTAGATTTTTTTGTTTTATTTAAATCCAGTGGTGTCTGTGTTAAAATAGAAGAAGTGGAGAAGGATTCAAACTTGTGTTGGTCTTTTACCACTATTCAGAGCTCCATTAGTGGTGCATATATCCTTATTTTGTGGCATAGTGACTGGTTTCACCAGATAGGGATCTGCAATAGGGACTCAGACGGCAATAAAAAGCTGAGAGGAGTTTTAAGCCCCGTACACACCGCCGGGTTTCCTGTCGGGAAAACTGTGGGGAGAGCTTTTGGCTGGGAATCCCAGCCGTGTGTATGGTTCGTCGCAGTTTTCCCGACAGGAAAACTCCCGGAACCCCAGTTGGAAAATAGAGAACCTGCTCTCTATTTTCCTGTCGGGATTTCCGTCGGTTTTAAACCCGGCAGTTTTCCTATGGGGAAACACTGCGTGGGAGCATTCACACTGCTGGGATTCCCAGCCAAGGCTCTCCCCGCAGTTTTCCCGACTGGAAACCTGGCCGTGTGGAAACTTACCGAGCATGTTCTCGGGTTTCCCTTCGGGATTCCAGGCGGACTTTATACCTCCGGGAATCCCGGTCGTGTGTACAGTGCTTAAAGGGTCACTAAAGGAAAATATTTTTTTTGCTGAAATGACTGTTTACAGGGTATAGAGACATAAAAGTTAACTGATTAATTTTCAAAATGATTAAAAATAGATACAAATCAATCATATAATGTGCCTGCAGGTTAGTTTCACTTTTGAACTAGCTTCATGTTTCTGCAAAGTAGAAATAGACACACAGAACAAAAACAAACAAATCCAGGGCAGTGTTTTGTTTTTAAAATGAATCTGATTGGTTCTGGGAAGTTTTAGACACACAGTAATGACAGCTTAGACCACCGTGAGAAAGCTCCCAGTATGGTGGTGATAAGGAAACAGACAAGCAGGAAGTGTGGAGAACAGAGCAGGATTACAGCAACTTCAAAGCAAAAATGGACAATAAGGACATGAAACCAGTACTGCAGTAAGGTAAAGGAAGCTATTTAGCTAAAAAAAAAATTCCTTTAGTGATCCTTTAAGCCTTTGCTTCAAAAAAATGGTTTGTTGGCTTAAAGGGGTTGTAAAGACAAAAATATTTTCCTCTTAAATTAAAGTCTGACAGTAGCTGATAAAGTAAAAAGTAATGTTTTTTATTATAACTAATTTGATACCTGTTGAAATTGAGCTGTTTTATTCACCTCAGTCACTCCTGAATTGTTATTCTCACTGACTTCCTGGTTTGCGGTGCGCATTCATTCTTGCTACATCACAGCCTAATGGGAACTACAGTTCCCATTAGGCTTAGCCTCCATGCCTGTGAGGGATAAGAGAGCGTCTTCACGCAGGGCTGTAGTCATAGGGAGGGGGTGAGAACATTCTGCTTTCCACCATGCCAAACAGCTCAGGTGCTGGTGGAAAGCAAGAAGAGGAGAGACAGGAAATGGCATTTTCAAACCTGGATTACTGTATTTTGGAGGTCAAAAAGAAAAACGAGGTAAGTGATATTTCAATGCTCTAGCTTACAGCAATCAATTGATCGAATAAAAAACAAACCTTTAGTGTTCCTTTAATTGGAAAAAAAAGTAGCATTTTGCATTCAACTTTTTAATTACCTGTATATATATATTTTAAAACATACCGTGTTTCCCCGAAAATAAGCCCGGGTCTTGTATTAATTATGCCAACAAAAGACACAGTAGGGCTTATTTTCAGGGTAGGTCTTACCATGTAATGTGCTGTCTTCTCTCCCCCTCTCTCTCCCTGCCTGTTAGGAATCCCCAGTGTGAACTGAGTTAAAATGCTTGTAAAATCCTATAATCCACTCTATTACAGTATTATATAATGTACAATGTGTGCGTTTCTGTAATATAATTGTGCCAAATACATTTGTTATAGCGCCGCTCTGCACTTCTGTTACCCGCCAGAGCTCTCTTCCCCACAATTATATTACAGAAACGCACACATTGTACATTATAAACTACTGTAAAAGAGTGGATTATAGGATTTTACAAGCATTTTTAACTAGGGCTTATTTTCGGGGAAGGGCTTATATTGCAGCCCTCCTGAAAAATAATGGCAGGTGTTATTTTCAGGGTAGGTCTTATTTTTGGGGAAACAGGGTATATTAACAAAACACATTTCTGTTTTTAAGTTAGTATTAGAAAAAAATTAACATCCATAATTTATTGTAAGCCATCCTAATGCATCCTGCGTTTTCTCAATTAAAGATATTTACTTAAGAAAACTTAAAGTGAGTCATACAAATAGCAAAAAATTGCCTTTTTTTTTTTTTACAGGTAAAATTTGTAGTTAAACCTAAAAGTGCGTTTTTTTAATCACTACTGTTCCTTTATCCTGGTTTTTGACATTTACAACTGCAGCAACTGGGAAACACCTTTTGAAAAATAAAAAGTGCATTTTACCTAGAACTATATGGATAAGACCAAAATGAGGAACAAATGAGAAGGAAAGAGGGACAGAGGGATTTTGTCCTAAACCAGTGATAGTTTGAAGTTATGCTTATATAGCACTGAAAACTGTGTGCAGAACCTTACATACTTTCACATTAGTTCCTGCCTTAAAGCAGTATTAAACCCAAAATTTGTATTTTGCAGCTAGCCGATCCTAGATGTTGTGACTGCTTTAAACTTCTGTTTTATTTTTTTAATGATGTCCACTGAGTGGCAGCGCTGATGTCTACTCATTGGCAGTACTGATGGGCACTAATAGGCAGTGATTGGTGGCACTGCTAGGCAGCAATGATTTGCAGCACTGATTGGCACTGATAGGCAGCACCGATGAGCACTGATTGGCAGCAATGATAGGCCCCACTCATGCGCACTGATGGTCCCTGATTGGCACTGATAGGCCCTGATTGGCAATGATAGGCTGCACTGATTGGCAGCACTGATTGTCACCGATAGGCAGCACTAATGGGCATTGATTGCAGCACTAATAGGTCGCACTGGGCACTAATGGGCCCTGATTGGCACTGATAGGCCCTGGTTGGCACTGATAGGTAGTACTGATTGGCAGCACTGTTTGGCAGCACTGATGGGCATTCATAGGTTGCACTGATTGGTGGCACTGATTGGTGGCACTGACTGGCAACACTTATAGGGCAGCAGTGATTGGCAGCATTGATGGGCACTGTCAGGCATCACTGATGGGCCCCACTGATGGGCTTTGATTGGTACTGATAGGCAGCACTGATAGGCTGCACTGATAGGCCCTGATTGGCATTGACAGGCCCTAATTGGCACTGATAGTCTGCACTGATTGGCAGCACTGATTCTGATCGATAGGCAGCAATGATGGGCATTGATTGGCATCACTTATGGGCCCCACTGATGTACTTTGATATTGCACTGATAGGCCGCACTGATGGGCACTGATAGGACCTGATAGTCTGCACTGATTGTCACCGATAAGCAGCAATGATGGGCATTGATTTGCAGCACTAATAGGCCGCACTGGGCTCTGATGGGCCCTGACTGGCACTGATAGGCCCTGATTGGCATTGATAGGCTTCACTGATTGGCAGCACTGTGTTGGCATCACTGATGGGCACTGATAGGTTGAACTGATAGATGGCACTGATTGGCACTGATAGATGGCACTGACTGGCAGCACTGATAGGTGGCACTGATTGGAATCACTGATGGGCACTGATATGCATCACTGCTGGGCCCCACTGATGGGGTTTGATTGGTATTGATAGGCAGAACTGATCGGCACTGATTCACACTGATATGCAGCACTGATAATGCGCATTGATGGGCACTGGTAGGTAGCACTTATGGGCAATGATAGGCAGCACTAATGGGCACCGATTGGCACTGATAGTCAGTGTTGATAGGCAGCACTGATGGGCACTGATTGACACTGATAAGCAGCACTGATTGGCACTGATAGGCTTCAATGATGGGCACTGATAGGCAGAACTGATAGGTGGCACTGATTGGCACTTATAGGCTCTGATTAGCACTGATGGGCAGCACTGGACCCTGATTGGCACTTATAGGCGGCATTGATTGGCAGAACTGATGGGCTCTGATTGGCAGCACTCATTAACACTGACAGGGTAGAGGAGGATTTTCACATGCAGCAAATAGGGGGGCTTGCAAGAGCCGCTCAGTGTGTGAAACTGTCAAATAATGTAACTGCTTACTGGGAGAGACACCAGCTGTCACAACTCAGTGGTAATGTCGGGGATGGGCGAGACTGAGCAGCTATCAAACACCAACCAATGATTGGGCTGCTTAAGAAAGGGGATGGTAATTGAATAGTTGTTGGGGTTTCTGGCCAATAAGGAGTTCAACTTGCTGCTGGTGACAGGGTGGTAAGCTAAATTGAGTACAACTGTGGTCAACAGTGAAATTGTCATTTTTTTTCTTTTTCCTTTCGGTTTATTACAGTATTTTTTGTTTTGCTATGAATGCTCAATACCTGCTGGATATATGGCTAGTTGAAGGTGCACATTACCTCTTCCAGAGACACCCTCTTTAGGTTATTAATTTGGGGGAAGCCCTCCTCATGTGTGGATCTGAGACTTGTATCTTGGACACCGGGGCTTAAATGAGAAGATCGAGAGGGCTTTAATGTTTAAATATTTGAGCCATCGTAACGCCTCTTATATTATTTCTACATGCACTACGCAGACCCTGGATACAGCAGGCATTCCATGCAACCTATTCCAGTTACGAAAGAGGGGTTGGCTATATTACTGAGTAAATTCCTCCCGTACAAGGTTCTACATCAGGGGTGTCCAAACTTTTTTCAAAGAGGGCCAGATTTGATGAAGTGAATATGTGTGAGGGCCGACTATTTTGACTTCTTTGAACCATTAACATTTGGTCTAAGTGTGTTCATCTAAGCACTAATACACTGCCCAACAAGAATGCTCTTGCCTTTGTGGCTGTGTGTGGTGAAGAGATGAACTTGGGCGTGTTATTTTGATATACTGTATATATATCTTTTTTGGCCCCAACGAATCCCAGAGTACTGCTCAGGACTAAGGATGAGTTTGGTCGTGTTATTTGGATATACTGTATTTATCTGCGTATAACATGCACGACCTCACCATTGCCATGAATGTAGCCTCACCATCAGTGTTGTAAGTAACGGAGTTACAATAAACGCAGTTACCTAACGCAGCCCCTTTTGAGGGTAACGAGTAATCTACCTGATTACTCTTCCCCTCACGGTAACGCAGTTCCCATTACTTGGGCGGTGTTACCGCAATTACATCTACTGCCACTAGATGGCAGCAGAGTAATTGCTTCTGCCGGCGCTGTGAATATGAATATGGGTGGAACTCCGCTGTAAAATCATGTGACCGCTGTGATGGCCTGTCACAACGGTCTGAAAACTCCCAATCACAAGGAGCTCTGGATACAATGAGCCCCACCCGCCTCACACTGACCTATCAGAGGGGAACAACTCACATCGATCACACACACTGTGTGCGCAACCTGATCAATGATCCGGGGAACACATGGCTGGAACAAAATGTTCCACAGAACAAACGTTCCCTATACAACACAGTGTACACAGCGACATCTAGTGGTCAACATGGTAAGTGCAGGACACCTATACAGACCAATGATCAGCAGGTTATTTTTGGTCAGTGATTTCATCTCTTTATCAGACAACAAAGAAAAATCTGACATCCCCATTCCAGATCCCTTGCATCTATTAAAGCTTATATAAGATAAATAAAATAATAAATTATAAATTATAGAAAATTCTTATAAAGCCTAATATAAGATTTTAAATTACAGACTCTGTAAACGTCAAGGGAATGCATATTATAAACATACATTTTAATCCAGCTTATAATTTGGATGTAATATATATCAGATGGATAAGGGTTTTAAGTCCTATTAGCTGCACATACATGGTGGGACGGATGCACCTAGGCTGGGATATACACAAGATCACCATTTGTTTCTGGTTTTCCTCTCTCAAGGATCTGCCATTCTTTTGTCTTGGAGTATTAACTCACTGCTCCCTGGCAAGCGCCCGTCATCTGCTTCTCAACAAAGCATTGTAGAATATTAAAAAAAAAATTCAGTTACTTTGCTGAGTAACTAATTACTTTTTCAATGTAGTAACTGAGTCACTAACGCAATTACTTTTTCGGGGAAGTAATTTGTAACTGTAACTAATTACTTTTTTAAAGTAAGATGAGCAACACTGCTCACCATTGCCATGAATGTAGCCTCACCATTGCAATTAATGCAGCCTCACATGTGCCTGAATGCAGCCTTACTATTGCCATCAGTGCAGCCTGATCGATGCCCATCTGTAGCCTCGGGGGGGGGGGGGGCGGACAGGGTGGGGGTGGGATAAGTGCCGATAGATTACAATCAGGAGAATCTCTTGTTTACTTTGTGGCCTCTTTAATACAAAGTCCCACCTCCTATGATATACAGAACAGTTGTCCAATGGCATCCTAGGAGATGGGACTTCCTATTACAGACGCTGCTGAGTAAACAGGAGATTTTCTTCATGTAATCTGACGGCGCTCGTCCCGCCCCCTCCCTGTCCCCTCCGAGGCAGCGCCCCTGGGGGCCACAAACGATATATATATATATCCAAATCACCAGGGGGGGGGGGGCGTATTAAATCACCAAGAGGGACATAATTGGCCTGCGGGCCGGACTTTGGACATGCCTGTTCTACATCTAGTGACTGACCCAGAGGGTCGATCCATTATACTTTTACTAGAAGTCAAAATGACTGTATAAGCCATGGTTAATATGTATATTCCCCTCATTTCAATCAGCGGGTCTTGTACTCTGTGTATGAAAAGTTAGCCACACAACAATTCTCTGGACTTTATATAGCTGGGAATTATAATTCTATCCTGGATCCCTCTCTGGACTCGTTTAACCCCAGCAGAGTATACACACCACACCTGATTTACTTCAATGGGCACAAGCCTTTGAGTATACTGAAATATGTAGATGGAAACACCAGACCACTAGGGCCTACTCCTTCCACTCATAAAACAGGATCCAGGCAACACCTGTGCTCTGGTGGCAGTGCAGGAGGTCTCATATTTACCTGCAGGCCTCTCAGATCATGCCCCTCTGGAAGTCAAGATGATGTTGGTAGAGGACAGGAGACAGAAGTGCTGGCGTTTGGCACCCAAGTGGTTGCAGGACCCTAAGGTGGAGAAGCTGGTTTCTTCCAAGTCGACTTCTGTAGTCTGGGAGGCCTTCAAGGCCCCCACCAAAGGAGAGTACATCTCAGACATTAAAGTCATTCACTCTGAGATGTCCTCTCAAGTGCAACAGTTTAAAGATGGTGAAGCTAGGGCGGCAAAGAGTTTTTCTGACTCCACAACTCCGGATCATTTCAGTCAACTGGCTGATGCTAGAAGAGCATTGTCTGTACATCTTGCATCAGCTGCATTTGGAATTTGGTTCTTTGGCTGGAAGGATCTTCGAGTTTGGAGACAAAAATAGCAAACTCCTGGCAAACTTAGTAGCTGACTCTAGGATGCAAATGGTAGTGCCCGAAATCTGCTGCTCAGATAGAAGAGTTGTCTCTGACTCCGAACACATAATAAATGAGTTTTGATCCTTTTCATGCAAACCTGTACAAAGAAGTCCCTGTCTGACCTGATGCACAGCTTAAAGATCTTCTACAAGCCCTACACTTACCTACTCTCTCACAAGAAGATCTTGCGTTTCTAGACAAAGATTTTACTATTGAGGAAATTCAAGCAGCAATTTACTATTTTCTCAGTAAGAAAACACCAGGCCTGGATGGCCATCCGATGAATGGGATCGAATGTATGCAGCTCTAGTAGCACCAAAACTACTGCAGGTTTTCGCTGACTGCAAAGAGTGAATGTCCCTAACCCCCTCTATGTATCAAGCCCATATTGTCCTCATTCCTAAACCTGGCAAGGATAAATCTTAGTGTGCCCCTTATAGGCCGATTTCTTCGCTAAATTATGATCTCAAATTTCTGATCAAGCTCTTGGCAACCAGGTTGCAGGCGATCCTCCCTTCTCTAGTAAATATCAACCAGACTGGTTTCTTTCCTGGAAAGGGGACAGATATTAACCTGCGCAGGGTCTTTACCCATCTATAGTTACTTCCACTAAGGTCCTAGTAACGTTAGACATTGAAATGCATTAGGTTCGGTAGCCTGGCCTTACATGTCCGCATTCTTAGAAGGTCTGGGTTATGGAGTAGAATTTTGCAGGTGGATTGAAATTTTGTATAAATGTCCGACAGCACAGATTAAATTGGACGGTGCTCTCTCGTCCCTCCTTTCCAGTCGGGAGAGGTACGAGGCAGAACTGCTCACTATCGCTGGCTCTTTTTGCCTGGGTGATAAAGTCTATTGCCCTGGACCTCAGACATGCTGACCGGGTTAAGGGCATCCAAGTTGGTACCATCAATTCCATGAAAAACTTGCAATGTATGCAGATGATCTTGTCCTGTTCTCTCCGGGAGGCCCTGCGGGCTCTCTTCAGTTTCGCTGACTGCTCCGGTCTTAAAGGTAACTGGAACAAATCTCAAATACTGCCAATTCACGCTGCAGCTCCCACCTTGGCTGACCCCAACCTCCTATTATTATGGACTGATAGAATTAAATATCTTGGCATTTATATTTCATCATCCTATCTTGATTACTGTGAATTGAATCTAGCCCCACTGATACAAGACATGAGGGCTAGATTGAAGGCTTGGGCTCATCTGCCTTTATCTCTGATTGGGCGAAAACATTTATTTAAGATGGAACTTTTACCTGTATTCCTCTATGTTCTTAGGCCGCGTACACACGATCAGACATGTCCGATGAAACATGTCCGACGAACCGTTTTCATCGGACCACGCTGAAGTGGTCTGTTGGTCTGATGTGCGTACACACCATCGAACCAAAATCCCCTGGGACCAGAACGCGGTGACGTAGAACACAACGACGTGATGAAAAAACTAAGTTCAATGCTTCCAAGCGTGAGTCGACTTGATTCTGAGCATGCGCAGGATTTTGGTCCGATGATTTCGTGTACTAACCATCGAACCTGTCCGACAGACAGGTTACCAGCGGACAGGTTTCAAAGCATGTTTTGAAACTTTGGTTCGCTGGAAAACGGTCCGATAGGCCGTACACACCATCGAACATGTCCGCTGAAACTGGTCTGTGGACCAGTTTCAGCGGACATGTTCGATGTGTGTATGCGGCCTTAGACATTCCCTGCTGCCTTGTTGTCACATGCACACAATTGGCTAATCTCAGATTAATCTATTATAGTGGTGGTCCTGGAGGCTGGCTGCTTGGGCTCATATGAAGCATTAAAAAAAACCTTTTTTACATTTTTTTAACTTCACTTTAATTTACCACGGACCTGGCGCACCTTTTCTTTTGACAGCGGCCATGAAAGCTATTGTAAAAGTATGGCTGGCAGCTAATTCTCTATGTCCTATACCCCCTGGACATATTTCACCACATAATCCTCTTTGGTACAATCCAAGAATGTCAATATCTGATCCCAGTGTGTGGGCACTCAAAGGTATTACATACAGTATGTGGGTCAAATATGTACTGGGGGAGCAACTACAAACTTTTGAAGAGCTGAAATGGAACTACGACCTCCCTAATTCACATTTGTTTAGGTTTCTGCAACTTGGACATGCCTTCAATACCCAATTTGAGAATTCCCAGGTGGCCTTTTTATACTTATACATGTTCAGGGACAAATCTCTACCTAAGCCCTTGTCCAGCATACATAAAGTAGTATTACCCAATCATGTACGCATGGGCCTAGAACCCTAGACGCACTAAAAGCCAGGTGGGAGAAGGACGTCCCCACACTAGACTCGGAGGAGTGGGAGGAAATGTGGGAGTGTTCCTTCTCCCAGTTGGTTTCGGCCAGGGACAGACTAATCAAGTTCAAGATCATACATAGAGTGTATTTTATGCCCAAGCCCCTACATTAAATATACCCATCGATGCCCGATTCCTGCTGCAGGTGTGCCTTACCGGCAGCAGGTTTTATTCATATTTTTTGGAAATGTTCACGGGTTAAGACCTTTTGGACTGCTGCATCTTTTATGGCAGCCACTACAATCCAAATCCCATTAAGGGTGGACATTTGTCTGCTGGACCTTGTAACTCCTCTGACTCATAGCCAGGCAGTTAGAATCCTAATTTGCGCTCTAAAGTCCCAGACTATGGAACGCTTTACAAACCAGCATTCGATTGGAGGTGAACCACCTAGCCTTTAGAAGAAAGATCAAATCTCATCTCTTTTGATATCAAAGGAGACAGGAACAACGAGCGCCCAGAGGCATTTTAGTTCGCATGTGATGGGCTATATAAGTTCTTCATTCATTCATTCAGGAATACTACTTTACTATGGTCGTAAAGCCATTGTCCTACGATGGAAATCCCCCTCTGCTCCATCCATCAATTAACCCCTGGAAACATTTGATTAATCCAGCCCTTCCATTATACAAAATTACATACTTGTCTATAGGCTGTACCAAGAAATTTCATAAAGTGTGGAACATTTGGGTGGAATTCCCCTATTGTAATGTTGATTCCCCGGAAGACTAGTTAATTTTTCGTAAAAGTACTCCTCATTGACATTGGTGGTGGACTTCTACATTTATGTTTTATTTGGGGGAGTCTCTCCTGCTTTGTGGAGCTGAGAGAGGGTGTTTTTTATACCATGAGTCAAGCATTGTAGAATATCTAGGAATAGGATCAATTGGTAGGATTCCTATTATTTCGGTCTTCACTGACGGTAAGAGTGTACCAACTGTTTTGATAGAATTAGGATACCTTGGTTTAGTTATTTTCATTGTTTTGTTATGTATTTGTGGGTATGCCCAATAGGCTCTGTTCTGTACAATAATTAACTCAAAACTTATAATAAAAATAATTTACAAAAAAGGGTCTGGGCCACATAAATTTAGCAGCCTGCCCAGACCGCATCCCATTGGCTGGTGTTCGATGGCTGCTCGGTCCCGCCCACCCAGGGCCGATCCTAGGGTCACAGGCGCCTGGGTGCAGAAATATTTCTGGCGCCCCCACAAAGGGGGCGTGGTCATCGTACCAACTCCTCCCCTTTACAAATGTTTCTATGGCAATGACTCAAACACAGAGATGCTCCTCTAAGAAGTCTTTGTTGCCCTGGGATCCTCCCATGATCTTTTAACAATAAAGAAAATACTGGAAGAGTGTACACTAATGAGACCTGGAGGGGAACCTCTCTGATACTGTTAGAAAGTGCCCCAAAACATAGTACAGGAGATGGTCAGACTGTAGACATGATACAAGCAATGGTCAGAGACTGCAATCATAGTACAGGAGATGGTCAGAGAGTGTAGACATATTACAGGAGACAGTCAGGGACTGGAGAAATAATACAGGAGACAGTCAGAGACTGCAGATATAATACAGGAGATGGTCAGAGACTGCAGTTCCTATTGACATAAGTAGATAATGGCCGATCGGCTCTCACCTGACCAACAACAACGGTTCCTCTGATCAGGAGTCAGCTCACTCTGAATTGCCCATGGATACTCCACTGGGTAGAGCCCAGATCTGTATCCTGGCAATGACTCCATTCCTTTCTCCGCCAGGGATGGCACTAGGCTGTGTGGCTTTCCATCTGGTGGCGCACGGCAGCGGGGTTCTCTCTCAGCACTGTCCTTTCCCTCTGGAGTCCTGGGTGCACTTCCCTGAAAGCTTTCCTGGGGTCCTGGCTCTCTCTCTCTCTCTGCCATTCAGTACAGACTCCCCCAGGACAACCCCCCATTAGTACAGACCCACCCAGGACAACCCCCCCATTAGTACAGACCCACCCAGGACAACCCCCCATTAGTACAGACCCAGCCGAGGACAACCCCCCATTAGTACAGACCCAGCCGAGGACAACCCCCCATTAGTACAGACCCAGCCGAGGACAACCCCCCATTAGTACAGACCCACCCGAGGACAACCCCCCATTAGTACAGACCCACCCGAGGACAACCCCCCATTAGTACAGACCCACCCGAGGACAACCCCCCATTAGTACAGACTCCCCCAGGACAACCCCCCATTAGTACAGACCCACCCAGGACAACCCTCCATTAGTACAGACTCCCCCAGGACAACCCCCCATTAGTACAGACCCCCCCCAGGACAACCCCCCATTAGTACAGACTCCCCCAAAACAACCCCCCATTAATACAGACTCCCCCAGGACAAACCCCCCATTAGTACAGACACACCCCCCCAGGACAACCCCCCATTAGTACAGACCCCCCCCCCCCCACCCAGAACAACCCCCTTAAGACAACCCCCCATTAGTACAGACCCCCCAGGACAACCCCTAGTACAGACAACCCCCCATTAGTACAGACTCCCCCAGGACAAACCCCGCAGACCCACCTAGGACAACCCCCCATAGTACAGACTCCCCCAGGACAAACCCCCCATTAGTACAGACCCCCCAGGACAGTACAGATAACCCCCCCATTAGAACTCCCCCAGACCCCCCCAGGACAACCCCCCATTAGTACAGACCCCCCCAGGACAACCCCCCATTAGTACAGACCCCCCAGGACAAACCCCCCATTAGTACATGGCAGGCTGTGGCAGAGGCGCTCAATCTCAGATGGATCAGGCGGCAGCGCAGCTGTATTAGTGTCTGTTGTGTATGCTCTGCTCGGCGCTCGCTCCCCCACGCTGTCTGAAGATGGCAGTGGCAGAGGTCACGGTGGGTGGAGCCGAGCGGCCGTGTGACGTCACGTCGTCACATCCCGCTCGGGTCTCTGATTGCTTCGGCGGCTCGGATTAAAAAAAAAAAAATTTTGGCGGCTCGCTCGACGCCTCGCGGATGACATCGCTGGGTGCGGGGCACCCACTGCACCCCGTGTAGGATCGGCCCTGCGCCCACCCCGACATTACCTCTCAGTTGTGACAGCTGGTCTTTGTCTCTGCATGCAGTAATTACATTGCCTGACAGTTTCACACACTGTCTCACTATTTGCTGCATGTGACACTGTCTCACAGGCCGTGTGGCTACACACTACTTGGATGATACATTTTAGAGCAGATCTTGGAAGACAGCACAGTAATTAGGGTGTGCCCAGGCACACCCGTCACACACACTGTGGGCACGCCTATGAATGCAACTAGTTAGGAGGCATGACACTGTGAAAAACTTTCAATGTAGTAGAGCAAAACTGAAAATGTTTTGCATGTAGGCAATGGGAGATTCAACACTGACAACCAATGAAATGGGGAATTTACAATGACCACCAATGTAAGGGAGGATTTACATTGACCACCATGTAACAGGATTTTACCCCACTCACCAATTTGAGCCTAGGTTCACATATATGCGATGTGGGAACAAGCACCATCCAGCGCTGGTTCCTGCATTACATCTCTCCCACAGGAAGTTCACACTAACCTCTACGAACCGATGTGGGTGTTAATACATTGTTAAAGTGGCTGTAAACTACAAAAAAAAGAAACGAAAAAAACCCTGCAAGACAAAGGCATAATGAGCTAGTATGCATTGCATACTAGCTCATTATAAAATACTAACCTCAAGCCTCGTACGCATGGGCAAGAATCACGTCAGGAAAGAAACGTTGTTTTTCCTGACGAGATTCTTGGCAAGAATCTCTTGCCGCCCGAGTGTACACACGCTCATTTCAAAAGAACCAGGGTTCTTTTGAAAGGCAAGAACGTAGTACGACGAGCATGCGTTTGTCACATTCGATGCCGTCGCCGCCATCTTGCTTCACCCTACCTCTGCCATGGAAGCTTTCGCACATGCGTCAAAGTCATTTCGAGCATGCGCGAGTTTCCACAGCGACCAGGTAAGTATACAGTCGCTCGAGTTTCTCGTCAGGTAACAGGCCGACAAGAATTTTGACGAGAAAATAGAGAGCAGGATCTCTATTTTTCTCGTGGAGATTCTGGGCAGATTTCCAGACAAGAAACCTGAAAACCTCGTACACACACGCGGTTTACTCAGATTTCTTGCAGAAAAAAACGAGCGTGTGTCTACGAGGCTTAAAGGGGTGTTCCAGCCCTTTTTAATGTTTATTAAAAGTCAGCAGCTACAAAAAGTGTAGCTGCTGGCTCTTAATAAACAGACACTTACCTTGTCCATGGTTCCAGCGACGTGCCGGCCGGCCGGGACTCCGCTCCTCTCCCCCCCTTCTCGGCCGGCGTCTTCAATACAACTGTGGGCACCCGGCCGTGACAGCCTTCGGCTTCACGGCCGGGCACCCACTGCACATGCGCGATCGGCACTGCGCATGCACAGACGGCAATGCGCCGTCCCATTGGACAGGCGATGCCTGGGACCTGGACGTGTCCCAGGTGAACGCCTACAGGGAGGGGCTAAAGTTAGGCGATTAAGCTTAATCGCCTAACCAGCCCCTCGGCGGAAGGAGGAAGTGGGACAGGAAGTCCCACTCCTCCTGAAGCCCCCACTCCCCCCCAAAAAAAATTACATGCCAAATGTGGCATGTAAGGGGGTGAGGAGTGGGTCAAGCGGAAGTTCCATTTTTGGGTGGAACTCCGCTTTAAGACCAAAGCTGTTGCAGCTGTGACCGGCGACATGTCTCCCAAAGTAATATTTGGGTTTGCAGACTCCAGCGATGTGGTTGACCGGAGCCACGATGACGTCACTCCCGCGCATGCGCACGGGAGCCGCCGGTCACAGCATGGGCCCTTTAGAAACGGCACGATTGTGCCCTTTCTTCAGTGCGCATGCGCTGATGACGCCGCAAGCGTATATGATAAATATCTACCTAAAACCGTGCATGTTTAGGAGATATTTCCGGTACCTACAGGTAAGCCTGTAATAAGGCAAAAGTGGTGTAAAAAAATACTATCTAGGAGGGATTGTTAAACAAAAAAAAAAAAAAGCTTGAAAGAGCTCAATACAAATGTGAGAGGGTATAAAAAAGAACAAGCTTCTTCAAACTTTTAAAGGCATAGATAAAAGCGCAGATGCCTGTAAGAAGCAGCAGTGTGCATGAACCCGGTCGTGTGTACACGACATTAAGGGGGATTCACCCTCTCTATTCACTGTTACCACTAAAAGTGAAATAAAGTCCCACAAATCTTGCAATGGGGACACTCGTTTTGGTGACAACCAGGGATTCCCTCATTTTGGAGGCATTTTCTTTTATTTTTTTGTTTTAGCTATGGGACAGGAAATTAAAAATGAAAAAAAAAAAAAGTGTGCATTTAATTCTATTTTTGCCAAAAAAAAAAAAAAATGTATAAGGAATCCTAGGACATAGATAAATCTATGTTCTCTAGAAAATGACAATAGGCTCTACTAGAAGAGAAGCAAGGAAAGCAGCAGCAGAAGAGTCAGCTAGCAGTTTTTTATGTTCTTCTGATTGGTTGCTAAAGGCTCATGAATGACTTTATGTAAGTGAGTGTAATAGGTTTACATGTGGACGTATCTTGCCCCCAAGCCCAGAGTGTGTGGGCGTGGCTGATGACGTCTCTGATGGCTGTGTCCGCCCTGCACATGTCTGTGTCCCGGTATTATCAGCAGATCGCTCTCCCGGTTAATGTGACAGCAGAGCTGTGTATAGGACGTCCTGCGGTATGGAGATCTGAGATCGGTGATCACTTCTCATCAACACACAGCCTGCAGTGCACACATCTCATCATCACCAATCGTCTATCTTTTATGTTAGGTAAGTCATTTCCTATAGACTTGGGAGGGCTTATACAACCCGCTTACACATCACCCATCCACTGCATGTCCGAACTCTGCAGGCAGATAATGCTATTCATTTCTTCCTATAGGATTATTCATCAATCCATGATTTTGAGTACCTGATGACTTTTTTTTTTGTTTGTTTGTTTGTGTTAAAAAAAAAAAAAAATTGTGAATTTAGATTTTATAACTTGCACTGCTAGCGCTCGTTTATTTCCATTCTTGGGAACGTTTAACAACGATCGGCGCATGATGAAAAATGTGGCAATTGCTTTATGCACACTTATTTAGGCTACATTTCCACTATTGCGTCCCCCAAAGTCATGTGATTTAGAGTTCGAGATTGATGCGACTTTGAGTGCAGCTGTGAGGCCGGGTTCACACCTATGCAAATTGAGTGCGGCTTAATTCGCAGAACATTTCTAAATACATAGGGCCAGATTCAGAAAGGACTTACGATGGCGTATCTCCAGATACGCCGTCGTAAGTCCGAATGAGTGCCGTCGTATCTCGGCGCCTGATTCAAAGAATCAGATACGCCGGAATTTAGGCAAGATCCGACCGACGTAAGTCTCTTACGCCGTCGGATCTTAACTGCATATTTACGCTGGCCGCTAGCTGGCGCTTCCGTAGATTTACTCGTCGAATATGCAAATTAGGTAGATACGCCGATTCACGATCGTAGTTGCGTCCGTCGCACTGATATACGTCGTTTACGTAGGCGTTCGACCGGCGTAAAGTTACATTAGTCTCTTACGCCGTCGGATCTTAACTGCATATTTACGCTGGCTGCTAGTTGGCGCTTCCGTAGATCTACGCGTCGAATATGCAAATTAGGTAGATACGCCAATTCACGAACGTAGTTGCGCCCGTCGTATTGATATACGTCGTTTACGTAGGCGTTCGACCGGCGTAAAGTTACCCCTGCTATATGAGGCGCAGCCCATGTTAAGTATGGACGTCGGAACAGCGTTGAATTGTACGTCGCTTACGTCGTTTACGTAAGTCGTTCGGGAATGGGGCTGGGCGTAAGTTACGTTCACGTCGATATCAATGAATATTTACGACGTGATTTTGGAGCATGCGCACTGGGAAACGTCCACGGCCGGCGCATGCGCAGTTCGTTCGGCGCGTCATTTACATGGGGTCACGATTAGTTTACATACAACACGCCCACTACCAGCCTACTTTGAATTACGCGGGCTTACGCCTGCACATTTACACTACGCCGCCGTAACTTTGGGCACAAGTTCTCTGTGAATACGGCACCTGCCTCTCAAAGTTACGGCGGCGTAGTGTAAATGAGATACGCTACGACGCCGGAAAGTTACGCGATTCTATCTGAATCTAGCCCATTAATTTCAATGAGGCTACGCTACGACGCCGGAAAGTTACGCGATTCTATCTGAATCTAGCCCATTCATTTCAATGAGGCTGGTTCACATATGTGCGATGCACTCGCACTGCCGAAAAAATGTGTGCGTTTTCTAGGCATTGCAGTGCGGCTCGGGTGCGAATCCAAGCCCATTATCTTCTATGGGTACACATCTGATTCGCAGATGTGTTCATTTCTCTTCAGGATTTCTCTTTCTACTCAATACACTTCCCCCCCTCCCCTCTCCCAGGTCTCCAAATTCGCAGCTAAAACGGAGATGATCTGCTGAACAGCTTATCTTTTTTGCAGAGATAACAGAGCTGGAATTCGCACCGCACAAGTGTGAATCAGGTCTAATACAACTTTACAGTCTCCGTTGCATCAAAGTAGTGTAGGAACCTTTTCAAAGTCGCTGCAACTTTAAGTTGCCTATATTGGAACGGGTGCCGGTTAAAATCGGTGGAATGTGACTTGTCACGCGACTTTGTGTCCGAAGTGGTGTGACAAGTCGCACTAGTGAAAACAGCACCTTACTCTTTAATCGTTTTTATTAGAAAATCAGAAGTGAACAGAATTGAAGAAAACTTGAACATTTTTTTTTTCCGAAGTGCAAATGACATGGGTCCAAAGTCGCACAAGATTGCAACTGCACATTTAGATAACACGGCATACAAATAATGTCTGACTTATGCTTTGTTGGATTGTAGCTTTAAACAAGAAAGGAACACTAAAGCCTTAGGTGGTAGAAAATGCTATTGGTCTATTCTTAGGCAAGACAGCAATGTGCGATGCCTATAAGGGGGGGGGGGGGGCTCACTGCAAGATCTCGGGGTACTGAGAATATTGAGGCACGTGAAGTGGTTGCCGTAGTTTAGTGTTTTATGTGTCAAATCTTGCATGGCGATTGGGTATCTGTAGTGTGCTGATGCTAGTAGTGTGCTGTCCATCCATACTCACCCCCTTCTACTCACTCTGTTCCTCCTTGCTACGGTATTTGCATCACTCAGGTCATGGTTTACATTTTACATCAATTTTTAACTTGGCACCCTGGTGTGTGTTTATTTTGGCACATGCTGGTGGGACATCAGTAGAAACTGTTGCATATCACTTTTTACACCCCATCCAGAGACGTGTGTGTTGTTTTTTTTTTGAGAACGCATGAAAAGAGCACCTAAATGCAATGCAAGTGAAAGTAATGCAAAGTAAAGTAATGAAAACGCACGTTCGTGGATATACAACAAGAATAATAATGCAATGAAATACTATGTAAAAACAAATGTGCATCAGTGCAATTCGTTTTTTTTTGTACATTCTACATGTAAAATTTGTAAGAGCATTATTGAATACAGAACAGAAATTGCACCAATAAAAAAAAAAAAAATACATATTTCTCTCTGTCAGCCGCCTCTATTGTGTGCGTTATTAGGTAATACTGTGTAGACATAACATGGCTATGGGAATCCCCCCCCCCCCAATAATCATAAACAACAGTATATATTAGCCCTGGTTCAGCAGTGCAGCTTTCAAGTTGCGCTACTTCAGCGCGATTTTTTAAAGCTGCCCAATCAGTGCGATTTGGATTTCCGATTTCATCAACAGAAGTCAACGCAAGTCGCAATGAAATCTCAACAAAGTAGTGCAGAAACCTTTCTCCAAAACAGGAAAAGGAAAAAGGACTAAGGTCCCGAAATAAGAAAAAAATAAAAAAGGTCCCAAATTTATAATAAAAATATTTAAATTTATTCTAGTCACATTAAAAACACATGCTAAAAGAGCCGGTTCACACTGGGGCGACTCGTCAGGCGATTCAGCCACCTGAGAAGTCGCGTCCCATTCTATTCACCAAAACCGTTTTAATAGGAGCGACGTAAGAAAAAGGTTCTTGTACGACTTCGGGGTGCGACTCGGGGCGATTTTGCTAATCACCTCTGAAGTCATCTTCAGGGCGACTTGCCGAGTTGCCCCCGAAGTCGTGCCGCCGCAGTGTGAATCGCTCTAAGAAAGAACACAAACATATCTAGAAATAACACTGTCCCATGTATGAGAACAGATATAATGCTGATACATGAAAATCGCATGGATGGCTTAGAGAAATGAAATTAAAATATTTTACTTCTAATTGGAGGCCATTTTTCTTTCCTAAAGTCCCTTTTCCTCTTTTTTTTTTTTTTTTTTCCTGTTTTTGCTCAAATATTATTGAATGCGGTGCCACCCTCTGCAATAAATGTCTCGGATTTCTTTTGCGAACCTTTCTCAAAATCGATGTGACTTGTGCCGCAATGATTCTAATGGTTCCATTGCTGGCAATGGGGTGCGACTTTAATTTTTATATATATTTTTTTAAACTGTGAAATCACATTTGTGTAAACCAGGGATTACTGTATCTTTGTAGCTTTGCAATTGGTCGCATTATACAGTAAAACCTTGGTTTGAGAGCGTTTTGCAAGACAAGCAAAATGTTTTAATACATTTTGTGGATATATCCACATTTGTTTTTTGCTTAGTATCTAGCTTTTGTGTTTAGCAGCAGAACCTTTCACTAGTTTTATATTAATTTATTTTTCTTTATTCACCTAGTGCAAATTTTTCCTTCCTTTTACCCATTCACGTTTAATACATTTTGCCTTGATATACAAGCGATGTCCTGATATAAGAGTAGCGTCATGTCAGAACTGAGTATAAAAAAGAAGAGAGTAGCCTCTAAGTGTAGCAATATTGTTACATTTAATGAAGGTACAACATTTAGCAACTTATTGCTACACTTAGGCCGCGTACACACGATCAGACCGGTCCGATGTGAATGGTCCGACGGACCGTTTTTATCGGGTCACCGCTGAAGTGGTCTGATGTGCGTACACACCATCAGTCCAAAATCCGATCGGTTCAGAATGCGGTGACGTAGAACACAACAACGTGCTGAAAAAATGAAGTTCAATGCTTCCAAGCATGCGTCGACTTGATTCTGAGCATGCGCGGGTTTTTGGTCCGATGCTTTTGCGTACTTACCATCGTTTTGGTCCGATGGTCAGGCGTCCATCGGACTGATTTTAAAGCAAGTTTTAAAACTTTGGTCCAATGGACAACGGTCCGATGGTCCGTACACACGATCTATTTGGTCCGATGAAACTGGCCTCTCTTCTCTTTTATACCCTGTAAAAAAAATGCTTTGATATACAAGTGCTTTGGATTACAAGTATGTTTCTGGAACTAATTGTGCTTGCAAACCAAGGTTCTTGTCACTGCGGCCAAAAAAACGAATGTTGTTTGGACCCCACTAATGATTAAAAAAAAAAATCGAATAAATATTTATGAAACTAAAACTTTCTAATACAGTAAGTATTAGAAAGTTTTTGTTTCATAAATATTTATTAGATTTTTTTTTTAATCATTAGTGGGGTCCAAACAACATTAGTTTTTTGGCCGCAGTGACAAGAATATGCAAAGAAGTAGGATGCAGGAATTTTCTTGATTGATCCAATAAGGGGTTTTCTTTCTGGAAAGTCCATTCGCCACAAAATTCAATGTTAAAAGCAGACATTTATTTTTCAAAGTACAGTACTTTTGAATGACGTTCGTCATGTCATCCAATGTGCTGATGGTAATTTTTGTACTATCGTTCTTCTTTCGAAAAGCTGTTAGTGCTTGTCCAGCTCAAGGTTCAATCCTTTTTTTTTGCGTGGTTGTAGCAGGTTGAGCTAATTGATAATGACTAGGGTTGTCCAGATACCGATACTAGTATCGGTATCGGGACCGATACCGAGTATTTGCGGGAGTACTTGTACTCGCGCAAATGCTCCCGATACCTAAATAGAATACTTTTTTTGTATTTATCAACATGTTCTGTGAAATTTCTTTGAGTTTTTTACTACTGCGTGACAAGAAAATAATATTTTTTTTTATTCATTTTTACTCATTTTTATTCTTTTATAATGTCTTGAGTTAGAGTTCTTCATAATTCTAAAGAAAATATCCTTAATCTGTATTGTGGTTTGAAAACTGTCACATGACATTTAAAAAAAGTATCGGTATTCGGTATCGGCGAGTACATGAAAAAAAGTATCGGTACTTGTACTCGGTCCTAAAAAAGTGGTATCGGGACAACCCTAATAATGACAAGTCACTCACCTTTGGTCACTAGTAATAACACCAATAAGGGGTGATGGGGAAAAAAAAAAGAGAGCGCCTGCAGAACTACAAATTTCACTATATCTGATAGAACAGCCCTAGAGATTGAAGGTATACAAATTTTAAGCCAAATATATTGTGTCATATTTCTAGAAAACAGACGTTCAGCTTTAGGGCTCATACGCATGTGCATGTAATGTAAAATATGACTATTTTGGTGCCCAGGAGACACGGGTGTTTTGCGTACAGTTGCCTGTACAAATTAATTCCAGGATTCAGCTGTAAACGCAGCTCCAAGCTTAAATATATATTTTTTCATCTAGGGTATATGTTTGTATGCATTAGCATGTTTATGCTCGGAGCTTTGTACCCACGTATACAGCCGTATCCTGTTAGGCCTCGTACACACGACCGTTTTCCTCGACAGAATCCATCAAGAAACTTGGTGGGAGAGCTTTTTTGCCGTGGAAACCGGTCGTGTGTATGCTTTTCATCGAGGAAACCATTGAGGAACGGTCGTGTGTATGCTTTTCATCGAGAAAACTGTTGAGGAACTCGACTAGCAAAAAGAGAGCAAGTTCGAGTCCAAATTGGCTCGTCGTGTTTCTCGTCTGGCTGGTTTTCGATGAGAAACTCGAGCGTGTGTATGCTTAGAAACCCGCGCACCTTCGGTAAAAGTAGCGTTTGTAATGGAAATAGCACATTTGTCACGCTGTAACAGACTGAAAAGTGCAAATGTCTCTTACCAAACTTTTACCTAACACGCAGTAACATGAGATTAGCAAAAGCAGCCCCAAGGGTTGTGCTAGTGGAATTGAACTTCCCCTGCCGTTGTATGTGTTGAAGTCACCGCGTTTGAGAACGAGGAGATTTGGTCTTGACAGTGTGTACGCAAAGCAAGCTTGTCAAGTTCCTCAACAAGCCTAACAAGGAACTCGACGAGGAAAACAATGTGTCTGAAACGACGAGTTCCTCGGACGTGTGTACGAGGCCTTATGCCGCGTACACACGGTCGGACATTCCGACAACAAAACCGACGGACGTTCGCTCAAACTTGTCTTGCATACACACGGTCACACAAATGTTGTCGGAAATTGCGAACGTCAAGAACGCGGTCGCATATAACACTACGACGAGCCGAGAAAAATTAAGTTCAATGATTCCGAGCATGTGTAGAATTTTTGTGCGTTTTGAATTGTGTACACACGGTCGGAATTTCTGACAACTTTTGTTGTCGGAAAATTTGAGAACCAGCTCTCAAGTTTTTGTTGTCGGAAATTTCGACAGGAATTGACCGATGGAGCATACACACGGTCGGATTTTCCGACGGCAAGCTCACATCGAAATTCCGACCGTATGCACTAGGCATGAGTCATGTCTACAGGCAGCTGTACACAACACTGGTGGCTCACAGGTACTAAAATATGGCCTTATTTTACCTCATGGTAAATACTAGTGATGAGCGGAATACGCCATATTCGATTTCGCGATATTTCACGAATATATAGAAGAATATTCGCGAAATATTCGTTAATATCGAATATTCGTGATATTTTATCCAAAAAAATTTTTTGCGAAATTTCGCTAATGCGAATGCGAAATTGATTGCGAAATTCTCGTTAACACGCGAAAACGGAGATCATTTCCTGGATTACTAAATTAATATGCACTAAACACTAACTCTACTTACACAAACTTATGACTAAACTAAAGCTAATTTTTTTTTTTTTTTTTTATACACAAAACACAAGGGCAGAGAAAGTATTCGCGAATATTCGTAATACGAATATTCGCATTGCGAATATTCGGCAACATAAAAGGATCGCCTCAGCTACTCGGCCCAGGGTCTCTAATCATACCAGCAATGCTTTTAGACGTCGATGGAGATCACTAGGATGTGATCTGTTTTAAAAATAAATTTGAAAAAATACAAATATTCGCAATATCGAATATTCACCGCGATATTCGATTTATTTGCGAATACTCGAATATGCAATATTCGTAACGAATATTCGCAATGCGAATATTCGTGAGCAACACTAGTAAATATGCTGTGTGTAGCTTGACAGAAGTCACTCTGTAATGAGTTGCTATGGGTTACCGCACTTTGCTGGTCTTTACATTGTTCCTTAAACCACCTTGTGTGCCGAGGGAGAGATCACTACTGCACAAAAGTTTTAGGCAGGTGTGAAAACATGCTGTAAATTAGGAACGGTTTCAGAATGAGGAGAGGTAATAGTTTATATTTTATCAATGAACAAAATAGAAAGTAAATTAACAGAAGATAAACTCAAATCAATATTTGGTGTGACCACCCTTTGGCCTTCAAAACAGCATCAGTTCTTCTAGGTACACTTGCAAACAGTTTTTGAAGGAACTCGGCAGGTAGGTTGTTCCAAACATCTTGGAGAACTGACCACAGATCTTTCTATGTCTCAAACCCTTCTGTCTCTTCAAGTAATCCCAGACAGACTCGATGTTGAGATTAGGGTCCAATGGGGGCCAAACCATCACTTCCAGGACTCCTTGTTCTTTACACTGAAGATAGTTATTAATGACATTGGCTGTATGTTTGGGGTCATGGTCCTGTTGCAGAATAAATGTGTGGCCAATCACACACCTCCCTGATGGTATGGCATGATGGATAAATATCTGACTGTATAACTCCCCATTTAGGGGTCCCACATTTATATTATTCCTGCACCATATGAGCATGAATGCTTTAGTGAATAGAAATCCTAAACAAAAGAAAATACATTTAGTGCGTAATTTCTTATTGCTCAAATAAAAAAAAATAGACTAAGGGCCAGTTCACACCATAGAAACGCAGTCCGGATGCTTTTTTGCTTGTGCTGTTTTGACACGTTTTCAATGCGTTCCAGTGCATTTTTTCCCCCCCTCTTCTTTCTTCACTTTTAAATAAGGACATATGTGTTCAAGTGTGTTTTTAATGAGTTTTACCGCATTCCAGAACAGTTCAATGCAGAACGCACTAAAGCTGACCGCACTGGTGTGAACTATGCCATTGAAAACCATATCCTCTACTATCCATGCTTTTGTGTTATAGAAAAAAACGCACTGAACTGCATGTGGTGTGAACTGGCTCTAATAATCTGTAGTACAGTTTTTCATACTGTTGAAGGCCACTTGCGCGTTAGTCAGTGTATTATTTTCTTTAGAAGGTTGGTTCTTTTAAAAGCACTTCTTGAGCTATATACTGATCTTTACACTGACAGAAAACACACCCAATGGCTAATGGTTAACATGGTAGTGTTATCAATGTTCTAATTACTGAAGCTGTTCCCTTGTTTCAAACATTGTTACATGTATCACCCATGGGAGAGGAGAATAATTGTATTATTTTCAAAATTATCCTACCATTTTAACATACAAGGTTATACCATGGTTTGTGCTTTTCTACTTCAATTTACAAGCCAATTTGTGTTATTTTTTTTTCTTTTAGTTCAAAGCCCTCTAACCAGCAGAATTAAACCCATAAATTTAGACCCCTTTCACACTGGGGCAGTTTTCAGGCGCTAGCGCAAATTGAAAAACAAATCATAACATACACAGTGGATGATAAATTGAGGTGCACAAAAGTATAAAGTGCCAAACACAAAACAGTCTATCAGGGACAAGGATAAGTCCAAGGAAAGTGCAAAAACTCAAATATGTGCAATAATAGTCCATAATAGTGAAAAGCAATGTGAAAAGGATGTCCACCGATCAGAGAGATGTGAGGAATAACACCACCACACAGCGTGTCTGGTCTCCCAGAACTCTCACCTCCAGCATGTATACACAGGCATATAGGATGATCTTTGTATGGAAACCTCCCTCAGTAGTCTTGTTCACCACCACGGGTCGGTGGGGAGATAGGTACCTGAGATCTCGGGTGATAGTAGAAAAGAGGAGGGAGAAGGCCTCCAATAGTGTATTATCCTTGGTATAAAATAATTTATTGAGGAATTGCACTTACAGATAAATGAATAAAAATTTGCATATCGACAACGGTGATCACAGCACTTCGGCACGTCACTCACTGCACGTCTTTCCCTTCCCTACGCGTTACGACACAGGGTCACGTGTCTTCATCTAGAGCATTCCCCAGATGAAGACACGTGACCCTGTGTTGTAACGCGTAGGGAAGGGAAAGACGTGCAGTGAGTGACGTGCCGAAGCGCTGTGATCACCGTTGTCGATATGCAAATTTTATCATCCACTGTGTATGTTATGATTTGTTTTTCAATTTGCGCTATCACCCTTATTTGAATTTATGTTATTAGTTGCTGTGTATGCAATTTTGTGTTTGCTGCATATTTCAAACAGAGCAGTGCAGCGCAAACCTAAATAGCATAATATTAATATTAAAACGAATATGCTCATACCAGTGAAGACATAATTGAATTAATAACAGTGAAAAAATAAAATAAAATAAAAAGAAAGTCCACATTTGCAAAGTGCAAACAAATCCTGTGATCAGAACAGTCAGAGTATCTCCACCATGTGACTTGGAAAACCAATATTTCAAACGTGATCCCTTCACCAGTAAAGATGGGTACTCTCACCTCACACCAAGACCCTTGTTTTACCAAAGGTCTAAAACGCTTAGAACTGCTGCATATTGTCACTGATTTCTCGATAGACTTATTAGTAGCGCAGAAGTCCCACTTGATTTAGTTTTCAGGCGCTATTGCGCTAAAAATAGAGCCTGCAAACCGTTCGCTGTTTCTCCAGTGTGAAAGCCCGAGGGCTTTCATACTGGAGCGGTGCACTGGCAGGACGGAAAAAAAGTCCTGCCAGCCGCATGTTTGGAGTGGTGTCTATACTGCTACTTCACCGCTTCTGCCCATCGAACTCTGCTGAGGCCCATTGCGGGCGGTTTTAACCCTTTCTCGGCCACTAGCGGGGGGTGTAAAAGCGGCCAAATAGCGCTGTAAAAATACCGCCGCCACACCTCCCGCCCCTTTGTGAAAGTGGCCTTAATGGTTTCTCACATTGAAGACATTCTGTAACTGTCACACTGTTGCTTGTCTCCTCAACTGAACTCCCAAGCCATCACATGACTGGTGTCATAACTGATCATATGTGCAGCACCATAGCAGCCACAAATCAAACAGAGGCTAATGGGGCCTGTACACACAATACCTGCTTCCACTTCCTGGTAAGATCACTGTATGGCAATCTGTCTCATGTCTGGCCCCTCCTCCTCCGTGCCCCCCCCCCCCCCCCCCGTGCCTTCTGGGACCTGTATGTGTCCCAGAAGATGTTGGGACCATTCAGAAAGAGCAGTGAGACTTGCGCATGTGTAGAAGGAAAACGGCCTGAGGGTTTCACTGCCAGTTTCCCTTGCTTGCAGGCCAAAACCGATGGACGAATTGGTTTGGGGTGCCGACATTGTGCGATCCATGGACAGGTAAGTGTCCTTATTTTAAAAGTCAGCAGCTATAGTTTTTTGTAGCTGCTGACTTTTAAAAATATATACTGTATTTATCGGGGTATTGCGCGCTCCGGCGTATAGCGCGCACCCCTAATGTGGACCCGAAATTCCTGTAAAAAAAAAACATTTTAGTACTTGGTTATGGTGTCTTGCGCGGCATCCATTGGCCGCCTTGTCCGGTCCGGCGTCCGTCTTCGGCTTCAGTGGTGTCCTCCCGGCTTCTCCCGCGCTGTCTCCGAGTCGAATCCCCGCTTCCCGCGCTCAGTTTGAACGCCTCCGCCGAGATATACCGAGTGCAGTACACTCGGGTACATTTGGCCAGGCTCGGCTTCGCTCGTACTCACGCTCTGTGACGTTTATGCGTAAGCACGAGCGAAGCCGAGCCTGGCCGAATGTACCCGAGTGTACTGCACTTGGTATATGTCGGCAGAGGCGTTCAAACTGAGTGCGGGAAGCGGGTATCGGCAAATATCGCGCACCCACGATTTCCCCTTATTATCCCCACGATAAATACGGTAATATATTTTTTTTAACAGGCTGGAACTCCGCTTTAATGGTAATTGCATAGGCAAATTGGTGCAATATGTAATACGTATGCAGAATTATCTGTGTTTTCATATTGCCTTCTTGTATACAGAATTTTGGCATGTTCCCCAAAACTTTTGGGGAGCAGTATTGGTTATCAGTTTGTGTGTGTGTAAATGGAGCACTACGTGTGTCAGCAATGGCAGCTCCCATAAAGTCTCATAGGCTGACCTTTAAAGGTCTGTTTATTTAAATTCCAGCTTGGTGATGATTGTTGGCTGGTGAATTTTTTACACTGGATTTTTAAAGGACCCATAGGGCTAATTTACTAAAGGCAAATAGGCTGTTCACTTTGCACAGGAAGTTGCACTTTGCAAATGAGTTTGCCCCAGAGCTTAGTGAATGTGTGTAAGTTTCACTTTACAAAGAATACCAAATCACATGCAAAGAATAAAAATGTTTCTTGTACATGATTGGGTGATGGAAGTTAGCAGAGCCTCACATTATTCACTACATTATGGGGGAAATTCTGTTGCAAAGTGCAACTTCCCTTGGGAACTGAAAGCCTATTTGCCTTTATTCATTCAACCTCATAATGTAAAAATTGGAGCCTTGTTTCCACATTGGTTAAAGGGTCATGAGTAATCACATGAACTTACCTTGTTATAATGCTAGTTTTACATTCATTCAGCTGATCAATCCTAATGCATTGGTACCAAGTTCTCTATCAGGAATGATATCTAGGTACAGCTAGCAGCAGTCAAATGGGGTTGATTTACTAATGGCAAATAGACTGTTTAGATTGCAAGTGAAGCTACACTTTGCATTGGAATTTTCCTCAGAGCTTTGTGAATGAGGTGACGTTTCCATATTTCAAAAAATACTCAATCTTGCACGGAAAATAAAAAAAACTGCATTTTTGCTTTCACGTGATTGGGTGGTGGAAGTCAGCAGAGCTTTGTCTCATTTACTAAGCTCTGTGGAAAATGTCCTTTGCAAAGTAAGCATTCTATTTGCCTTTAGTAAATCATAACTAGTGACTACGTTGTTAGGATTGTTGCCTATGAAATCCAAGGTCTGTCTACTGGCCATAGCTAGCATGAATGAAATTTACATTCCTATTAGGAAACTTAGACTGAGAAAACTACAGAGGCTGCCATTTTTGTAAAAAAAAAAAGTTGCCTGTATGTAGTTTTAATACTTCCTAAAGCTGGTCATACAGTTTATGCATTCAGCCAGGTGGCTGGAAAAAAAAGGGGGGAAAAAAAAACTATACTGGTTTCTCATCCAGACTTTGAGCCCTTTTCACGACAGCATGGCCGCATTAGTGGTAAAGCGGCGCTAGTTTTGAGCGACGCTTTACCATTGTTTTAGAGGTGCTTTTTGGGCTCTAGCGGGGCATTTTAACCCCCGGCAGCAGCCAAAAAAGGGTTAAAAGCGCCCCCAGTGATTTGCAGGTGCTTCCCATTCATTTCAATGGGCAGGGACACAAAGATGCTGTTTGCTGGACTCTGGCTTTCACACTGGGACTGCAGATGAGGCATTTTTCAGGAGCTATCTTTAGCGCTAAAGTGCCTGAAAAACGCCTCCAGTGTGAAAGGGGTCAAAAATCCTCCCCAATTGTAATCTGACAGTGAGACTCCCTGCGGTCAGAATACACTGATCAGTATTGCAGCCAATTGGCTACATGTGGAAATCCAGCTGAAATTGATCAAAATGTCGGTACATGAGAAGCCGATCAATGGATTGACTTCTCATAAACAGGAACAGCCATACATGGATGGAAATTCAGTTCCTGGCTGAATTTCGATCCATGTATTCCAGCTTCATTTACAGAAATAGAACAAACAGATTAGAATGGAAAGTTAACTCCGGCCCAGATTCACGTACCTGGGCGCATCTTTGTGCTGGCGTAGCCGCCGCAACTTAGAGAGGCAAGTGCAGTATTCACAAAGCACTTGCGTCCTAAGTTACAGCGGCGTAGCCTAAATGGGCTGGCGTAAGCCCGCGTAATTCAAAGTAGGCAGGTAGTGGGAGTGTTGTATTATAATGAACCGTGACCCCATGCAAATGAGTGAACGAACGGCGCATGCGCCGTCCGTGAACGTATCCCTGTGCGCATGGTCAGAATTACGCCGGCTAGAATACCTAAGATACGTCGAACACTGCATACGACGTGAGCGTAACTTAGGCCCATGCGAATTAACGTACGCCTTGCGTAAACGACGTAAAATTCGACGGCTGTTCTGACGTCCATACCTTAACATGGGCTGCGCCTCATAAAGCAGGGGTAACTTTACGCCGGACGTACGCCTTAGTAAACGGCGTAGCTTACAGCGACGGGTGCATCTACGTTCGTGAATGGGCGTATCTTGCTCATTTGCATATTTATAATGGGAACGCCTCAGTACAGGTTCTTTTCATGGATTTCTTATTTATGTCACAGTACAATACAGCAGGCAGAGTAAGACCAGTAATGGCTGGGGACATCGCTGAGAATTTGGCTGATGTTTCCTGGCATTGAATCTAACTGGGGAATATTGGTAATTAAGCCCACCACTCTTTAAATTTGTCATTCACACCCTGGCAGTCTGTAAATAAATGTTCATGCATGGTGTTTTTGTATCTCTACAGGAAGGTGGTCACATCATCATGGCAGAGAAGTCTCAGACCGTTGTGCAGATGATGGAACCAGTGGTAAATGGCATTCAAGGATCTGACAATAAAAAAACAAAAAAACTAGAAGGAGCTACACTAAGTTTCCACAATATCAACTACAGAGTGAAAGTGAAGACTGGCTTAATTTGTTGCCGAAAAGTTACAGATCGACAGATCCTCATCGATGTCAAGTAAGTGACTTTGTGCAGAGGGACAGATTATAATTGATTGTACATACGTATTTGTCCACTTTCTTCACATTGAAAAATGCCACATGTCATAAAATGCCTGTTTGTGTATAAGCCAAAGCCGTGCACTCCTCACTATTGTTTACATTTTTTTATTAAGTGCTAATCTTAGTTTAAGGCAGGACATCCATGGTCGAATTTCAAATTAATGGTCGAAATTTTGTGCGTTTTGGTGATCCGATGGTGCCACTATTGATTTCGAAATTTGACCAACCAAGCCTTCAATTTCACCATTGCTACAGAATTTTTCTTTTTCGTGGCTGGAAATTTTCTTTTCTTTCCAGGTTTTTTTTTTTTTGCACATGCGCATTTCTTTTTCGGTTACATTTCTCGCACGATTCTCCCATCATTGCTAAAAAAATTCCAACAATGCCTGATTACTCAAATCCGCATGAAAATCAGCTGTTGCTGCAGCCCACTAATGGTGCGAAATTTGAACTAAATTTTTTTTTTTTTTATTTCCAATTTTTATTTTATACATCATATAATGGTATAAAACATAAACAAACGAGAATAAAGAAATAAAAGGGAATTAGTAGTCACCAGCAGCTCTGGAATGGGCACGGAGGTCTACGTATTACAAAATTAAAACAAAAACCACAGACATGGATCAACAAGGAAAAGCACTGCGTATCAGACAGAGGTATCGCTAAAGTAATTACAGCGCAGGCTTCTCTCACAAAATAGACCATCAATAGGGTCCTCGATTTACATTTGCGTGTCCCGCTATTCCAAAAAAATAAATAAAAAAAGAGAAAAGCAAAAGAATAGTAATAAAAAGAAGAAGAAGAAAGAGAGGAAAAGGGGGGGGGATAAGAGAAAGGCAAGGGTATAAGAAAGTCCCAAACAGAAGGGCGCGTCCCTCCTGGGCTCCAAGCGATCATGTTGTACAGAACAGGGGGGGTCTCGTGAGATCATGGGGGGTCTATGTAGTATGATGCCACAGTTCCCATGCTGCTGAATGTCGGTCTACCCGGTTCACCAGCCTAGCTGTCGTGGACTCCATGACCTCCACATCCTTAATTCTGGAATAAATATCAGATAGAGACGGAGGGTTTTGTTGCTTCCAGTAAAGGGCTACTAGACATCTGGCTGCTGTTAAAATTTGTGTGGCCAACTTTTGAGCTAGTGTGGAAAGTTTTAGGAGGGTGGAGGCCCAGTAAAAAGAACTTAGGGGAGAGAGGGATATCTATCTCGAACAGCCGGTGAAGTAGTTTCTGGACCGAATGCCAATAGGGCTGGAGAAATGGGCAGCTCCAGTAAACATGAAGTAGCGTGCCCCGGTCCTAGAGATCTCCAGCAGCGATCCGAGGCCGATGGAAAAATAGCATGCAGGCGTGACGGAGTCAGGTACCAGTGGAAAAGTACCTTATATGTGTTCTCTTTGTAGAGAGTACACATAGAACTCTTGGCCACCCAATACGATATGGTGGCCCATTGTTCAAGGGTTAGCTCCTTCCCAAGGTGTTCCTCCCATTTACACATATAGCTATGTTTCCCCCGGGCGACCATATCATAGGAATTTAAAAGCTTATTTATGTCCGAAGTAAGCCCTTTCTGTGTAGGTCCTGATAAGATTAAGTGTTCAAATGGGGATGACTTAGAGAATTGGAGGGTGGGCGTCATGAGTAAGAGCGTAGTGTCTGATTTGGAGGTAACCAAAAATGGCGCTGCGGGGGAGTTTGTGTTTAGTCCTGAGTTCGTCGAAGGGCAACAAAGTCCTAGAAACTGGGTTCACCAGATGTCCATAATGAAATAGATTCCTCTGCAGCCAGGGGGAAATCATCTGGGAGGTTAAGCTATCGCGTAGTTTAGGGTTGTAAAGAAAAGCTGTTACCAAAGAGGCCTCAGATTGTAGGGGGTGTTGCGATTTAGTTGTCTCCAAATAATGTGTAAGAGGTTCATACTATGTAGTAGGGTGGTGAAGGGGACATCGGCATTAGTATTCCACAGTAAGTTGTTTCGGTGGATGGGGGCTAGCCAAATTTTATCTATTTAAATCCAGCGATTATAGGCCGGAAGGGTAACCCAGGAAGCTATAGCCCTCAGTTGTGCTGCATAATAGTAGCGCTGGAGGTGTGGGTTTGGGAGGCACACATTATGGAGCGAGCTATTCGGTGCTGTTTATAATTCCACATAAAATTTAGGGAGTCAGTCTGGAGCTCCCTAAGCTGGGCGGACGGGATAGGCACCTGGCAGGTCATAAAGTGGTACAAGAGTTTAGGTAATACGTTCATCTTGACCAAGGCAATGCGTCCAAACCAAGACATTGGGTAATGTCTCCATTTAGTCAATAGGGATCGTATAGATGCACACAGAGATCTGAAGTTGGCATCATATAGAGATTCATATCGGGGAGTGAGCAATACCCCCAGATATTTAATGGCATGGGACTTACACATGTATGAAAAGTTTTCCGATAGGCGGTGCACTTCCGCAGGGGGAGAATAAGTGGGAGGGCTTCCGATTTAGCTGGAATAACCTTATATCCTCATAGGGACCCACATTCCTCAAGAAGTTTGTGGAGGTTGGGGAGGATGATATGCGGGTGTGTTAGGGCAAGGAGAACATCATCCGCAAACGATGATATTTTAAATTCGCAACCTCTGACCATTACGCCACTGATGTTGGGGTCTCGGATCTGGGCCGCCAGGGGTTCGATACACAGGGCGAAAAGCAATGGAGAAAGCGGACAGCTTTGCCTAGTACCGTTTGAAATGGGAAAGGAAGTAGAGGCCGCAAAAGGTGTTTTGATGCAAGCAGATGGAGTTGCGTATAAATGCCTAATAGCCCCAAGAAACAGCCCCCGGAAGCCCAGATATTCGAGGGTGGAAACATAAAAGGCTAGCTGAGCCTATCAAAGGCTTTCTCAGCATCTAAGTCTGAGCACGCACGACGTTGTGCTCCGGCCTCCCTTTGATGTCAATTAAGTTGATGACTGTTCCGGTGTTGTTCCCCGGTGGGCATCCAGGAACAAAGCCCACCTGATCCTCATGGATCAGGGAGGGGAGAATCTCATTCACTCGGAGGGTGGGGGGAGGTATTTTCTTGTTAAGGAACGTCCTATCCAGAGATGGGGAGAATGGAAGGTTGAAGTCCCCTCCTATGACTTAAAAGGAATGTGTGGTTCTAAATAGGTGGTTGTACACCCTAGTCACAAAAGGCATCTGGTTCACATTTGGTGCATAAATATTGCAGAAAGTTATGTCAGATTGTTGCCATCTGCCACTAAGGATCAGAGACCGTCCCTGGGGTCGGAGTAGGAAGAGGTGGGTGTAAATGGAGACCCTTTCTTTATCAAAATGGCCACCCCTGCTTTCTTTTTGGTATTGGAGGCCAAGAATGAACGAAAATTCTTATAAGATTTTCTAAAGGAAATCCTTTCGAAATTTCAACCCATGAAATTCAGCCTGCCTAAGTGGTACTAAAAGGAACTTTTTATTTTATTTAAATAGAGATAAGCAAACCTGGTTGGAAAGCTCTGTGCAGCAATATTGCACAGAGCTTTCCAATAGAACAAACATCGCTCGTCTGCAAGTCGTTCAAAATACGGCCGCCAGACTTGTGACTGGGAAAAAACCCTGGGAATCCATCTCACCTTCACTGAGATCCCTTCATTGGTTGCCAGTAAAGGACAGAATTGCTTTCAAAGCACTCTGTCTGACACATAAGTGCATCCATGGGAAGGCCCCGCAATATCTAAGCGAAAAGATAGAAGCCCACAATTCCAATCGCGTTCTGCGATCCACTGACCAAAATCTGGTCAAGGTACCCAAAGCCAGATACAAGTCCAAAGGAGAAAGAAGGTTTGCTTTCCAAGGTCCCAGACTATGGAACGCTTTACCAACCAGCATTCGGTTGGAGGAAAACCACCTGACCTTCAGAAGACAGATTACAACTCTGCTCTTTTGATGTCAAGAGAGACAGAAACAACAAGCGCCCAGAGGCGATTTAGTTCGCATGTGCCGCGCTATATAAGTTTTTCATTCATTCATAAAGTTCAGTTGCTACTACCCACTTAATCTGCCATCAACAGCGCTCACAGGTGCCCGATTCAGTTCCCCTTCTGAAAGTGATGATTTGCATAACTGATATTGCTCTAAAAATACATGGGGCCTAATTCAAAAAATATGGAACAAGGACAAACAAATGCAGGGGGTGCTAGGGTTCACTGAATACAGCCCGATTTGGTCTAACCTCTCCTATGTAGAACTGGCTAAGCTACAGCAAGGGCCCAGGTAGCGCACCTTTGGTATGACTCTTATGTCCCATATATTTCGCAATGGCAAGTTGATGTCATTCTTTCCCCCGAACTACAAAATACGTTTAATTTGCCCCCCCTCCCCACTATGTTTTACTTTTACCTTCAACTCAGGCATGCCGTGGGTATGCAAGGGGATGCAGATAACTGGGTTATGTCTTCTACTTCCTATTTTTCAAAAACACATTACGCGTTAAAAACTTTTTTCCTTTTCCAAATCCGTAGCAGCTGAAAAAAAATCATGGATGTGAACGTGTCCCATAGGAAAACATGTAAATGAACTGTACTGTGTTTCTGCAAAAAGCACCAAAAAACAGAAGGTGTGACCCCGACCTGAGATGTTTAGTAACATAATGGGGGTTAAAAAAACAAAAATATGTACAAAAAGAGCAAATAATCGCTACTGTAAGGGGTTAATTTTTTTTACTGTGGGATAGTGAAAGTAATATTTACAGTAGCGAATTTTCTTTTTTGTACTATAAAGGGCTAATTTTAGTTTTTTTTAACCCAATTATGTTACTGGCCGATTAATCGATTATGAAAATTGTAATCGATTAATTTCATAATTGATTAGTTGTCGATTAATTGATTAGTTGTTTCGGCCCTAGCCACCACCTAATTTAAGAGCCACCTCTGGTGGTAGGTATAGACAACATACTGGGGATCTTATCCATCTCCTTTTGTGATGCCCAAACGATGTGATGACGGTACTTGGAATGCTCAATCGGGTGTTTCACGCAAATGTGCCTTTTAGACCTAATTTACTGTATACTGACAGTTCTGGAGGGGGTGGTCAGGATTGCATTTTCTCGGGCACTGTTTCAGGCTCAAACTCATTTTGACGGGGTGGAAATCAAATTCCCCACCCACAGTCGCCTCGTGGATAACACACATGGGTTATACTCTTGATAGATGTACCTTTCCATAACAACACAGGGGGAGCCCGGGTAGGTTAGAAAGAATTTGGTCACCATGGTTGGCTACACCTGGACTGAGCCCCAGGGAGTTGGTAAGGTCCAGGTTTCTTCAATGCCCTATGGGGTGATTCTAACATGCTTATGTTATTCAGTACTGGCTGGCCTGTAATCTATCATTATGTATGTTATGCCTATTATTAGTAATGGCACAATGATAAATATGCTGTGTAAATGTAGTTAATTGCAATGGATGTACTTTGGAAGTTGTTAAATAAACCTTTTCCCCTGTCCACCCTACTGGGAGAACACAAGGGCTTGGCAGGAGGGATCCCCCCCGTCAATGCTGTCTGTGTTGATGGGGAGATCGGGTTGCAGGAAAAAAAAAAATCATTCCCCCATCAGAAATAACTTGCTCTGTCTATGGCTGACCTATGGTTTCTGCTACCCATAGTTGCAGAAATTTGCTTGATTCCCCCATCAACACTGACCTTCCAGCCATTGGGGGTTATTTACTAAGGACGAATCCACTTTGCACTAGAAGTGCCACTGCAAGTGCAGTCGCTGTAAATCTGAGGGGGAAGATCTGAAATGAGAGGAAGCTCTGCTGATTTTATTATCCAATCATGTGCAAGCTAAAATGCTGTTTTTTATTTTCCTTGCATGTCCTCCTCGGATCTACAGCGTCTGCACTTGCAAGTGCACTTGTAGTGCAAAGTGGCTTTTGTCTTTCGTAAATAACCCCCATGATGTTCTCCTGGAAGGGGAGGTGGGTGTGTAAGCCGAAAAAAGACAAAAAGACAGTGATTATTTCTAGCAGCTATACCAGCCACTTGCAATAATCGCATGTAAATTCTGGC